>VXBJ01002383.1:2327090-2407583 GCA_013400055.1 Nycticryphes semicollaris
TTTTTTTTTTTTTTTTTTTTTTTTTTTTTTTGTTTCCCCTTGTGATTTGTACACACTGCAGCAGTTGACACGGGGAAAGTCAATTCCAGGAACTGCAACAGTTTCCCTCTCTGGCTTTTTATCCCTTCCTCCTCACCAGCCTTATGCTCATCAGTATATGTCCCTTCTACCAAGTAACAGAAATAGCAACTACCAGACCTGCAGCTGCCAAAACACAGGCGTTGGGTCAGCTCTGGTGGATGTCCCCAGGGAGCTGCAGGTGATGCCAGCCGGGATGCCCCAGGCACAGGCTGGCTGTTTGCAGGATTTCCAGGGGTACTGGGCAGCAAGTGCCTGTGGGGCTCAGGGCCAGGCGGGTGTGATGAAGGGCCTGGGTATTGTTCTGGGTTATTTCTGTCCCTATTCAGAATTTCTTTTGTTTTAGCCAGGCAAAGCTCCTGTTGGAGACAATAGGACTTTTATGGCAGCAGGGAATGCTAAATAGGGCCCTCGCTGAGTAAACTGCAGCTATCTTTTTATTCCAATACAGAGCTGGATGCAACTGATATTATCAGAAGTATAAAGGGCTGTTCTTTCAATTACATGCTTGATTAAAACAAAACAAAACAAAAAAAAGAAACGTCTTGCTTAAATATTCACATTTATGTCTATCTCTTGCCGTAGGTAGCTATGCCATATTGTGTGCAACAGGGGTGCTTGCAATACCCATCACCTCTCCCTGGGTCTGCTGAAGCCATTGCCACACAGGCTGGTTGGAGCAGCCTTGCAGATATTTGCTGACAAACCTTTTCAGTATAATCCTTTATTATCTAACCACAGTCAAGAGCCTACTTCACATGAAATATTTTCTGCTACAGATGGCAAAGCCTGAGACTGAGCCAACAACAGTGTAAAAATACATTTATATCAATGCAGAAGCCCTCAGCCAGCCAGCTTCCTCCATTTGTCATGTACAAGAGGTATCCTCAATAACGTTTCAAATTCATTAAAGGACCACATGGACAAAACTCTTCTAATAAAATGTTGCAATCATACAGCACGTATTAGACATGTTGGTGTGCACAGAATAGAGAGAAGTTCAGTTGTGGACTGTTTAGGTTAGCTATTGCTTTCCATCGTCAGATACTCTTGTTAATTCATTACTTTTTATAACTGTTGCTGGTAAACTTTCAAGGCTTTCCTTCCTCACTCTGAAAAAAGTCTGGGGACTACATGTTTGGCATTGTTTATCCCTCCTTCCAAGTTGGACTGATTTAGAAAATTAAAAATGATAATTTCCTTTCTGCTACTAGTTCTTCCCAGGAAAATAAATGACTCTGTATGTGTGTGTGTGCTAGGGGACAAACCGAGGGGTACAGCTACTTTCCACTGTCACCCTTTCTCTATGCCTGCAAACCAGTCTTCTTCTGTGGGCTCTGGAGATGCCAGGATGAGAGCAGGAACAGCACGGAGGGAGACGTGAGCCGCCAGCTTCACAGCATCCACCTCCCCGGGTAGCCCAAAGGAACAATTATAGCTGGAAACTTAGGTTTAACAGAGGTAAACAGAGTGATGAGAAAGCGATTTTGCATAATTAGGTGAATACCAGCAAACTTTTCTTACTGACATGACATTTTACATTACTATAATTGTTTTGATGAAAAAGGGAGAAGGCGAATTTATGCATGCAAAGCTAAAATATCGTCCCGGTTGTAAGGACAGGCAGGCAACTACAGTGATTCTTGTGCATAAAAATATTATAAGACCACGTGTGAGAAGTGGTGACATTTACACAATGAAAATGAACGATTTGACAGGAGCCCAAAATAGGGTATTTTTCACCATGAACTTTTCTTTCCGGCATGTGCCATTTTTAATGCTATTGGCATTAAAATTGGATTCAGGTGCCAGCCTGGCATACCTCTGTCTCCCTGACAATAGACAGCTGTGTGTAAAGACAAATCGGTGCAGGGTGCTCCACCAGTGCTTTTACTCAAGACAAAGCAATTTATTGAACAAAAATCCATCAAGGTAGGAAGGAAAATGGCTTTATTTAACTGGTCCCAGAAAATGCATGGTGTTAATAGACAGCAAAGAAAACCCCATGGGGAAGAAAGCATAAAAACTCAGAGGAAGCCTTTGCAATGTGAGCTCTCGCTTAAAATGTTGTGTTTTAAAAAAACAAGAGTGTATATACAGCCTGAAATCTCATGAGTATGGCACGAGGAGAATCTTCCCTTGCTAACACCTTGCTCGCCAACAGACGGAAAGGCTGCCCACAGTTACACTGCTGCAAGCAAAGGGTGGAGCTTTGCACAGGTTCTGGATAAATGTCACACTTAAGAGCTAAGTATATTCAACATAGCATTGCATTTAGAAATGGCCCAGACTTATTTGATGATCCATGTTTTTCAGAATCCACTTTAGGAGTTGGTGGGTTGATTTCGTCAAAATTAAATTTTTGATGAAATATAATTTTCTGAAGGTATTCCTTGGACAAAAATTGAAGTGAAGTGTAGGCTGAAGCTCTCTGTCAACATATCTCTATGGGCATTCAACTGTACCTGCTAGCACAGCACAGCTCCTCAAGGAGGCTGGGGACTATCCCTCCAGCCTCTCCTCTCTCTCTCCTGGGGGCTCTGGCTGGGGTTCAGTCATGATGGAGATGTGACTGCAGTACCTGAGCCATGTAGCCTGTGCCCTAGAGACAAATGAGGCTGTCAGAGCTATGAACCACACAGTTAAGCAGTTATAGTTTAGGATTAAGCTGCCTGGCCATGGAATATACCAGTTTTAATTTTTCATGCTGATTTGAGAGTGAAACATTCAGTGTTAGACCATGTTCCAGGGTGGAAACCTGAGGGATGTTTATGTTTGTATTCTGATAGAGTTTAAAAACATCATTTTAGGCACTGGAAGAGATGGATCAAATTTCCTAAATTGTGTCTTTAGTTCTCACAGATTATAAATAAAATGAATGGGCAAAATCCCTAATGCTCTTATTCCTTGAAAATAAGCTTCCAAGTGTAAATACCTCTGAACTCACACAGTTGATAGGTGGGCATTGGTTCATACTCTATTACATTATGTGATGGACAGAACCAAGTTGTGCCCCTTGTAACTGAGTAATTTTGTCCCCTTACAACTGAACGAGAGACCTTTGGCTCAATATTCAACTGCTATATTGTTTTCTAATTTCTTTTTTTTCAGTCCAAATTTCCCATTGTCCTTAGTGCTGAAACCAGGCATCTTTTCTCAAGATCAGACACTCCTTATGTACTTCCATGGGCTGGGAATAAGGTGGGGAATCAGATGGATAAGATGTGTCTGGGAGCCTCCAAATTGCTTCCAGCAGACCTGAACTTGGGCGCTATTAAATTACTGTTGCTCTATACCAGTGCAGTAACGGATAGCAAAAATACCAAAATCCCAGGTAATTTCCAGGAAGAATTTACCACATCTATTTCTCTGACATTACAATCCCAAATACACTCGTAGAAACTCTGCTTTTAAGGCCAATATTATTATCCATCCTTCAGTGTCTTGTATCTCTAGAGACAAGATGCTATTGTCTTGGGTTAATGCAAAACAATGTTAGATGCATATTTATGCTCACAGCTTCCTATATACCAAAACTGCTTGTTTGATCAGAGATTAAAATATGGATACTACCTTTTGTCTAACTTTTCCACCAGTTTCTTAGTAGCCGTGTTTCATCAGAGTAAATCTGCCTGCCTAGAAACATCACAGAATAACCTCTGAAAAAGAGACAACACTGAAGTAATGTCTGCTTAACATAACGTTCACAATATTTCCCTGCTGAAATCTCCTACATGGCTAATAAATATTTAATGAACAATGGTCTGGCTGGTGACAAGATATTAATAACTCCAGAGAAGCTCTGTTGGACTTCAGCTGCTGATGAGAACTAGAATTTGTCTCAGTTTATGATCAGAAAAATAGTTTTAGTTTCTTTGTGATGCATTTTTGATACATTTCATGTACTGGTAGGTTTTAGAAAAACAACATTAAATTAATTTAAATCAGCTATAACATTTGATAAGATGGATTGATTTTAGGTTTTCTGTATTCCTTTGTTGCTTGATCCTAAACTTCATCAGCTAGGTTGATGCTCCTTTTTTGTGACTCCTCTATTAAGCCTTAATGCAATTATTTTTATTTCATTTTTCTGCCATCCTGTGATCCCCTCCCAAGGCAAAATCAAAATATTTTGATATATGATATCAATATCAAACCAGCTGGGGTTTAGCTGAATGGCCAAGTTACATAATCAAGTAGAAGTAAATCAAAAGCACACGTGGTCTATACTAGATCCTTAGTCATCTGAGCTAAGCTTTTGTGAAAACCAGCCCTTTGCATCTTTTGGCCGTGGTGTAATCCTTCATGCTTGGGTGACAATGAGATTTTTGTGGCTTCTGTCGGGAAGGAATCCCACACTAGGAGGGCATTTCTATAGATTAGTGGGACTGTGTAAAGCTCATCTTTTCTATGCAAACACACAGTTGTATGGACTCAAACACAGGTTTATCTGTTGTTTTTTTTTTTTTTTTAAAGGCAAGATTATGACCATTAATTTAATCCTTTACATATTCTGGGCTATAAATTTAGCCAGCTGCTGGGATATCAGACATTTGCTTTAAAGTGAGGGCAGATGAAGGTTTTCCAGCTTATTCAGTGGGATCAAGCTTTGCAGTTTTAGCCATTACTTAAATCTGTATTTCTTTGTTTAAGAAACCAGCATAAGAAGAACAGTATAATGGACTCTGATAACAGTAAACTGTAGTAAAATGATGTTATTGCTTAACTATTTGTGCTGCACCTTTTGTGATCCACTTTATTTAGCAAGATTTTATATCTTTATTTACTTGTTAAGGCCTCTTGTGTGTAAATAAACCCTGTCAGGGGCCACCATACAAGAGGACAGCTCTGGCATTTGTATTTTACCAGCTGTGATGCAGGTAGCTCACTGCTTGTCTAATGATAATTCTTCAATTATACACCTTGAACAACCAAACTTTAGTTAAGATTGTACACAGAGTGAGGCCTAGTGAAGAAAATCAACGCGCGTCAATAAGAGGATGTTTAGAGATACATATTAAATTGATGGTGACTGTGAGAAATAAGATATTTAATTTACTACGTAGTTCAGCATTCATTGTCCTGCCAGCAACAGGGAGATACAGGTCACTCTAAGCTGTAATTATGGTAAGAGGAGTTGGAGAAATAATGCTGTGCATAAGACGCCAGACATATTCCCATCTCCAGTTCATTTTACAGCAGTAGAAAATACAACATTTTTTTTTAAAAAACATAAATATTTTACACATTTTAGGCTCCTCTCTTTTGAAGTTAAGTATGTTCTTGCACAGACCCATAAAACAGATGAAGTGCAGCCCTGCAGTGTCTTTCTTACAAAATGTGCTCTTGCTCCCAAGGTGGACCAAGAAACTAATTTCTATTAAGTGCCTCTCAAGTAGTATTTGAAGAGTTGTGGAGTCTTTAAAGAGTTGAGAGGTTTCAGCCCATTTTCTCAGTCCCCGACAGCTTGGTTGAGCTCAGCAGATGTTCAGGCAGAGGTGCAGATGTGTTCAGCCACTCAGAGGCTCAACTTACTCTGTATTTAAGATGAAAAAGTGAAGGTAACTCCAGAGAGTTTAAAGTCAAGAAGCAACAGCAATAAATAACCCCTGTTTTGAATATACAAGGGTGACACAAAAAATACCCTCTAGATATAGATGTGCCACTTTTTAATACTTCTAAGCTATCACATGCCTCTCTGGAAAAAAAAAAGGCGGCACTGACGATAAGCTTCTGTATCTCTGCTCACAAGTATGATGAAACGGTGTGACTCAGATTGTTCTGACTGAGAAATAACATGGAATGAGAAAATGCCAAATCAGTTTGCAATGCACATCTTCCCACCATCGCTCCTTTGCTAACTCAGCTTAAACTGTATGTTTTAGGGACTGCATTGCTGGCTGTCAATTAGAAGTCAGACATTAGCTAATTAAACTATTTTTGCTGTGCATGGCATCTGGAAAGGAGCACTTTCATAGGGTTGCTCAGTTTCTTTTTGGTTTTCTTTCCAAGGAACACAAATTGTATCCGTCCTTTCTTTCGCCTATTTATCCATATGCACACTAGAAACAGCATAGTGCTGTATTTAGATATAATTACAATAAAATACAGTCAGAACAAAATAGCAAGCAGAATACTATATCTCCATCATATTCTCCCTTTCACCTTGGTTTAAATTTCAAACCTGCCCACAGATACTCGGTTTTATTTCTGTTTCTCTGATTAATGGTATTGTCTGATGACCCCGTCTATTAGGCCCTACAGTGCTGTGCCCCTGACAGAGGACATCACTCCTGTTGATGAGCAGGTGGTGCCTAGTTCCCTTCCACAGTGGCAAAAGCTTCATCTAGAACTTCTGCATGAGACTTGGGAAACCCTCCCCTTTGATTTGTCTCTTTTCCCATTGCTATACATGGCAAAAAGAAAAAAAAAAAAACCCAAAAGGCTTATACTCCAAGATTTTAACTACCCCATTTCTTAAACAACGCTCATTACCATGTCCACAGAAAAAAGGCCTCAAAGGCAAAATTGAGCCTCTCACCCTCTTGTAGGAAGAGTGAGAGGAGGGATGCAGCTGACTGTATGTAGATGAGCAGCCAGGTTGAAGCTGATGGGGACTCCCAACCCTTGGAGAGTTGGGTTTGCAACAGGAACCACTGAATGGCCATAAATTGTCAAGGTGCCTCCAGTTACTATAATAATAACTGAAATCAACTGGGTGTCAAAAGCGCTTTTTCCTTTCCAGCCTGCTGAAAGGATAACAAACATAATGATGATTAATCATGTTCTTTGCAGTTATGTGTATGGTTTTATCCTATAAGAGACCAAAGTAGAGCTCATGCTTTCAGAGAAAGAGCCAACTGGCACCTTCTTATTTTTATAAGGGTTGTCTGGAAGACATTTGTATTTAGATATGCAGAAGGAGCAAAGGCATAAATGTACAATGCCAAGAAATTTAATTCTCCAGTCATAAGTCCTTCAGAGGGAATGCCAAGTCATTCCATAACATTATTTTTATTTCAAGATACTTAGTTTCTTTTTCTTCATGGTAAAATGTAAACACATCTTTGACTATAAATAATTTAACACATAAATTTTAGTAAATAAGTGAATACGACAGTTTTATTTGATGTTTTTTTCTTCTCTTAATTCTTTTTAGTCCTTCTTTCAATAAATGTTGATATTAAAGCAGAAACCGTAATATTTTTTTTCCTGTGTGGTCACAGCAGGAAAAAACCCAGGACACTCAGACCTGAACTTCTCTCCTCAGCTATAGGAACAGTGGTCTTCTTCAAATACAGTGGTCCTGTATTGACGATCAGAGTGCAGGATGGATGCAACAGTGACAAAGAACTGGGAAAAAGGAAAGATTGCTGCATCTCACATTCCACGTGTGATGCGTTGTCAAAAAAGTGTTCATTTTTAGAAACAAAATACCTGATAAGCATGGTTACTCACATATTGCCTTTTTTTTTTTCCCTAAGATTGTTATTGCCACCGTCTGTCCCTTTTGAATGAAAAGTAACAAACAGCTGTTGTGATGTATTAACATCCCAAAACACTGCTCTCACGCATCAGTGTGTACAAGCATATGGATGTCTTTAATGAAATAAAAATTATTCTTATGAAATGTACTCTTAGGCTTTGGTTATGAGAAAATTTAAAATTACATATGTATCTGAGTAAGACAAAATGACCTGGTGTTTTGCTTTGTTCCATAAAATAATTTGCTTCTGAAGCCGTGGATATGCTCAGGTAAATCCAAATAACCATAAAGATGCTTATTATCTTGATGTCTGTAAGGACAGAAGTCATCTCTTCCCCAGTATCTCTACCCTTCAACTCTTGCAGGAGGTTTTTGAGGGTCTCTGTCCCACCTCCTTCTGGACCTTTGGACTCCTTGGGCTGGCCCCACCAGCAGATGCTCTCTGTTAACACCAAGTCATACCCTCATGTGGTAGGACAAGGGCAGCTGTATATATGTAGGAAAATAAACTGGTTTGGAAAAGTTTCTGTATTGCAAAGGGAGAAACGGGAAGGGTTTTGGGAAGAGCGGGACTGCTGAGTGTCCTGTGAGGGAGAATTTGAAGCTGTCCAAATACCCACATTGCTGGTTTTGACAATCTCATAATGGAAAACTTTCTCCTTCTTGAAGCAGTAAGAATTTTCTTTGGAAGCATAATTGTGGCAAAAAAAGTACACAAAAAAGCAGCATTTCCAAGTCATCAGCACAAATGCTCTGATTAACCTAATCATGCTCTTTTTTTTTCCTGCATATTCAATTAATGATTTTTCTGAGATGGTTATTATTTTGTCCAATTCATGATCAGAAAAGTGAACATTTTCCCGAAACAGAAAAACAAATCACACAGCTCTGAGAAATCTCCCAGGCAAGAATGGGGAATGGAACTGCTGATAGATTTGTTTTCATTAGGTACCCGAATGCATTACAATAATTATGTCAGTTCTGAGCTTTTCCCATCTGCAGCCCAGCCCTATAGCAATTTGATTAGAAAATAAAAAACCTGAAGGGAACAGGCTGGAAATATGAAGACAAGGGAGACTGGGCTTCACAAGAGCAAGGAAATGATGAAGCAGGTTCCTCATTATTCAGCAATGGGTTTAATTCAGAGTGCTTGCACAGGAACAAAAGCATGCACTTGACAATGATTTGTATGATTTCTGCACGACCATATTCTGGGCAGCAGACCAACTTCTGCTAAAAATGCTTCTTTAAGTGGCGCTGACTAGAAACATTCACATAATGCAAACACTAACATCTGCATGACTTTTTTTTTTCTTTTCCTTCTTCTTAAGGATAGAGGTAACTTTAAAATAAAATAAAACTATAAAGTTTCAAGACTCATCCCCAGTGAAAATATAAATGCATCAAGTCACTGTCAGCAAACTGCATCTGCTGCAGAATGCTGATTTGCAAAAGGTCTAAACCAGTAATTTTCCTATGGAATTGCCTCAATGGGGAAGCCCAAGACCCTTTAATTTGCTCCATGTTTCCCAGCTGCTAAGTGAGCACTGAGGTGGTAGCACTTTTTAGCCTGGTAATAAGAGCAAGATCCCCAGCTCTGTTCTGTCAAGACACATTCAGGGTAGCTTCTACTGCTCTCTGTGCTGTTACTTCAGTTCGTCACCATGTAATGGGGAAGCAGACTCTGACCCCACATTAGCTCAAATTAATCTGATATTAACGATGCTGATTACAACTCACTGTGATGATTTAGACAATGAAATGCAACTCATTGGTAATCAGTTAACAATAACGCAAGCAAACCTGTGAATTAATGTAGGAGAAGAAAGGCTCTGCATTTTCAGCTACATTCAATTTGGGCCTAATTAAATTTCTTTAATGCAGTCAGAAATTAAAGGGAAGCCTAATAATTAGCCCTTGGAGTGAAGGGAAGTTTCATGTAAAGGTAGGAAGGGCTCATGCTGAGCTCTGTGCTTCGAGCCTCAACTGTGAGTTGGTATTTTATGGTTGAAAAATGGTAGTGACGTGAAGAGTGTAGGGTTTGTTTTGCTTGGCGCAAGTGGTGGCTTTTGGCCTTATATGGAGAAGGTAAGTTGTAACATTTTTTCAGTGCTTCTGAAATATGGTATAATAAATGTGGTTAATGTGCTTATTGCACAAGGAGTTCTTAAAGTGATGCTGTATTGCACTGCTGGAGCAGGTAAAGAAGTGGTGATTTAAATAAAATGTGTACGGATTCAACTCTTAATTTAAATGTGCCTTCTTTAGTTGTTATAATTCTTCTACAGTGCAAGTTATCTAATGCCATGAAATAAAACACTCTAATACTTATATCCCAAATCTGTTATGTTATTCTTAATATAGGCATTGTGCTTAGATGCGTGATGACCTTCATGGTAAGGCTACAAAACTGGGTTATTATTTTGGACCTCACTTAAGGTATATGGAACTTTTAATGAAAAAATGCAGACTTTTTTTTTTTTTTTATGAGGCAGTCTTTCATTAGAATCACAAAATGTGACTGAGTGTGGCTAGTCATCTGCAACCTGTTGCCTTTAATTAAAATACATTTGTAAACAAATCTTAAATGTTAATTTTCAGTTTTGAGTTCCTTTATTGATCTTTACAGGCTAACCAATGTGAGAAACCAACCAGGAAATGTCTTGTTGATTTTCTTGTTATCAGTAACTCTCTCTGCATAATTACCATGGAAAATGTAGTGTATCCTAGTGGATGTTCATTATTTTTATTATAACAAAAAAGACCCAAGATTTAGATAATATTCACAAGGTTCAGTTAAGTTAAAGAATGTGGGTATTGCCCTTCCAATACATAATTTCAATGCACCTAGATGTCTGATTACCCTAATAACCTCTTCTATCTGCTGTTTAATACTTTGTGGGCTTTTAAAAATACAGTACTTTCCTTCTGTATTTCTATTTCTGATATAGAGAACCACACTTTCATTATATTTTAATAATAATTTTTGAATCAACAAGTTCTGTGATATTACAGTAGTAGTTAATGAGTGGATGGTAGAAACTTTTTCTCTCTACTTTTTCATTCAGTTTTTTGCATGACCTTACTACTATAACTGGTAGGTCTTACAAAGATTTTAGTTACAGAGTTAGTATAAACTGTTTCACTTAGCACTTGAGGAGATAATGTGGGGTAAATTGGGGTCTTCAAACTCTGAGACTGTTTATCCACAGTAGTTTTGAGAGTAGTTGTTTCCATGCCTTGGAGAGGGCTAAGGACTGTTAGTCTCCTTGTTCCACTCCTTCCAGCAAATCTGTGCCCAGAAACAACCTAGCTGTGAAGTCTACATTAAGTAGATCATGTGTATGGTATCAATAAATATCTGAATTTAACAGTGTAGTATTTCACAGGATACAAATGTAGATAAAGACATTTTTTCTCTATCTGTGAAGGAGTCACAAAACCATGCCCCTATACAGTACTTGCTCCTAAATCATGTTAACAGTAATATCACAGTATTAGGCAGATTAGTCAGTATTATTTGCATTATATCTGAGGGTTTCTGGTGTGTGTGTATTTTTGATTTGTATGTGTGAGACAGAAAAAATGAGGTTGGTGACACTTGTAGCGTAACTTTAAGTATGTGTCCCCAGTTAGTAAGATGCTCTCCAGGTAATGCATAATGAGATATCCAAATCTTTTGTATTAATAAATGTTCTTGAAGCAGCCCTTATATAATGACAGAGATGGCTCTCAAGATATCAGAGAGGCAAGATTGATGGGCTATGCAGATGCTTATGCCATTAAAAAGACCTTCAGAATGAAACAAGTAGGATTGCTAAAAGTGTTGTTTTAAATTAATGCCTGACTTTGAAAATAAATTGATGCCCCCCAAGATAATTGAAAAAGTTAGAAAACAATCAAGGAAGAACAAATTGAGACTCTGTGAGGGATAAAATCCCCAGATAAAGGAAGTCTTTAAATTCTGATTCCAAAACACTGAGAAGTTCCTCCTATCTGAGGCTGATTTTTATTTTTTTAATTGTCTTTTAATTTTTTTCTCTTCCAGCCAGCACAAATCTTACCTTTGATGTAGATATGAATCAAATTAAGCTACTATAAATGGCCTTTACACAGAAGGGAGGGTTGCAAGACCCTCCCTCAGCACCCACATCAGACACAGGTATTATAACATCAGTGGTACAATGGCATGAAAAGGATAATAGTGAATAAAGCTGTGGCTGTTGTTTGAATTGACTTTGGGGTGTCAAGACTTGATCTGTCCTCCTGGACTGGCCACCTTGACATGGTGTCCATCTCCGACCCCACCCCAGGTTCTTCCAACCCTTCTGGCTGTCAGAGCTGTGTTCTGCAAAGCCTCAGCTATCACTTCGCCTTCCTTCTTTTCAAACCAGATTGTCGATTCTAATTCAGGTGGTTTTGTCTGAATGGATAAACCATCCCATCAAACAACTTTTTAAATAATTGGGTCCACTTATTGCTTACACTGTGGTTTCATGACTCTTCTAATGATATAATATGTCAACACAATAGTATTGGCTCTTCAGTTAGTTTTCTGATTAATGACTAATGACTTTTATTCTCTTGTTCATAAAGCAGAATTTTTCCAGTGAACACAAATTTTAAATACTGCAACTGAATATCTCATGTTGAGGCATAGAAATCTAATATCAAACTGATATTGAAAAAAAGCCAACCAACCCTGTTCAATGGTTTTGAAATTTGGCTATACTTTAATAAATCTCCCTACACATCACTGATAGCTATGGTGTGATTAGGTTCACACTGATATTTTAATGACAAAAACATTTCTACTTAATTCTTCTGTGTCAATACAATCTTTGTTTCTGGCCAAGTACTTTCGTGCAATGAGTAAAGTCATAGGGTGAACTCATGAGCTATTATATCATAACTGCCAATAACCTTTATGAATCAAATATTATTTGCCTGCCAGTATGGCATTTAAAAAATTCAACACTACAGAAATGCTGGTTTACTTCAATATGAAGTGAAGGCTAATAAATTATGGGGCTGGTACAATGCTCTTCTACACCTTCCATGGTAACTGGGCATTAATTCTTTTCACTTTTTCAATTCTCTTTGTCATTTTTGTGGGCCAAAACCCTTTGCCTTCCGAAAGCTAAGACTTGCTCGGTGTCCCTGCAGCTGGAGTGTGTGTTGAAAACCCTGCCCAGCTCTGCAGGTGCCCATTGCTTTCCTAGCAGCAGCAAGTATCCACTGTTTTCTGTTTTTGCAAGGAGAAATAATCTTGGTTCAGGGTGAGATCTGAGACCATCAACATATTTCAGGGGAACCCTCAGGCTTTTAGGAGACAGTACTCAATGGAAAGGGTATATCTTCACCTATACTCTACGATTATAGCAGATTTAGTTTCTGCACTTAAAAAGCAAACAAAAAAAAACCAACCCCAAAAAACATCAACCCAACAAACAGCCCCAAAGAAAAAAAAAATGAACCCCCCCAAAAGAGAGGGAGTGAGAAAGCTTTAACCTAGCCTGCAACAGTTGTGAAGCCCCAATGTGGTGGTTTTTTATAGATTTATGACAGGAGAAACAATTTGCCACAACAAGAATGCCCCTCTAAGGGGTAGCTGGGAGCATGCTGGAGGCATTAAGATAGCTTAAGCTTGGGAGACTTAAGGTAATAACTTAAGAAATGTGGCAAGGGGCTGGTAACAAGTTCTGCTGAGTAATATGCACAATAAAGGTATGAACTACTTGTGTACTTGTTTTTTAAATGCATTTCTTACATCAACCCCAAGACCTTCAGGGAATAATTTCATTTCCTATTTAATTTCAGATGTTGCAAATGCCTTAAGGTTGTTATGAATTATGTAGACAACTAAAAGTTACAGTTCCTATTCTTTGCTAGATACAGATTTCATTTTAAATTAAACATGCTGTCGATCCAGGGTTCACCAGGACATTAGCTTCTTTCATTTGCACGATTCTTGTCTTGGTATCTGCCATCAGTGGCTCCGAAAGGTGTGAAATGTTTTATGTTTCACTGCAGAGTAATCTACATGTTAAACAGCTCGTTGTGAAATTCTGTTCATTTGGGAGAAATTCAAAAAGCTTAAAGTATGGAGGCACAGAGTCGTATATCTAAGCTCTTACATATGATATTTTCATGAGTCATTTGCTTCTTTTCTGTAGCTAGTACTAATATTATTAATGTCTATAATTAAAGCTCCAGTTCTAAACTTGCTGGGGATTTGTATACAATAATTCCACTGTATTTTGATGAACTTAGGGTAATTGTAATTTGTGTTGGTGCAGCAAGACTTGCTCAGAGAAGTCAGGATATTTAAACTGAAAATTTATTGTTTACAGAGCATCTTCAGGGGTTTTTTTCTCTTATAAGAAAAATTTAAATCAGTATGGCTTTCTCATGTGTGAACAAAACCATGTACCATTACTTGGAAAAAACAGCCTATATTCACTCTTTATGTTATCTACAGATTACAAAAGCTTTTCAGACATCACAAAAGGAGTATTCATATTGCTATGGCATATAGCTCTGGTTTATATCATGCCTAAAATAGCTGTCAGGACAAGCTGAAGTAAGTCTGTAAGTCAAGCAGTTTTGAGTCTGGATGTTTCCACATTACTCACTTGCAAGGGAGTGTGAATATGTCCATGCCACAGGAGTACTTAGATCAGAGCATATTCCTTGGAAAGGCTGAAATGCTTCTTGGTTCCAGCTTAATTGATGTTATAAGACATTAGAAAACCTGACTTATGTTCTGAGATAACAAGAGCTTTTTATGGTGTTAAAAAACAAGTGATGCACATATACACCCAAGAGGATAAGTATTTTAAATGTGAAGAGGGAGCAAAGGCTGAAAAAACCCTGTATCTTAGTAGCTGCAATAAATAACCTAATGATGAAGCAATAAGTAAAATTATGCTGAGTGAGGTCATGGTAATTTATTAAATCCTGCTTATTATTTTGATGACACTAACTTAGGCAAGTTGAGCTAGTGGAGGATTTGTGCTAGTGAGCATTCATTAAAAGCGATTGCAAGGATAATACAAGTAATCATCATTAGCAATGACTGCTGTTATCTCATTAAAAATGCTTTGGTTTTAATGTCGCCTTCTTCAGTCAGAGTTGTAGTAGGGATAGTTGATATCATTTAATAATAAAAAATATGGTTGGCTTACATTGTAGGAGCTGAAGCATTTAGCAGCTGTGGTATATGATCTGAATAGCCTTACTGTAGGTAGGCTCGGGTACGTTGACTAATTAGAAACAGGTGGAGTATTTGAACACTGAGGGCAATAAGAGATATGCTGCTTCAGGATTTGACAGTTAATGATCGTAAGAACATCATTTGCAGCAGCTGGTAATTAAAGATGGGTTCTCTATGAGCAGAAAATTATGTGTTTGGGGATGAAAAAGGGTTTTCATTTTTAACCAGTGCAAAGCATCTTGTCAATCAGAAATTTACATTTCCTTTTTAAAAAGGCTTGGAAGGAGAAATAGATCTATCGCTTAGAAACTCTGCCTTCAAGCTGACCTTATCTCCCTATTGCAAACATATCCATGACTGGATGGCTCAGCGTTGCTCTTGCATACCCAACCTTTCTGCTCTAGGGTTCCAGCTCAGATCTTGTAACCGCATGGAAATTAATGCAATATCTGATGACATTCAGTGACTTGTATGACAGCATCATATTTTCTCACTTTTTCCAGCAACGTCCTGACAGAAGTCTGCAGAACAAACATACAGTATTGTGAGAGACAGATTCCTCTGGTCTTATTGCTGCTTCCCAGGGTCTGTCCCTGGACCATGACTATTGTGGTCCATCCCCATCCTTCCATGACTGTGTAAGAAACAAGCAGGTATAAAAAGGGACCTGACACAGGGTATCTCACTACTACCAATGACATTTAAGCTCATGTTTACGAGATGTCCTAATTCAAGCAATTGTAAGAGTATAGTTTTTTCTTTCCAACTGTACTTCAGGATAATATATTTTAGGCAGAAGGACAAGTTTTTAATGGGGAAATAATCAACTGGCTTCTGGGTGAATTTTTCTGAGCCTTTCCCTTTAAGTGAGTGAACCAGGTGTAGAAAAATTACTGATGACACAAATTTTTCAAACTTGGCTTTGTTGATTATTAAAATGATACAATGAGATATGAGCACTGAAAGCATGACTGAACTATCTAGTCTGTTGTTTTAGCTGAATGTTTGTTCAGTGTAAGAAAAGCCAAGTACAACTCCACAAGTTGTAATCTTTTTCCTGGTGTTTTTTGTGGTATATAATCACAAAAGCTGAAACTGGGGGTACTATGCAAAGTAACAACATACCTTAGTACGTTGGCTCTCCCAAAAGCTTTTCTCATAAGTTAAAGAAGTGTTTGTACAGTTTTTGAAGGTTGGGAAAGAACCACGTGCTCATTTCATCTGTGAAGTTGTCATATAGATGGTATGCAAGTACACATTTGAATTTAAGGAAAAGTCCTGGCTCTGCATCTTCCTGAAAGAAATAGAATTTTATAATATCTGAAATACAGAAAGAGTTCTGTTAATCTTTTAAAAATGGAGGAGAGTATAACATTCTTCTTTTTCTCCTTAAATTCCTCCGTTATGAAATGTTAGAGTGAGCTCAATCACAAAACAGCAAATACTGTCCTTGCAAAAATCAGCTTGAAACATTTTAAATGTTTTCATCAGCCTAGGAAAACCCACAGCCAAAATGAATTACAGCACCTCATTGGCTCCATTCAGGAAAAATCTTGTTTCTGCCAGCAAAGTTTTGTAACTCTTTTAAGTGTGAGAGAACCTTGGTCAGTGGAGAGTCTCTTTGGGGTCAAGAAAATGCTCTTTCTTTCCCCCTTTCATTCTGGCAACCTTGTGTTGCCTGGAGCTCCAGTGCAGAGGCAAAATGAGGTTGCCATAAGCAAAAGCTGCAGCAATAGTCTCCTGGTAAGAAAAGTGTCCCATTTGATATTTTCCTGAAGCCATGAGACAGTCATAAGCATTTTCAAAGTTTCAAAAATATGTATTTAGAAACCAGTGAAAAGCTGGAAGATTCAACTTATCTGGTTATGTATAAATAATAAATACTTAATAGCACAAGATATGATCTTACTGGATGGTCCTTGTTATGGCTGGAAGCAGCATTTTCTGACCCATGACATACCACCAGCTGGCAATATTATTGTGTATTCTAGATGAATGAGTTCTCTTATATCATTTAAATAAATGGATGTTGTCTACTAACATAGCTAGGAGCATTTGTTAGTTCTAAATGATTTAGAAGACATTTTTTTATGGAATAGTTATTTTGAATGTGCTTGTGGGTTGAAAATATTCATGTCAATAAAGACCAGCAAGGGGAGCAGCTCTAATGGAAGAAAAATAAAGGAAATATAATTAGCATTTAATGATTTATTAATCATCTAGTTCCAACGCCCTGCCATGAGCAGGGTAATATCAACAGTTGTAGGAAGTGAAAGTCAGGAAACTGCCAGCACTATGTATTTGAATTAATGACAAAAACACTTCTGAGTGCTTGGAGCCACAGTGCCCCAGCATCCTACAGGATCAAAGGGCTGGGAATGAGTGGAAACTCCCCAAAATGTCTCATCACTGGTGGCATGGTGCCTCCTGCAGCCCAGCCATTGTGACTGCACACCTCATCTATCTCCCTGTGTTTTCTGCTCACCTGGCCTCTCTCCCTGCTGGTGGTATAAGCAGTGCTGGCAACACTCATGAAAGATAGAATAATCGCAGCAGCGTAAAATAGCTAGGGTTGGAAGGGGCCTTAAAAATCATCTAGTTCCAACGCCCTGCCATGAGCAGGGACATCTCCCACTAGCCCAGGTGGCTCAAAGACCCCACCCAGCCTGGCCTTGAACACTTCCAGGGATAGGGCAGCCACAACTTCTCTGTGCTACCTGGGCCAGTGTCTCACCACCCTCACAGTCAAGAACTTCTTCCTAATATCTAATCTAAATCTCCCTTCTTTCAGTTTAAAACCAGTCCCCCTTGTCCTATGACTCCACGCCCTGATCAAGTGTCCCTCCCCATTTTTCCTGTAGCCTCTTTAGGGACTGGAGTGGGCTAGAACATCTCCCTAGAGCCTTCTCCAGGTTGAACAACCCCAAGGTTCTCAGCCTGTCCTCACAGGAGAGATCCTCCATCCCTCCGATCATCTTTGTGGCATCTTCTGGACTGGCTCCAACAGATCCATATCCTTCTTGTGCTTGGGCTCCAGAGATGGCCACCACACTGCAGGTGGGGTCTCATCAGAGTGGAGCAGAGGAGCATAATTGCCTCCTTCAACCTGATGGCTATGCTTCATTTGATGCAGCCCAGGATACAGTTGGATTTCTGGGCTGCAAGTGCACATAATCTCTTCTGCTTTCAAACCTGTGCCCTGTGGGTGCTTAAATAGGAGGCTGAGTGCCCTGGGAAGCTGAGATGTGTCAGCTGAGGAGGATGGCTGATCCAGGTAGCTCCCTTTGTGCTATAGCTGTTTATTCCTGAATTACATAGTGCAAGAGATGAGACTCTCCACTGTCCACCTGAGTGCAGAGGGAAGCAAAGATTTATATTTAAATGTGATTTATTTAAAAAAAAAAATAATCTATCTGATCTGGCTTGGGGCTTTACAATGCTGTGAGGACAGAAAGCTCTTTTGTGTAAGCAATTGCAGATGATCAATGTGTCCTCATTATGTTTAAGACCGAAGCAAGAACATTTAGCCAGCTGCCTCTCTGCATGGGGATTTGCTTCCTAAAATGGAAATAACTTTTTTTTTTTTATTGTTCCTTTGGAAAATTTCACAATATTGAAAATTCCTCCAAGACCAACTCAACAGTCGGAAAAGTAACACTGAGTTAATCAAGCATCTGAAAGATATCCCAGTCGTACAGGAATCTACCTCTTTGGGTGTTAAAAATGATCTCACAATACTTGTTTCAGTAGGATATAATTACTTTGAATTTTAGAAACTTTGTAGAACATCAGGTCACTGAGAGAGTTCTGTTGAATAAAATATAAAATGACCAATTACAACATGTAGGTTGCTTAATGAGGTAACATTTCCATCTTGTAAGAAGATACCTCTTTCAGGCCACCAGCTGATGCTGTGACACTGTTTGGGATAACTCAGAGCATCAGAGTCACTAGGTGATATTTGACCCATTGAACAATGAAATAAATGCATCCAGGATTGAAACCCCAGTGTTTCCATCACATCATCACTCTTCCCTTCTCCTCCTTCACAAGCTGCCTTTCAACAGGTCCTGCACACCAGTCCATGGTCTCAATATAAAGCCCCACTGGCATGAATGGGGCGCATGTGGACACTGGGCTCCACTTGCATAAATCCAGTGGCTGCACTTGGGCTTAAACCAGAGCTCTCTATAGGATATAGTTAGAAAAGCAAAGTTTTGCAATATTTTCTTGACTTATTGACATAATTATTATTATGCATGTATTATGCTTAGCATGTATCTGCTGCATTTTTCCTGGAGGTCACATCTTTTCACCAAATAGTAGCTGTTTAATGTTAATTTACTGGCATGGTTAAGTGTGGTACATGGTGTTCTACCTTATGAATGCAGAATTTGAATTCTATTTATTATTTATATTTTTATTATTGTTGTGTTTATCTTTTATTCATCTCACACTTTGGCCATCTTCTTCCCTAATAAACAATGCAATTGGTGTAAATGTATCAGGTTGGATGTAAAGGGGTAGGAGAGCAAGAGAAGGAGTAAAGACTGAGCGGGTGAACCCCTTGGTGGTTGTTGTGAGTGTCTCTGAATGCTGTTAGTTGAAGATGCCCAAACAAAACCCAGATGTCATAACAATTTCCAGGGTCTGTGTGGAAAATATGGTTTTACTCAGTTAGTGGACTGTAGCAGAGTGCAGCAGCATCCAAGTTTCCAACCACAGCTCTCACCAGCAACCCTTCCTGACCAGTTTGTATGGTTAATCTGCTGAATTTGTTCTTCCCTTCAGCCTGTAACATAAGTGCAGATGAACCCAAACTGAACGGGATTTGGCTCTCTGGTGCCGAGACTGGCGTCTGTTACGTCATCTGTGTGAAGAGAAAAAAATATAGACAGCAGGGGCACTGTTTGGTTTGTGATTAATAGGTAGAGTCATTACAGAATAGCTATCAACGTGTCACTATCCTGAATTTAAATTGCATGCTCTCCAGCCTATGTTGCAGTCTACAAGCAAGGCTGACTTAAACATTTTATTATTGTCATAAATTTTTACAACTAATAGCTGGTAGTATGCAAGTCAGCAGCTGCTTAGCAGCTGCTGTTGGGGAGGAAAAAAACCTCAGATAATTTCGTCTGAATACTGACCGCAGTTCTGATTTTTGAAAATATAATTCTGGTCATCTATCTATACACAATAAAATCTGAACAAACCCTTAGACATACCTTTGGTTCAAATTCATGAGACTGTTGTTGGGTTTTTTTGCAATACTTTTATAGTTTTTCTGTTTAATGAAAACCCATCTTGTTACCAATGAGAAATTCTCCATTGATACAAGCTTAAGCAGGTAGTGTATAGATCCTGGGGGGTAAGATTCATCTTAAGGTCCTATTGAAGAATTAAGAGGGTGATGTTTTGTGCACCATGCCAAAGTAGATGGTCTTAAATACTGCTTGATATCGCAGACGTTACAGTGAGACAAATTCATGCTGTTTGTTTCATGGAATAAGTAGGGATCTATCATGGTTCGAGCCTCACTGACAAGATCGCCAGCTGAGGCAAAATAATAACATTGATTACTGGGGATGAAGAGGAAGGAAAAATTGATTTTTAAAAATCTCATATGTGATTTGCAGAGATTAAAGTTAGATAATTCATATTAAACATAAATATTGAGAGAATAAATAAGAAACCCCTTTAGACCAATTACACAGAATCCATTTGCAGCCTATAATGAATTTCAGAGGACTCCTTAGGAAAAATATAGTTTACGGAACTATTATATATGAAAAAGTGTACAGGCTGGGTAAAAGACATTCCTACATATTATCTAGACTGGGAGGCTGAATAAAATGGCTCAGCTCGTTCTGTGTGCATTTCAGTTTTAAAAATGTGTGTGCCCTAAGGAGAATTTGACTTGATGTATTGCCGTGGTTATCATGGAAAGTGTCTGACAGGAATATTCCTGTGTCTCTGCCTAATTACTGAGGCTAACTTTTGTTGGAAATCTGAACTTAAACTACCATGAGTATATCCATAGAAAATGCCTTCTTGGGAAAAAACTAAACACAGACTTCAGAAATTGGACCTTTTTTTTTTTTGTTTGTTTCAGTAGAACATCAGCATTTCCCCATAGAAATGTCAAATGTCAATTTTTTTTTCCATTTTTATGAAAATATTTCTTTAAAAAACAAAATAATATGAAAGGCTGGAGTTGAAAGCCACATTTGTCAAGCTCTAATAATCATTAACACTGTTTCATACAATCATTTCTGAGGCAAACTCTCCTTTTCAGTGAAGATCAGGTTACTTTTCAGCATAGCAATAGCTTCATCCTGTCATCAGCAAAATTATTGTCAAAACATACAAGGCAATCATGGCAGGTGAGTTTGGCACTATTCATTTCAAGCCATCACTAAAAGGTCAAGGGCTAAGTCTAAAGATTAAATAAAAAAAAATGGATTGTGAATTTCTTGCATGTATCTCTTGCAGAAAGTGTGACACTAGCTCATGGTTAAAGAAAAGTGAATTTCTTCAACTTGTGGTGTCATATCAGGTTTGCCTATCGAATTGTGTTATGTTACATCACATAATCTGACATGACAGAGTTAGCTCACTTCACATGTCACATCACGATGTCACACTTGGCGTGGCTAAAAAGATTTATTTTTTTTAAACAAAGTTTGGAAAACACTGGTTCGATAGAGGCAGCAGGAAAGTGTGTGGGATGAAGGAGAAGGAAAGCAAATCAAAGAAAAATTGTTCGAATAAAGTTTTAATATGTAAACTTTCAAATTGTTTGTTTGTTTTTCCTTAACTTTTTTTTTTTTTTCGTTTTGAACTGGATTACAGTTTCCTAACTCAGACTTGAGTTCTGTACATACAGAACTTCTGTCTTTTTGAATGTTGAAGGCAGGTAATGAAAGGAGATGTAGGTACTGAGGCTTGGCAAATGGAAGGAAAGTTTGGAAAGATACTTAGTAAAGCCAGAGGGGTTTTGTGGTGGGAGTAACGAATAGAAACTTCAGAAGGCTCAGCTTGAACTTTTTGAGGATTATACCCCTGTTAACATTGCTCTGAACACTTCCATTACTTTTCTACTGAAGACCAGAATTTTATAAAGCATCGCTTGCATGCTAATGTTGAGGAAAATTGCCTGAATGATAGTAATAATGTACAATTACAAGAAATACATGGATGTAGCTGGAAGGTTTTTTTTTCTGTTTGTGTTTTGGGTTTTTTTTTGTAGAGTTTCATTACTCATTAAACTCTAAGCCCAACTTCCTTAACTTATACATCAGTTTTACTACAGCTTTTACTGATCTTACCTCTATTTTATTGATTTCAGTGGTGTTCCACAGGCATAAAAAATGTAACTAAAAGGAGAATCAATTCCACATTAATTAGTCAGCATGCATGATTTTATGCTGCTTAATGACTCTTGTAATCATCTACAACTGTACAAAGTGAATGGCAATAATCCTACCCAGGCAGAGCCATACAGTAATAGGTACCTCTGGTAGCAAATTCACCCATTTTGCACATTTTAGAGAACAGTCCAGTATGTTCTATAAAATCATACCTAGATTATAAATGGTGACAGAGAAGTAATGATTATAAACAGCCCACCAGTTGAAGCCTAGTACCTTAATGAGCTTCTCCAGTCTGGGAAATATTTGCAGGATAAAGCTCTCATCTAAAGACCACTGAAACAAGTGGGAAGATTATTTGTTTACAGCTCATTATATTCCAGTTGTTTTTTTTTTTCTTTTTTTAACAGTGATTCCCCAGCTTTCATTGCAGGAAGGATTTCAGGGTTCATCATACTGAAACACTGAGGAGGGATCAAATATCTAAATATCTTTGGACCAGGGTATGCTAAGAAGTCAATGTCCACTACACTAGAAACGTGTCAGTTTGGGGACTTCTGCTTTTGTCTCTTGACATGGCACTTTCTCCGGACTCTTTATTTGTGCCCTGTCCCGCAATGCTTATTTTATTTGAGAACTGAGCCTTCATTTTTTTTCCATACCTTATTCAAAATCTACTCTTTGTATCAGTAGCATATTATTCTCTTAACACTGTAGGACTTGGGTAACCCTAGGGTTGGTTTCTGGCGTAAAAGATATATGAGGAAGGCTTTTTTCTGACTTATTTTTCAAACCTTTTTCATACTGTTTTGTTCAGAAGACACCTGGAATCCACAGCTGATGATGCTGTTTTACTGCTGTATTCAACATTGATCAAACTTCCATCTCAGGGTTTCTGGTCTAGGATCTTTGTGGCAGATGTATGTGAAATCATCTAAAATTATTTCTTACAGGGATGCTTAATTTTTATCTGTATAGTAGGTGTGATTTGGTATTAAGCAGCGAGTTAGCCTTTGCAATTTGTTCATGTGGTCCATATAATATGAATTGATATATACTCACTCACAGAAATATGTCTGCTGAATGTATTTTGTAATAAAAGCTACATTCCTCAATGACTATAAAACTGTAATCTTTTTTATGTTTAATATTTACTCTTCCTTTTATCACAGGGACACAATGAAACTGATTGCTTAGATACAGATGACATTATAGTCTATCTTTACTTCGTTGTGCTTTTCCTTTTGCTTTAACTCTGTGCATTTACACATGAATGGCCCATTGGTTCTAAATGGCAAGATCACAGTGAATTACAGTCACTTTAGTGATACGGTGTCAAATACAATCTAGTATAAAAATCCACATCCTTTCAAATGCAGGAAACTATTTTAATTTGTGTCATCAGCAACTAAACTTTCCCTTTCATCCTTTCACTGGCAGCACAACTAGATGGGCCTGGGAACTTCGTACACAAAGTCCACCAGACATCCCTGAAAGCCAGGGTTATTATGAGAATCACTTAAAATTAATAAAAGTTAATTTTCTTTCTATTGTTGTAAATTAAAATAGAGAGAAAACTGATGTGCTCGATTGAGGGTAAAACCAAGAAGAGTTATTGCTCAGTGTTGGAGTAATTTTCAGTGACATAGCATTTCTACAGCAGGTGTATGCTGGTTAAAAACAGTTGCTGCATCTTGGTGCTGCTTGTGCTCTGTTTGTTTATGTGTGACAGAGCATTTTGAAACATCGGGTATAGACTGATGTCTTGTTCATGCTGAATGTAGTACTCGCTGAGAGATCGTATCTGTCCCGGTGGCTGTGACAGTTGCTTCTGAAACCACTGGATGGACCACGCCATGTGTCCGATTCGACACCTATGTGACCTAAGGGCTATATTTGTACATAGAAGGAAATATATTTATGGAATTACCTGTAACAGGTACTTTAGCTACGAGATGAATCAAGTATGGCAGAAACAGCAGAAATTAATGTAGGCCCAGTTTATGCTTATTTTATTAGTTGCAATAGCAGTTGTTGGACGATGCTGTCAGGTATGACCCTGGCTGGCTGCTCCAGTGGTTGTACCAGTGAAAGCTGCCCAGGCTCTGCATGCAGCCTGGGCACTGGGAAAGAGTAATTCAGCACAGACACTGCCCACATCAGATTAATTTCCAGCAGTGGAATGCCAGGAAAATGAAGTTGTGTTCTCTATTCCTTCTGCTGCACAAAAAACAGCAGCGTTTCACAGGTAGGCTCCACCTGCAACACTGAGATGATGCTGCTGGCGAGAATGTGCTGTATAATTCCTCTGGTGCTAATTTTCCTTGTTCAAGCAGTCAAGATGCTTGCAGTGGCATAAAATGCTCTCCACACCTTGTTGTCAGCTTTTGGAGCTGCTTTGCTCTAGCAAAAGTGCTGGTGATCCCGCACCTACCAGGCCTTCTGGGAACCTGCCTCTGCCATTTTTCTTCATGCTGGAGATAGCAGCAGGGGCTGCCTGAGGTCCCTGCACGGGTTTGGGGGTGGGTGTTCATTGTGCTTGAGCAGAAAGGGGTGGATGGCAGTAGATCACAGTTTTAAAGATCCTTAAATTCAAAGAATACAGAGGGGCTTGCTCTTTTCCCAGCAGCTAACATGGTCTTTGCTGTGATAGCAAAAATCATAGTAACTGTGAAACAGCAGGGGATTGTTGGGAAACTCCAGCTGGAAGAAGTTGGCAAAAGCTTTGAAGATAGGAGAAGTGGTGTTGGGATAGGGAGAAGGAGAGGAAGAAGCTCTATAGCAATCCTATCCGTACTATACCAAAATATATGACTAGTTGCTGGAAAGTGCTCCAGTGAGGTCAGTGTAAGGGTGCATTTTAACCTCACTGCCCAGTCTTTGGCCACTTGGTGAGAGTTTAGTTGTCAGTGCAGGACTCTGACCCAGAAAAAGAGGATAATGTGCAGGTATCATCCACAGTGAAAGAGAGGAGGGTGATTGGGAGGAAACTCTTGACTGTGAGGGTGGAGAGACATAGGCGCAGGTTGCTCAGACAAGCTGTGGATGCGCCATCTTGGGAGGTGTTCAAGGCCAGGCTGAATGGGGCTTTGAGCAACCTGGTCTACTGGGAGGTGTCCCTGTCCAGGGCAGGGGGTGTTGGAACCAGATGATCTTTAAGTTCCCTTCCAACCCAAACCACTCTATGATTAGGTGTTTTGGCAAAAATGTTTGTCTGTCCCATGGAACCATAGTTAAAGAGAAAGGCTCAGGCAGACCATGGGACATGAACTGCCATGAGTGGAGGGTAAAATCATCACCCTCACCCGTCTCAGGTGAAGTATGCTGAATGCTCTTTGTTATGCTTTTTCTTTTGGTAGACAAAGTGCACACACAGGGGCACATATTCAGCTTGCCCGTATTATTTTCCCTTGCACACTGGCTCCACAGCTCTGCCAAAATTAAAAAGAAGAGCAGCAAGCATCACCTTCATGTGTTTAAGTCTCTGTGTAGTGTAACCAGTTCTGTAATTTTTAATGACGGTTTCCCTCCAGTGGACATTTTCTAGCAGTTTTGGAGATGTGTCATCCTGTGACTCAACACAGAAGAAAACAGAAACCTTTTTCATGAACATATATTGCTTGAAAGTAATTTGTGCTCTAGTGAGCTTGGCTGTGGCATGGTTTCAAGCTGCACAACCCTCGATCCCACAGATTTTTAGATGCTGGCCACAATGCTTTGCAGCTCTGGTTCTTGCAGGCTGGCTAGATGTGGCTCCGTTGTGGAGTTTACTTCATTTTCAGGCCCATTTTTGTGAATTGATTCGATGTTTCACAGCGTAACTCTAGCACTCTCTTTCATCTGGAGTGATGGGGTTTCTGGGAGGCTCATTTAAAAGTGTCCCTAAACCCAAACACTTGCAATGCTAAATGCTAAAGGCACTAAAAGACAACTAAAAGTTGTCTTTCCAACTTTTTACTAAATGCGTATATTTTCAGAAGCAATCTGCAGCACACTAGGTGTCAGGTAAAGGAGAAAATAAACTCTCTTTTACATTTTAAGTGGAATAATTGATTTTCAGTTGTGTTATATGTTCATTAATCTACTACAAAAAGATATTCATAAAGATTTCTTAATTTCAAGTCTTTTCTTTTGTCTTCTTTTGAATGTCATGACAAGGTGATTTATTTGGTGAGGGGTGTAACTTTAACAGTAAAACTACATTGTGATACCACCTCAAGAAGCAATACATCAAACACAAACAGCATGCAATTTTTTCTTTTGCCTGCAACTTCATTAACTATGAATACCCATAAAAAGTTTATTTTCTCCTTATAGCTAAGGGCTAACTAGTAAGGACTATAACACTTTATATTTTTAAGCACTTAAGAACGCCTATTCATCATCTTCTCAACATTCTGGACAAGACAATAGTAATAGTCTCCTCACATTTGTCTTAGCCTCTCATTGAGGGACATTAATGACACTTTAGTAATATTAAAAAAATAGTAATTAAGTGTGCTATTATAAGACTACTAAATTTCTTACACATTTATAATTTATTTTTTTAAAAATATGCATTTTGAGTGCTTTTGTGTTCCGATCTTCAGCATAATGTACATCAGGTGCACTAAATACGTAACATGTATTTACATTGCCTGAAATGACTCAGTGAATGGAGTGTGATGTGGTGAGCCTCCTGCTTTGGGTAACAGGAAAATAGAAATAGGAAATATGGGCAAACATGAACATAGAGATGCATTTTGGGTACGTCTGAAATATGGTGTAGATAAATATACACATTTGTGTGAGTCATCAGGATTATTTCTTCCTAAACTTGCCATTTTTCTATGGGTTTGTGAACTTGCAAAAGACTCAGTGTTCTTTATTACCATAATTACCTTAATTTCTGTGTGAAACTTTCAATCTACAGTATGAGGGAATAATGCCACAGCACCGCCAAAGCGCTCTCTGCAGTATTGACTGATCCTGACAGGTTCTGCTTTAGCCTCTAGCTGCTGTTTATTTTGTCTCTTGCATTCATTTGTCGTGGTATAAGTGCTGTGGTAGTGTCACTGCAACTTTAGGAAAGGCCTCTATTTAAGAATTTTAAAAAAAAAGAAAAAAAAGGGGTTTTTAGCATGTATTTTGAGGACCTGGAATATTAAGGCATAGTAAGCAGCCATGAATTTAGGAGAAATGTTACTCTGTATGTAGTTGGTGCAGTTCAGCATCTTTAAAGGAATACTAATTGTAACATGATGCTTATTTATGATCATTTAAGACTTCTGCAACCCTAAACAATAACGTCTTCTGGTGTCATTGAGTTTTCTATGGAAAATATCAGTTTGGGCTCATTTCAGATGTTAGGTCAGAGGGACATGAAGGTAAGTGGGGAAAACCCCAGAGATTCTTCCAATCAGCAACAGAAGCTGCCAGTACCGAAGATGCAATTGAATCTTTGATATTAAGAGAGGCAGCTGGTGTTTACCTGCCACAAGGAGGTAAGAGAAAGTAGGTAAGAGAATGTAATAATCACATGTAAAGTGTTAGAAATATATTACATGCCACATTTGTGCCATGATTGTACTGAGCAGTGTAGTGCTAAAAAACTTTTTCAGGATTCATCTAACAAGCTTTGTGGAGAATAGGAAGAAATAGATTTAGACAGAGAGCCCTGGGTGAAAATAGAAAATGCATTTGATATAAATTGCAAGCCATCTAATAATGCCAGCTTTTTAATTGCTTCAAAATATGGATGCATTTGCATTATTAGGTTGGAGCCATATGTTTCTTCTTGGGACCTGACAGTCAATGGATCCATTTATGTGCCTTATCCTTGAAAATGAAGTAAACAGTTCTGCTTATCATTTATTCATTTGCATTTATTGCAGAAGATTTGATCAGCTGTCTTTCTGTTTTTCAGTGAATCTTGATTTAGGCTTCTTTTAAAGCCTACTGCTCGGTATTTCCACTGAGCACTTTGAGACATGGTATGTGTGGTGCCGTGTCTTACGGTTCCCCAAGCGGGTTGTCTTCAAATCTCAATGAATTTTTCATTTGCTTGCAAGTTTTTTGAATCCTTGCAGGCAAGACAGAAGTTTCTGTCTACTTTTAGACAGCACAAGCAGAGATTGAAATATTCTGTTATGGAAAACTAAGTTTAAGAGTCATTTGATCAAGGATAAGTGAAATGTTCCCTAAGGAGAACACCTTGGTATTTTTGAAAGCACAGAGAAAGAGAGAGATATTTCATGGACAATTACTATTATTATTTTAAATTCCGAATGTTACTTCCTAGATTACAGACAGCTTTCTCATCAGATTGGTTAAGAACTAACATAATTCATGGAAACTGAATCTCTTTTCCACTGTAATGAACATATTTTTTGGGTGAGGGGAATCCAGAAATGGTCTCAAGAAGACACGTACTACAGAGCGCAATGTATATAGCATGAACTATCCAATGTCTGCCAGGTTTAGTAAATTTGTGGCCTCATTCTACAGTGGTGCAGAAACTAATGTTTTATGCTCATTATATTAATGATGGACAGATGTGTTCATGCGCAGGTGGACATCATAATGCAGAGGGCTTCAGATCATGAACTCTTGTGATCTTGGTTGCTCAATTAAGGTTGTCAGTGGGTTATTTTATTAATGTAATTCTTTAAATTGGTGTTTAATCAAAGTATAGAAACCCTAACCTATCAAGCTCAAATGAAGAAGCTATCCTGGTTTGGGCACTGTTGTTGGATAACTTACATTATAGTTCACATGATCTTGTAGCTCTTCAGCATACTGACAGCTGTGGCCTCCTGCTCACATAAGGTGGGTCTGGAGTCTGATCCCTGACAATGAATTCTCTGCCCATGTGGTCATGACTATTTCTGCCTAAATTCTCTAACCATTCTGCACAGATGAACTAAAAGCATTAAACTCTTAAGGAAAGAAAAAAAAAAAAGTAAAGAAGTATCAATAAATTATGTATGAGAATAAATATATTAAACTGCTTTGGATGAGATGCGAACCAGTTAACAATGTATGCACGGTACAGCAGCACAGTTGTATGAACACAGTGTTCAAAATCCACATCCATAACAAACAATGCAGTCTGTTACATTTTAAGATAATGGATTTCAATTCATTTGTTTAACATTTTCTGTTGAAGTGTCAGTCTCAGTTTTGGGCAAGTTCATGGTATGATATGTAAACATTATGAACTTTAGTCAGACGATATTAGATTTGTTGAAGGAAACAAATCTCAGTGATAATCATGAGATATTATGGATTTCTGATTATTTCTATCTTTTTAAATTTATTTCAATACTGTGGAACTCATTACTGAAAAGAAAATAGTGATTTATTCTATGAGAGGTTATCCCAGCTTAGGACAAATTTCTAGGTGTCCATTGTAGATAGTGTCTGGTGAGGAAGTCATAAGAAATTGGACATATTACCAGTATGCGCAAAGTAATAGACTAAAGTACACCTGGAAGTCATGCCAGCTTCCAGACTGCATTTTGTATTGATTTGAAGTAGTATGCACACAATTTGAAATGCTCTTCTTCAGAGAATCATAGGCAATAGGGCTGGAAAAGATCCTTAATCTTTCCCACATTTGTGATAGACATCTAAGTCTTTATGTTCTTAAGTCTGCTCACAATTAGAGAATTTCTTCCAACTCTGTCCACACTATTTATGCCTGTCAGTCGTGGGGGTCAGGAACCATGCTCAGAAAGGCTTTATCACAATTAGCAAAGAAAAACAGCTGGAAATTAGAATAGATTCTCCAAAATTAATTACTGTTGTTACCAGGTATTTGAAAGTATACTTTATGGCACTGATAATGACCTATTTTATTTTTTTTGAAAGCACAGAGAATTCCCTGTGGAATACTGTGTCTGGATAGTATTTCATCAGTATATGTAAGCTGATGACTAAAAAAGGTGCAAAAAGACCAAAAAAGATTTTTTTTTCCAAAAAAAAGTGTTTTTCCTTGCGTGTAATCAACCACTTCTATAAATTAGTATTAATAGTCCTTTATAATGTAGGCATTTGTTTGCTTGCAGCAGTCCATGGGCAACTGAGAAAGTCCCTCATCTCTAAGATGTTTGTTCAAATCTGACCTAAGAAGAATCGTAGGTCAGAGGCAAAGCGGTCATTCACTAATTTCCTAAACCATGCAGTTAGCCTTACAGTGCCATCACATAGAAGTCATCATGACTATTAAATTCAATAACATTATCAAAAGTACTATTAATTTCTAATAAACCACAATAGATTTCTTCAATTTGAAAGAGAAATTACAAGTTTACATGCTTATTTTCATGCTTTTGCTTATCAGTATTTCTCCAGTTTGTGTAATGACTAAAGTTGATGGTAAATAATTAATACCTTTTTTTTTTTCCTTCACTAAAAAGCACAGATACATCATCAATTGCTCTAGCTTAGTGTTTAAGTAAGTTCTGAGGTGAGGAAGGGATGTTACCCAGGAGTGCTGGGTGCATGTCAGGCTGAAGAAACTCCCCTGCTCTTCACCTGCAAGGGAAGGATAGCATGGTGCATGAGACAGGGTTACTCCTGCTGTCCCCCTGACAAATCCAAGCCATTGTCTGTGCTGATCAAGGCTAGGGGTCTTCATGGTGCCACACAGCACTTCTCTGTGCTTCATGAGTATCAAGCCTTAGATCTACGTTTGCACTTGTGATAACTGTAGGTGGTCACTGAAGTCCAGGTGTAGCAAGGAAAGAATTAACATAAGTAACAAATACTTTTTTAATTCTCTCTCTCTCTTTTTCTTTTTTTTTTTTTTTTTGTTAAATTGCACAATCAGACACATTAATAACTTCTAGATACGCACAAGAGAATTTAAAGTTTACCCTAACTGCAGTGAAGGAAAAAAACCCAACCCAATGGCCCTAATATGTATGCTGTAGTGCTATTAGTGTGACATTCAACTGAGCAAAAGAGAGTGGTTTTAAAAGGAATATTTCATTTGACTTTGTCTGCAACAAAGAATGGGAAATGAGGGGAAAATAAATAGGACTAGAACAGAAATTGAAATATCTGATTTATGCTGTGCCATAGAAAAACATAAATTCTTTCTGAGATACAGAAAAGGCTTTGCAGATCAAGACACTGAAAGGGAACTCGTCTTGCTCCACTTTGGCTGTTTTGTATAAGTTTTAGTCTGAAGTCACACATGGTACATTCGAGAAGGGAGGAGGGCTCATGCTTCTGTAATGCAAAATAGAAGTAGGCTGTTCATCATTATCCTCAGAAGTATATTTTAGCGGTAGGCTGATTTTTCTGCATATTATATAAAGTCCCATTTTTCAAGAATTAGAAGTAGGAAAATGTTCCATTGAATGAGACACTGAAATATTTAACCCATTTTCAGAGAAGAACAAACACTTAAAAGAAAAAAAAAAAGTGGAAAATTTTTTTAAGAACATTCAGTAACTATTATGCCTCAGAATTAAAGTTATCATTTTAAGGTGACCAAAGATTTTTTGAAATTGAAGCATGGAGGAAATATGCTTAGCAATTAATAAAATGTTCCTTATTAAGCATAATAAGATTGTACAAAATTGTTTTCTGCCTGGGAATGTCGAAGTCTGGAGCAGGAAACTTGAGTGGTAATTTAAATAATTTATCCAAACGAGCCCAGCAGGCTGCTGGGGAGCCAAAGGAACTGGATTTCCCACAGGGGAACATGTATTCATGGGCACAAGGGACATGGTGCTGCCTAAGCTCCAGCAGCTGCATTTCTACCCATGTAATGTCTTTTCATCAGAAGATGGCAGCAAAATCTTATGAACTGTAGCATTTGCTATCCTGCAAACATTTCTATCATTAGGGGATCTGGGATGCTGTGTGGGGTCTGCTGGAGACAACTTTGCCTTTCTCCCTTCTTTGGCCACACCAGACAAAGCCGTGTTAAATCCTTACTCCATACATATCAAACGCAGTGGGCTGCATCCGCTCCCTCCTTTCATTATAAAGATCCTTTAACAGGCTTTCTTCATGCTGCCTGGCAAAAGTGGATTCCATAAATGTCATTAACCCAGCTGGGAGTAGGCAGGAGCCCTGCTTCACCACAGGGCTGGTGGGCTCATCTCACTCAGCTGGGAGAAATTGTGTATCTGGGAGGGCCACACTCAGGAGACCCTGGCCAAAGCCACGCACCTGGTCAGGGCAGCTCCATCCTTGTGGTGTCATGAGCTTGTTGTCTTCGGACAGGTGGATGAAGGCCTGATTCAGGCTCCTGTCCTTTGGCTATACAAATTGTTCTTTGTATAGCCTGTCTGATGGATCTTGCAGGGTGGCCTGTTCCTTGGCTGGTCCATCCAAGCTCTCTCAGTGTGGGTTTGTGGATGGACATCTGTGTGTATCTGACCATTCATGCTGTTGGCATAATGAGTGCAGGTGAGTGCTGTGTTCCCTGTTAAGGTGTCAGGAGCCAAAAGTCAGGTTTCTACATGACACATTGGCACTGGCTCCTGGTCTCTAGCCATCATACTTTATTTTGATCAAATACTTAACATTGTTGCTTTGCATTTTTGTGTATATTTCCTCAATGAAAAGTATTTGAATACTGCAAGGACACTACTGTTGTGATACAGGTTCAGCTGGATCAAGGACCAAGTGTTTGCTGGTTGCTTTTATCTCTTTATTCTTGGTTCATAGTTGCTTTTTGGGAGCTGTGTGCTTATGCTAGAGCTAAGGCTTTCCTGGAGGGGTTTGGCTGTATACTGACGTCCATCTTTCTATAGAAAAAATATAACCAGAGGCGCCATTCATGTCTCCTTCAGGAACAAACAATTGCACAGCCCTTATGTCTGCTGGTGCTAAACAGAAGTGACATAAGTTGCTTTTTATATATTATATTAGGAACTGATATTTGTATACAATAAAGCCTAATAGCATGTTAAAAATAATTGCATGTAATTCGTACAGGAGTCATGATTTAATCCAAAAATTGCATAAAACTTTGCTTAACACGTAAGGCTTTTAGATTAACTTCAAAAATAGGCATTGCATTTCTATATAGCATTCTGGGTATTTTCTCTCTAAAGAAATGTCTGTAATTTATGATCTGTAATTAGAATCCAATTTAATAATTACATGTCCTGCAAAGAAATGTTTCTTGAGCAGGGCTTTGTTCTTATGCAGCTGCTGGAAACACAAAGATGTAGATTATAAGAAGTAGTTCAGATGAAAATGAACTATTGAGGGCAAAGTATCTTCAGAAGTGATCAGAATTATGAGTGTCGTTTATCATATGGATATGGATCATATGGATTTTGCTGCAACACACATGATGTCTAGAGATGTACATCTCATGAGTATACATACACTCTGCATGCAAAAAAGATTAATTTTTCTGACTGCTTAATGACATATTTCTATATGAAATGCAGAAAATCAAAGACACTGTTTGCATGGTTTGTCTTTCCTTTAGGGAATGCCAAGACAAAAAAGCTAAACTAAAAATTCTGAAATAGTTTTTCTAGGGTTTCTTTCAAAATGAGGAAAACCTTTATCAACTGAATTATTAACTTAAGGCTAAATCAGAATAGTTTTAGCCTTAAACATGAGTAATTTCAGATTGACCTGATGATGGATTAAATTATTTCTTAAACTATGAATTTAAGCTAAAGGACCGTATACTCATTTCATTAACTTGTTCTTCCAGGCAATATTCTGCTTTGGAAATGACTTAATTTGTTGAAATTCATGGCAAAGGTTTTCTGGAAAACTGCCTGCACTAGGAGATGCATTTAATACAGATACATATTTCTAGCTTACAGGAGATGATGGTGTATGAATTGATCATCTATAAAGGTCTATTTCTTGGTAAGATCTTCAGAGATGCTGTGAAGTCTTAAATTTATGGAAATGGACAAAACGTGTGCTGCAGACTCGATTCAATGTCTCCATGCACACTTTTTTTCCCCTGCTGCGTTGTAGTGCTGATAAGCATTAAAAGAAGGATAGCATTGGACTCAGGTGACTAATAAAGGGCAAATAATTTACTTTAGAAAATGTAGGTGTTCTATTCTTTTTTACTGAATGATAATTGATTTTTCTCTACAAAAAATTTCTTTGTGTAGTTCATTTCAACTGAGATGCCTTAGCACAACAGATCACTATACAGGTCCTCTGAGCTGCAGGAGGTGTGGTCAGAGATGGATTGAGTGGTGGTTCACAGAGGTCAATGCAGATGTTTGCTGCTGCCGGAGCACAGCAGGACTTGTCTCTGCATGCACCAGGGTAAGAAAGCAGGTTTAATGGTGGCTTTCTAAGTATGCAGAGACAAGCGCACTGGAAACTCTCTTTAAGGACTAGTGCTTAAATGTGATTTGAAATATTAATGCAACCTCATTTTCAGGTGGTGGGACTTTCCTGAGCAAAGCCATATATTGTACTCGCTGGGGAGAAGAGGAGACTCAGGCTGGGTTTGGAGAGATATGATGTTGAGAAGATTGACCTCCATCACTGACTTGAGTTCAGTGTCTCAGCAGTTCTCTCCTCTGTCCTTTCTTCTTCACGCTTCACAAAAGGAGATGTGCAGTGAGGGCAACCAGGTTTGTTTCTGTGCATCATATCGTTTGCCAAGGAGTCAAACCCCATAGGTTTTTAGACTGTTGCTGTACCTTTTCTTACACTTCAAAAGATTAAAATTGAACTAGCTTTAAATTAAAAGCAACAAATTGAGCTGCTAAATCAAAGGAGACGTTCCTATGTGTTTTGTTATTAAAGCTTGATGTGTTCAGCCTGAATCTCCCTGGCATGGGAATAGGTTATTTGGGCTCTCCTTGAATGTCTGTCCATAGCTGCAACTGTAGCACGTTGGCACATTGCCAGTCCAAGTCTTCCTGCAGTGATTTCTTTGATTGCAGAGGCAGAGCCACAACTTCAAGCCATTTTTGGGCTGTTCCTTGTGTTTCTCATGTTGAGGAACCGAGTGGGCACGTGTTATGTCCATCAGTGCAGAAACATCACTGTGGGCCTTGGCAAAAAGGAGGTAGCTGATGTCTGTTGTGGTCTTCCCAAGGCATCTGTGGTGTCTTCTGCAGGTCTGGCTTCCAAGAACTGGCTGTGACATTTGATGTTACTGGTGGTGTGGCAGTAACCTCAGCCGGCCCTTCCTAGTTCAAATAAAGTGCCTGTTTAAAAGCAAGCTGGATTTCTAGATATAGTAAGTCACCTCCAGTCAGTTTTTTGAAGTAGGTGTAGTTTAGTGGAGTTGCCTTTTGAAAATTATAGGCTCTTATAAATCCCAAAATGGAGCTGCAGATAGGTTGTGAGGGCAAGAATATCTGTCACATCAAGCATAGTGTGCTGGGACACTTCTACAGCATTGCAGAAAAATCCTGAGCGGCCCAGTGTTTGGAGGAAGTGTCTCCTCCTCCCTGCTGACAGCCAAATTGTAGAGCGCCATGGCTAATTTTACATTCAGAGCCTCTCTAACACTGCATTTCCATGTAAAAAAAAATTGCTGTCTTTGCCCTAGGAACATTATAAAGCGTCCTGAAACTATGCTCAGTAGCCTAGGTATTATTTTGTACTTCTCACTGAACAAAGAGAGTGATGAGTTGCTTGTCCCCCAATAGATGATGAATATGAAATGGTACAACAGAGTGTTTTGGTCCTGTGTGACGATTGATGGATTTGGGCAATGCCTTTTTCCTCCCCCCCCCCTTCCCTGCAGCCAAGTTCTATTCAAAATCCTCCCATTCAGCAGCTCACCTATGAAAATTAATTGAGCTGCTTTATGTACCCTGGACTCATTTCCATATTTCACCTTACCCTTTCTAAAACAAGTTAAAAACCTAGTCATTTTGGGAATCACAACATATGGAGGCTGGGAAATAAGGCAATGTTATTCTGTTGAAATATTTCGTATTATTGTAATTGACCAAGAATTAGGATAATTTTTAATAGCAATGCATGGCAATTACTACTGAAAATTTTTCTGAGATACTTCTGACTTGTTTATATCATTGCTGTAAGTGTTATAAAAACAATGTGAAATTCCAATGGAATTGAACTATTTGTTTATTTCCACCGGGTAATTTCCCACAGCCTAAGTGAACTATTAAATTAATCACGCCATATTTAAAGGGCAGCATTTGCATTGGTATGACCAATGAATCATAACCAACAATTTACTTTTTATAGCTGAAAGGGTAAGAGAACATACAGTATTAGTAAATGATCCATAAACATATTTTATACAAATGACAGCTGTACATTTAAAACTTTCATTTAGGATAACGGGGAAAAAATTCCATCTTGATGAAGCCTCCTGGAAAAGTAATGACGCTTGGTCACATTGGTGAGTAACTGCAACTTTTAAGTGATGTAAAGATGTGGCACCTGAACTGTGGGCACTGTGGCGTGGCAGCCCTCAAAGGCCTTGTTGTTAGGCGATTTTTCACGGCATTTGCTTTGGTTTTAACTAATTCACCATAGGTGTCTATTAGGCTAATCTGGAGTTATTTTAGCATTAAAAAGAATATGTCTGGGGAAGTTGTTGGAGACTGTCCCTAAAGAAAAAAGTAGTCATGTGAGAATGGGTAGCTAACAATAACCACATAAATTATAGCTAGATGAAACTTGCATAATGTAATGGGCTCAGACCATGAGCTCCTTAAATTCTAATATAAATTCAGAGGCTATCATTAATTATTCCTTTTATTTTTGTGAGCTGATGATGGCAGCAGCATGAGAGATGTACTGTGCATGATGGCTCTTCCAAAGACTCACTTCTAGCCTTAAGCAAAGCACTTAATGTGTTCTGTGTCTTACCTGAAAAAGGGGACAGCACTGCTTTTCTCCATGATAATGCTGGTGCCAGACTTACTGAATTAATGTCTGAAAGATGTTTTGAGTTCCTAAAATAAAAGATGCCTCCGATGATTCGGTATTTGCCAGGGAAAATCACAATCTGCTAGCAGCTAATGCAAGAGGAGTTTGAGATACTGCAGTCACCTTCTGTTAAATGTAGACAAATCCCAAGTTTCTTAAAAAATTGAAGGGGTAATTGATTGTATTTTTTTGAGTTAACATTAGAATCAAAGGAGGATGACAGTCTGAATTTGTTATATTAGAGACAGATTATATATCTGAAACTTACTCTGGTATCACCTCTCGGGAGGCTGTGATAAATGACTTTTTAGTGGCAAATCTTTGCATATCATACATTACTGGTGGCAGAAGTGCTACTTTTGCCCCATATTTCCCCTTGGAGTGCACAACCCCAGTCTGCCCTGAGTCTGAGACTTGCTCACCCTCTTTAGAGGTGACAGTGACTGTGGTGAAGATCCACAAGGGTTATGAGGGAATTTGGGTTCAGTGAGAGGTAGGGAGCTTGCGCTGGGATGGACAGAGCGATGGCGGGAGGGGGAGGAATGTGAACGAGTGTGCCAACAAGAGGCTTAGCTGCGCAGAGTCATTAATCCTCCTGCTCCTGCTTGATTACCTTTGGCAGAAAATAAGACTGGATAGACTTAAGATAAATCAAGCAGTTGGCTGTCTCCTGGCTGACTACTTCTGTAGGTACGCGGCACCAGAGAAGGGCCTTGCCTCTGCTGTCTCCCAAGTTGTCCAAGCAGTGGCCTCTTGTGGCTTCTCAAACAGATGATGTGCAGTTTGCACCACTGCCTAAACAACATCTAGATTTTTTTGTTGTTGTTGTTTTTTGTGCACCTCATGGGGAAGGTGAAGAGCAGTCATAGTACACCCAGTTTCCCATGGAGATGGGAGCTTGGTGTGGTTTTGCTAGTTGTATTATCTCAATTAGATACTGATAGCATCAAAAAGCAGCCCCCTTCTCAACTTTCCTAGTCCAAAAAACAAATAAGGACAAGTTTTTCTGTGACCAAACTCAGCAAGAGTTAAGGAACTGAACTTTTAAAAGGAGAACAGGAGATTAATACAACCCTGGCTCTGATAAAAATGATATATTGTTGTCTGTCAGGTGTTTTAGGCACAGTCTTCATCCTCCACTCAAAGATGCATCAAATTTAAACAAACCCACAAACCAGCCTGCAGCCTTGCTTTTCTTCCCTTAATATGGGTGTAGATATATACTCATTTATCCATTTGCATAAAGGCAACATTTCTGCCACTTAGAAATACCCACTTAATTTCATATTCTCATAGGTTTTTATTCTTCAATAGTATGTGCTAGGTATTATTAATTTGATATTTCTTCTGCAATTTTTGTCATCCTAAGTAACGTCCAAATTTCTGGGACTGTAAATCTGTCTTTTTACAATACACTGAAAATGCAGCATTTCGTGAATACAGATTTACAAATCTGTAATTAAGTTCCCAACACCAAATGCTTGGAAGATATGAAAAAACAAGTACCTGATTTTTCCAAAGAGGTGGGACAATAAAATTAAGTTAATGTGGCATTCAGGTTTTTTTCAATAACCTTGTTCAGTCTTCTAAGCATGCTCAGAATACAAATGTGTTCTTATGGCCCTGAAGAAGGGATGTAATAGGGTTGGCCTTTATAAGCATTACATGGTTTTTGTGACCATAGCAGAAATGGAGCTGATGCACAGCACTGGTGTTGCAGAAGAGGGAACAGGAGAAAAGGAGCATCTTCTACATGATGGGTGAATGCGGGAGCAAGGATTCTCCTTCCCATAGCTCAAAGCAACTCAGTGGTAGCTGCTGTTCACGAAAAACGGCCGAACCGAAAATTGAATTTTCCCTGATGTTTCTGGCCAATCTGTAAATCGTAGTGTCAATCATTCCTCTTGCCCAACACGACACCAAGGTCTGTTCACACTAAAGACACCATTGCATTTGATTGTCAGATGTTCATCTCAATATTCTTATTGATCTACAGGATTTTTTTTATACCTTGGAAAGGTGATTTCTCATTAACAGAACCCTGTGGAGCTGGAAAGGAGGAATATTACACCTTTTTTTTTTTTTTTCAGAAAGCAAAGAAAGTCCAAAAGATAGTGCCTAAAAGGCACTTAATAGCACTTTCAGAAGTGCTGGTTTAATTTGCAGTTTCTCAGTTATCTTCTCCCAGATTCAGGGCAAATCATCTATGCCTTTGCAGGCAGGATCTGAATGGCTTATAAAATTGAGACTCCTTATTCCTGAGATGTGTTAACACAGTGCATAAACTCTCCTTGTCTGTTCCAATATATATACATATATATATAAAAAACCCAGATTAGATTAAATCCCTACTTTAGGACAATGGAAACCACCTGATTTCAAACAACCTGTGTTTAAGGTCTTCCATGCCAAGGCAATACAATGTTTGAGAAGCAAAAATGGTACTATTGGTAAAACTAGAATTAAAATTAAAAAGTATATATATACAAAAGAGGGCTGTATATTTTTTTTTTTTTGCATAGACTTTTGCTTTTATTATCCTTATTCCAATGGTTAGGTGTGATCAAGCTATGTTCCTTTAAAATTTCTGGAATCCTTTTGGCCACATGGGCTTCTTAATTATGCTCAAAACTCTCAAAACTGCATCAGCAAAAAGTGGCCTTTAGTGTTTGTCTCTTGTAGAGCTGGGGAAAAGCCAAATTCTGTTGCTTCTATTCTGTAAGTAACACTTTTGGCAGAGCTTAAGACTGAATACTAAAATATTGAATAATTGACATTCTTAGGTGCAAGTGCAGAGTTTTTCATGGATATCAGGCAACTTCTCCTTGAAATGCTTGTAGAGTGTCTGAAAAGGCGAGAATGGTCTGTGTTAGGGGCTCTGGTTGAAAAGCTGGTGCAGATGAAGGGTGGGCAGCCGTGGTGGGATGCACACGTAGAAAGCAGTTCTATTATTCAACAAAAGGAATAGAGACAGCAAAATATGTAAAAATGAATGAAATTGAAATCTATAGCATTATTTATATACTTTATTAGCCATATAGTTTTGTTTATTGGATAGAAACATAATGGAAAGTAAAGTAAGGGGACCGTAAGAGCGAAAAGATAAGTAGGGGAATTGCACGTGATTGTAGGAGGGCCTGAAAGGAATAAAACAGGAATGGTGGAGGGTGACTATTTACAACAGAAATGCTAAATGGAAGGAAAGGCATGCAATACTAACATCAGCAGAAGCCTTGATGGAAGGCAAGTGGTTTGCTTTCACAGTTCTGCAGGTCATCCCATCATGGTACAACTGCACAGGTTGCACAGCACTGCCAGAGGCAGAGCAGGGTTTAGGATGAAGATGCTGGAAGATGCCCGAAGTCTCTGGTCTTGGTTTATATTGTAACTCAGCCTGAAAAGCAAACATTTTTCATATTAATATATGAATACTGTTTGAATGAAAACACTGGTCAATTTGTTTGGTCCAAGGCCCACTTCTTTGAAAAGTACTAATTTGGATTCAAGATGCATATTGCTCTTGATGCTCTGTCTCAGATATAATGTAGAAAAAGCCATGAATATTGCAGACAATTGCATGGTATTTAGATTCTTTTATTTTAAATATATATTTTAATATTTCAATGTAGATCAAGCATAAACTGCTCCTGAGCAGAAAAGCAGAATTTGAAAATAAACTTTCAAGTTATTTTTATTAGTTAGAGAATGCATGTGTTGATTTAACTGGAAGTCAACTATATTAGCTGAATAATTAATAAAGTAAGTTTTTCATTGCCTTCTTTAATCATATCTTAAGAAATTTCCTGGAAGACTTTACCTTTGAGGGCTCACTTTGTCTTTCAGAGAAAACTATATTATTGAGCCCTTTTTAAGTTTCCATCATTGCCTTTGTCATAGACTAGTAGGGCTGTATTGATTTACTCTGGACTGGAAGACCAGTGCTAATCTACTTTCAGTTTAAAACCCACTACATTGAGAGAATATTTACATTGTGACACAAACTTCCCAAGGTAAAGCCAGCAATACCTCTGGCTTTTGTCAGCCTGATAAAAAGGCACCTCATCAAGCAGAAAGTGGCTGGGTATGAGTTGAGGGGACTTGGTCAACGCTGTCTCCTTCTGAAACTGTTGTGACAGATTTTGTGTGATTCCTGTCCCCTTAGACACTTCAAAGTAGTCTTATTTTTTGCAATGTGTTTAATTTTTTTTCTTTTTTTTTTTAAAACATTCTTCCTTGCTGGTATGTCCAATGTCCAAATGAGGCCAGGTGCAAACCTATTAAAAATCATTTCTTTCCTCGCAGAGCAGATTCTCCCTATAAGTGAACACAGCATCCCTAAAAGCATTGCCTGCTTCACAGATTGGAAAACATAGGACACAGATTATCCTGGAGCGGCTTGATGTTATTGAAAAGCAAATATAATCTTAAATAGCATCTTTGAGAGATAGATACAGTTCCAAAGGGAGAAAATAGCATACCTTTTTATACAATCTCAGGCTTCTTGTCTCTTTAGCACAGTTTGGTATTTAAACACTTTTTTCAATAATTGAAAATCAAGTTAAGGGGATTCACTGTCATGTGCACAGGAGACAGGCAGTTACACACAACTCAGCTGGCTTCAGCTACAATCTGGGCTCCAGATACTGCCTCAGCTGTAGAGGAAATCCTTCACAATCCTTTCTGATTGACAAAAACAATGAGTCCAAGTCCTAACAGATTATCCAAGGGATAGCAATAATTGCATAATAGCAACACATCTCAAATTCAAAGGCAAGACTGAAAAAGAAAGCACAGGGACAGAGTGGAGACTCTTATAACAGCATATAACAAAACTAGTGTAACGCACACTGCTGCACTCTTGTGATGAACATGTAAAGGGAGAAGGAGTCTTAAAATTGTTAAACAGGAAAATAACAAGCAGATTATGTCAAAATAGCCTTAAGGCCCTAAAGTGGCCAAACAAGTAAGGAAATTAAGGGTGGGGAAAAAACCCACCCAAAACAAAACCCAAACCTGTAATTTCTGCATTGAGATTTCCTTACCTGTGACCTCCCCATTGTGTCTTACCCCTCCAAAGCTGCTGTAGATAAGCAGGGTGGCTCCTACTTTCTTTATTTTTGTTACATAGCAAAGGGCGAAGGTGTGGAGTTAAAGCTGAGAAAGCTCTGAATTGATCTGTGTTGGCATCGCGTGCTATATGTACAAACAGATTTATATAGGGGCACTCAGTAACCAAATTCCATGTGTTAATTCATCAGTTCTAGTTTTCCCTCTGTAACTCACAAACTGCATCTCCTGTCAGTTATGATACTCTTCACAAAAGCCTTGACACAGTCAGAGAAGAGACTATTTTCCCCTTTTGTTCAAATGTGAAGGCAGTTTGGAGGAAACAGAAGGGGAATTGGTTTAGCAAACTCAGCTCATGCTGCAGATGTCAAAGTACTGAGCTTGTTTGTCACCAGCATTTGTTGGGAAAGTTTGCTCTCAAAATCACTGAAGAAAACAACCTTGCTTGTATAACAAGCCTAGAAGGCTGCTATATTTTCCAACAGTTGCATTCTTGCTTTCTTCCCCTGGAACAAATACTTGAAATATAATACCTCACCAGGTAAAAGAAAAACTTCATCGTCGGCACATTTTTTTCAAATACAGCTGAAAACCGCTTCAGGTTCTGGGTGGGATTTCTTTCCTTCATTTTAAGATTGCTAACTGTGCTGTTCTGGCACTGACAGTATTAAAGAGAACAGGCATGTCTCGATAAGGTATAAAAATTTCCAGAGGCAATGTAGATAGCTTTAGTCTCCTGAAGCTCCTTCCACCAGTAGGTAAAGCTTGGTAGAGCTGCTGTGCTCCCAGTGTCCTCACCTGTATTTATTTCTGTAGAAAATGGCTTTGCCTTCATCAAAAGTGTAGGATATTTGGTCAAAGACAAGACCTTTCAGATAGAATTTCTAACAAAAACACAAGTCTAGGCCAGTGTTGTGCTGTTTGTGATGATTATGGGTTGTACACTGCTGTGCTTGTACAGTTAGTTGAGTAGTGACCTTTCATGAATCGGGCTTTTTCTGACTACAAGAGTGTTCATGTGGCATACCTAGAGAGGGACTCTGGCTCTTAAAACCCATCCTTCATTTTTTGTGCTTTAATTGCATGTGATCTAGAGCAATTCGGTGTCAGTTCAGAGATAAAAGGTGCTTTATAAATAAGTCATTTTCCTGCCGAGAGTCCCAAAACATTGGTTTCACATCCTATTATTAACACAGGGCCATGCTGTTCAAATGAATTTTAAGCAGCATGGAATTTTATATGTTGTTATTATGAAGATAATGAACCACAGTTATCTCAGGTAATGTTTGCGGAGGGTCACTTCAGTAAATTATTGGAGAAGCATTTTGTTTTAAACTGAGGTAAAATAGAGCCCAAAGACATTTCATTGGTCTCATTAAAATCCATTTTAATATGTTATCTCAAATGGCCTTATTGGAAAAAGGAAAGTTAATATTGTACCATGGAGGACCACAGTTGTGTTCTCCAAAATGTGATTCAAGCATGCACTGAGCTCTTATTCTTTTAGACATTATGCTTGGAAGTTGGTTAGGATGGTAAAATAAGTAAAGCTAAAGGTTAGGAGCACCCCCAGTCCCAAGATTGCGCGTGTTTGTTTGCAGTAAATCATGAAAGTCTAAAGAAAGGCCAGCTCTAAAAGAATGAGTTATTAGCATGGCTGGGTTTTTTACTAAAAGCAAAAGGACCTTTATGTGTATTCAACATCAAATAATTAAATGTTCTAATACCAAAATTCAATAAACAAATCCTCTAGTATGACTCATTAAATTTAAGAAAACTGAGTGCCTACAGACAGATTAGGATTTATTGCACTGCTGTTTTTAATAGCAGTGACAACTGTGAGGTCCAGATCCCGCCTGAGCTCCAAGATGTCTGGAGGAAACCATGTGTGAAAAAATTTACGTAGAAGAAAACTGGTGTCTGTGGTATTAGTTACTGAATTTCCCCCTGTGAGTTTCAGCAGTTTTGCAGGGAAATGAGTGCTGGAGAATTTGCTCTGCCAGGGAAATGTCCACATGAACCCAACAAACACCAGGAGCTTTCCGCAATCTGCCTCCCTTGGCCTATTTGACTCAAACGCAGTCGGAAGGTAGGAACAAATTTCAAAATGTCCAAATAATCCTAAAAGCTTCTTACAATATCTTGCTGAAAAGTCCCCAAAGTCTTGATATAACAAAATTTATATTGGATGTCAAAACCCAGGAACTGATTCGTAGTTGCATTAAATCTGGTGCAGTCCTGGAACAAAATCCATGTAACAGATGCTCTTCCTGCTCACAAGTGTGCAGACTATAATTGCAAAGATTTTCTTCTTCTGCTCCTTTGGAAGTAACAGGTCTTTCTGACATAAATTTCCCAATGGATTAATTAATATTTCCCTGGTGTAAGTTGATTAAAATTTTACCCTTGTTAATTAATATATGTGTGAATTACATTGGGAAGCCACCATTTAACATTTTACCATTTGCAGTACTGATGCAGGCATATCAATTAATAATTTAGCTAATTTAGAATCAACTACTCAATTTCCAACAAAAGGCTCGCGTGCATTTAAAAGGTACAATTGGGATTTTAGTTAGCATTTATTTTTTCCTAATATGTTAACGGGTGAGAACATGAATATATGTGAAATGCTTACAGGGGAATGTTTGCTTAATAAATGCAGGGGCATTCCTATAGTAGAAATGCTTGTGGTGGTGGGGCATTTCCAACATCCTTATGCATTTTACCTTAATTTTTAATGTTGTAAACTTTGGTCAGGTGTCAAATTCTACATGAGAAAACCAACAAAAAGGAAGAAATACGTCTGAGTTTCTCTGCTGTACTAAAAGTATGCCCAGCCAAGCCATTGGTATGAACTCGGTTATGATTAAGAATTCAGAATTTTTCTTGTGTTATGCTTTACATCCCCAATGATGTGTTGTCCCCCTGATTCTACCTTCCTTGCCCAGCAACAATGGGACTGGAGGTGTGTTTTCCTTTGGAATGGTACCCGTTTGTGTGGTCATTCCTCACTGTCTCTGTGGGACAAGTGATGTCAGGAAAGACAGATGTGCTTTACTTTCTGAATACATAATTCTCATTGCTTTGCAGGTTCTCTGGAATTTTCTTCCTATTTGTGACATTTTCATTCCTACAAAGGTAAGTTTTTCTGACTTCCAGATTTCTGCTTATAGTGCAGTGTGTTATTATATTTACACTCTCTGGCTGCAGATGAGGGAGGACCATGGTGCACATCTCCTGTCCAAGGGAAGGGATAACCCCATTTGATGCCTGACCTGCAACTGCAATGACTGTGGCCTTTGCAATCACACATGAGCAATTTGGTAAATTCTAGTGATAAATGCTTTTGAATATTTTTAACCCCACAGACAAAATGAATTTATCTGTTTATTCTGTCAGGTCTCTGTCCCTGCTGTAAGCACTCTCTTCTTCCTAGTCACAGCAGGGAAATCTGATTCTCTCTGCTTCTATCCAGCTGTGGCTGAAGCCACAGTGTTGCAAATAACATTATCGGCTATCATATCCTTTGGGCACATCTGGGCCCAAAGAGGTGTACTAAACTTTTCCCCTTTCAAACTAAGCGAAAGAAATTCTTTCCTTTTAAACTGCACAAAGAAAACGTACTTGCTTGGGCAGATCCTGTCTTCCTCTTCCCCTGTTGTTTCATGACAGTTCATCCATCTCTGCCTGGTTTGAGGTAGAACAGAACCACAGAACCAACTTTCTCCTCAGTAATTTTACCTCTTAGCTAAGCCTCTGCTAATTCTCTGTTGTCCGCTGTTGGCCAGTGTGGCCAAAACCATGACAAATGTATAGGTTTCACTTCAATCAAACACAACCCCCTGGATTTGTAACTGTTTGGTTACAAACTACTGCAGTAAATGTTGATTGCAAAATTCCATCACTGCTGATGCATTTGAAAGATGTTGAAATTGTGTAGCCAAAGCGATGTTGAACCTGCTCTGTGTTTTGCAAATCAAACTCTTCTAAAGTAGTTCCCAGCTGTCCAAACATAAGTGGTCCTTCTCTAGCTGAATAGAATGCAAGGATTATGCCCATCTGCTCGTTGGCTTTCAAGGTTATCATCCAAATGTCCCATTGCAAAGACCCTGAAAAATAAACCCTGAAAGCTGCTAAATGGGAAGAAATTACAGCACACATCACATAACCAAGCAAAAAATGACACACACTCTCTCCAGCTACTAGTAACTAAGGCAGTGATAAGTCAGTCTATTTTCCACATGCAGCACTGGGTCTTGATCCTTACCATTGTTTGCTTCACGCATTCAGAGCAGAAGTTGTAGTGCAGCTTGACTGAGTAGGATTTGGGGATGAAGATTCTCTCTTGAATATCATGCCCAGCATTTACCATTGGCTTGGGAGATTGTGCAAATTCACTTGGCATTTTTGGGTGGAGTTCATACTTAGAACACATTTTTTTTGGTGAGACTTGTGACACGGAGCTGGATGCTGTTGTGGAGTGTTGGCCATGTTGCATCCCTGCAACAAACCAAGTTTGTTTGGTCTGAAGGAGTGGTGTGGGTCTCCCCAGAAACTCAGACTTCCTTCGTGGCAGCCATATTGCTCTCACCACAAGTACTGCTGGGACTGTTATTTCTGAGATAACTAAGAAGCAAACACAGTCAGCTTCTGTTGGTGTTTTTTCTTGATGGAAAAAAATGATACCTTGTGAAACAAAATCGAATACATAATGTATTGGTTTAGTTTGACTGGAGGCAAATTTCTAACCTGATGTAAGATTGTACAGATGTACCTTTCTGTGATGCTCATCAAATACACAAATAGGCATTTATTCCAAGGCAGCAGCTTCTGAACCACAGTAACTTGATACAAGTGGTGGATCTGGTTGTAACAACAAACCATCAGTGGGATCTTCCAACTTTGTCCAGTACCTTGTGCTTTGTCAGCCTGGAAGCAGGACCTGCATCCACATGGTATCCCATAATACCAGCCTTGTCAAAGGTGTCCCTTGGGGGATTTGTGGGTAAAAAGGAGAAAGAAGGAATAAAGTATTACCTGCCCCTCCCCCTCCCTAAAAATTACACACATATTTCTCAAGATTCAACTTTGAAAGAAAGTCAAGATTCTGCATTTTTTCATGTGTAGGTAGCTATCATACATAATTTTATCTCTTGAACTACACCTTACTATAACTATATTCTTTCTACAGTGCTCTTTTCATGAAAAGACAGAGATCAAGAGGTCTGATTTTATTTTATTTAGATTTTATTGATTAATGGCCCCCACAAAAAAAAAAAGGAGGAATCAATATATTTTGTTCAACATGATTGAAACTGTAGAGCAGTTATGAACAGAAAAGTGAGACAGGAGTGGTCTTTTGTAACAGAAATCAATTCAGAGTAGTAACCCAGAAACACTTTGAGGAGAAAAAGAAATTTCTTTACATTCTCATTTGCTGAAGTTGAGTGACCTTACAAAAGGAAATATATTTTGCTATAGTGATGGGTGAAATTGCTTGTTGCCAGATCCAGTGTTCAATATAGTCCACAAAAGCCTTTCCTGGAGAAGTTTAGCAAGAGAGAAGCATCACCTCTGCAGCCTGTCCTCCCAGTGACAGTGACACTCAGCTTGTGCTGAGTGCCCCAGACTCATCAAAGGGGTGGCATTTGATTTTTTACATTTTTATTTTAATGTACAGAGATCACATTTTTTGTTGCTTAAACTCCACATTATCCTATGGAAATTGTAAAGAGGTATATGCTAGCTTTTCCTTATATCCTTTGGTAGGTAAGCAATTATTAGGTGGGGTGAGGAAGAAAACTGTTGAGAAGACAAAGGAATGCTGAGATAGAAGCAGCATTGTGTATTGCTGAGATTGAGTGAAACTCCAGGAAAAACAGATATGTGCCCAAATTAGCTAGATTGAAATGGGCTGGCTGGGGTAAAAGCATAACTTAGAGAAAACAATAAAAAGTGAAAGGCAAACCTAGTTTAAAATTTTACTTTTGTGAGGTAGCAAAAAGAAATAGCGTTTGAAAATAGAAAAAGACCAAATAGAATCAAGCCAACATAAAACCAATTTTTTATTACATACAGCTTGTTTGAGATGGGTCAGAACCTGTTTTATTGTTGGAGAAAAAATACTTTTCTGATCAAATGACAAACCTCAAGAATGATATGTTGATTGAGTTGAGATATTGGTTTGGGGGAGAAAAAAATTCCAGTTTATCATTATTGAAAGGCATTTCTGGGTAGTTTTGTTCTGAAATTAATTTTTTTTCCCCTCTAAGCACATCACTGCTTGAAATGAAAAATTGCAATATGAGCACAACATTTCAACTGATCTAAAAAATTATGAAATGTTAAACTTTTCTTCTGTCTGTTGTCTGCTCTCATTTGTTTTCCCAAGAAATTCAGTCAAATTCCATCTAATCATTATGTCACTAAATTTGTACTATTTTATGAACCATTATGCTTTTATATTATCAAAGTAAATAGTGTTAAAACAATAGTGTTAAAAGTCAACTTCTGTTCTTTACTTCTGGAAGAAAAAGAAATTTCTTGTGAGGTGCACATTTTCCTCTATGAATGAAGGAGCTCTCTTTCCCCTCTCCATCATTTTCCACCTCTCCTTTTAGAGCTAGAAAGTTGTCTGAACAACTGGAGCAGATGAAATTCTCATAGAAGCCAGGAGCACCAGGCAATCCTCAGGCACAGGTGAATTTTCTCTCCATGCTATAGTCAATCATACAGTTCTCCTAATAAATCTCGCACTCTTGCAGTATCTTGTATTGTTATTAGCAGTTTATCTTGTTTTCAATCAAGGCAGTTCCAGAACTATTATTTAAAAAAATAATAAAACAAAAAAACCACTTCTTGGTGAATACAGATACTGTTTACTCACAAACTCATTGTCTTTGGGTAAAATTAAATTAGCTGGTTATTCCTGTTTTTAAATGGATTTAACGTGTATCGTTGTATTTAAAAGTTACTGAGCGGATTCAGTTATGGTCCAGTGCCACACAGACTGGTAGCACAAGTGCGTGTTTTCTAAATTCATCTGAAAACACGTTGTTCTAAAATAAGTAGGCTAAAAACCCAAGGCCATTTGAACATTAGAAGGTTCACTATCAGAATTGCTAGATCACTATTAATTTATTTGACAAGTTTTAGGTTCAGTTCGGATATTAGAGCTGTCATTGTAAAATACTTCCACTTTTCCTTCAACACTGCTTTGAGATGGATCTTCTTTGAAGCTGTGTCAAAGTAGCTCTGAATCAGGAGAAACTTTAAAATTTTTAAGTTGAAAGTCTAAACAGCCTCAATAAGCTGTATAAAATTGTTCTGAGGATCGAACCTCCTACTATGGTACCCTGGAGCATTCAGTCACTTTCAATACATCTCTTTTAATAATTTCTCACTTGTCCTTATTATTACTAACAGCCAGAGAATCTCAAGGCAATGTCAGAGTAAAGGTTTCAGCTAGATGCAGGAGTAAGGCTTATTTGAAAGTTAACATGAAGGGAAAGTAATCCAAAAGTGAACTTACTGGGGGAAATGACTTTTTTTTTTTTTTTNCGTAGCTGTTGTCAATTCTGTCAAAAAAGTCACCGTTTCTTTGATATCAAGAAGTTATTTTATAGAATGAGTATATTGAGAATGGAGTTTTGCAGGTCTATTTTTCTCATCTTTAAAGCTTTGCTTTTATTACTTTTCTTTCATTATCTCTGGAAGAGCTACGTTTAGCATCTGCTGGGAATATCTGCCATTAAATCATTTCTGAGGGATATGGATCTGGGCTACTTGACTTTTTCCCAGTCCTATAGCAAGAAATACGTAACCACAACTTTCCATTGAAAAAAATATGCTGTGAGTTTGTTGAAGGGATTTCATGGACTGCCAGTAGCTTGTCTTAATTGCAAAATTCTTTTTTTGATCTCCACCATGCGATGGAGAATTCAAGCTGGAGAGTGCTCCCATGACTTCAGCTTGATGCCAGATTTGTCCTGATTTCCAATACATTTGTTCAGATAGTGACAGAAGGCTAATTCCTAATTCTTACTCAAGTAATTATCTGAATAAATAAAGGTAATTCCATACGTGAAGTGAGCTGGATCAAAGTAAAAGCTTGGCCCTTAAGCCCTTCAGCATGGTTTTTGGGGTTGACTACCACACAAATCACAAAGTTATTCCCAGTTTGTCCCCTGGCCCCGCAACCTAATTTTTATGGTTTCTGTGGTCCAAATGGTATTCTCTGCCCTAAAATCTATTTTCTCATGAGTTATTTATTTAAAAACTTTTCAGCTTAAGAAAACTCCCAAAGCATTGTCTCTCCTTTCAGCCAGAGTGAAAAGGTTCAGCCTCAGGCCTATACCACTAATGAATGTACATTTCTTTCACTGAAAAGTATTCCCAAACCCAGGTGAAGACATTTTAATCTGCAGATGATTATGCTCTCTGGAGCATGGTATCTGATAAAGAAGGAAAAAATCAGGAGGAAACTGTTAATTTTTGGAGTCTTTCTGTTTTTCTGTTGTTGTAGGACTTCAGGGAAGCGCTCTCAAAAAAAATTTGGGGAGACTGCTGGAAGATAATTCTCTTTTTATGGTTGCTCTTTCCTCATAAACAAACACTCGGTTTTGCTACCACTCTATCACAGATGAGATTTAATCTATATAAAACTCTTGACAACTGCAGTGATAATTTCAGCCTCTCAGTTTATGAGATTATAAAAGGCAGTTTACCCTCACCAGCCTGTAAAGGGCTGAGTTTGGACAAGCTTCAGTCGATAATTCAGACTATTTATTCCGAGGCTAAGACGGATGCTGAAGCCTTGTGACCAGGCTATATGGCATGACTCTATGGTTCTGAAAGAAAGAAACAATTTCATATGAAGCAGTTGGTGCTATAACACAATGAAAAGGATCTGGCTCAAAGTGCAGCTTTCAAAATATACCTGGTATAACTAATGCTAGTGATTACAGGGGGAATGAGGGCACAGATATAGTAATCACTAGATTGCACTATAAAATAATAAAATTAGCAGGACATTAGTACAGAAAACTATCGCAACCAAGAAAACTAACCTTATCCTGCACTGCATCCAAAGAAGTGTGGCCAGTAGGATGAGGGAGGGGATTCTGCTCCTCTACTCTGCTTGGATGTGACCTCACCTGCAGTGCTGCATCAAGGTCTGGGGGACCCCAACACAAAAACGACATGGACTTGTTCGAGTCAGTCCAGAGGAGGCCACAAAGATGATCAGAGGAATGGAGGACTTATGCTGTGAGGACAGGCTGAAGGAGATGAGGTTGTTCATCCTGGAGAAGAGAAGGCTCTGCAGCGACCTTAAGACCCTCTTCCAGACCCTAAAGGGGCTACAGAAAAGATGGGGAGGGACTCTTTAACAGGGAGGGGAGTCACAGGACAAGGGGGTTTTAAACTGAATGAAGGGAGATTTAGATTAGATATCAGGAAGAAATTCATGACTGTGAGGGTGGTGAGACACTGGCCCAGGTTGCCCAGAGAAGCTGTGGCTGCCCCATCCCTGGAGGTGGTCATGGCCAGGCTGGACGTAACCTGGTCTAGTGGGAGGTGTCCCTGCCCATGGAGGTGGGGCTGGAACTAGATGATCTTTAAGGTCCCTTCCAACCCAAACCATTCCATCATTCTTAAACAGCAGTTCCTTGCCTACAGTGAGCCTTTTAATGCAGCACAATCAAATTTATACAGCTTGTGAACTCAGGTGGCTTTTTTTCTTTGGGTTGCTGTTGCCCTTCTGTGCAGACCGATGTACATCTGCAAATTGCTGGAGACTTCTCCATGCTAGGGCTGTGCAGCAAAGGCCTCCTGTGCTGACGGTTGCTGGGAAGCACCTTTGTCGTACTGCTGTCCTTACCCTTGGCAGCCCTACCACTGCTTACAGCAGACATTGCTGATAGCAAGAGAAGTACAGCAGTGATTGGGGAGTTAATGGAGCAGAACCTATTTTTCACTGTTTCTGTCAGTACTTCATAGTACTGAGGGGAAAAGAGAACTGTAAAATAGTACAGCGTGACTTTTGAACCACCGTTTTTGCTTTCCCCACCTGTGGTTCTGGGTGAGGTTGTTATGAATCTTGAAAGCTTTGAGATTCAAGGGTCTGCAGGCATTAGCTGCCAGGGTGCCCATCTCAGCCGTGTGGCTCAAGGACAGTATCTTGACTGTGGAGAGTTCCCAAATGCCTGTCTACTTGGTCACAATGCCTCTACTGGGCTGTGCAATCACGCAACAATATTTTGGTTAAAATACTTGTGAATATTTCCAATCTGTCTTAGCAGCTCCAGTACTTGGCAAAGTAAAGCTGGTAATCAATTTTGCCACTTCAGTGTGGGTGAGAGCCTTCTGCACATGATGGTTCCCAATGGGCATGAGCAGTGCTCAGGGAGCGCACGTCAACTCAGCCCCAGTGGAAGAGCCCTCAGGAGGGAGTAACACCAGTGTACATCCCTTTTCTCTAACCAAACATCAAGTTTCAGGAAACCTGGAGAAAAGCAATGACGTCAAATTTGGCTGAACTGTGTTGAGGACTTCAAATGGTAGAGGAGGAGACGACTGCTGGAGGGAGAGAGGGATGCCTGAGCACCTCAATTCCCCAGGAACCAGGGTGAAAACACATTAGTTCTTCTCTCAGAGTATTGATTTCTTGAGAGGAAGGGAAAGGCTAAGATTTAGATTTCTTCCTGAGATAAGATTCCAGCTTGTAATGAGAAAAGACAGAGAGTGTTGCTAAGTCTTACAGAAGGTCCAGAGATAGCAGTGTAAGTCCTGACAATGCTACACTCTGCAGTCCAGAAACATGACAATAGAAGCAGATATATCTTTTAATTAAATATTTCACGTATCGGTTGTAATTATTTCCAATTAGCACTAATGAAGTTAAGGACGGTACAAACAAGCAATATAATCTGGTGATAAGTATTTTTTAATTAATAGTAATGGCATGGACAGTATTAATTGACTCAGTCTGGTAATTTTTTAAAAAAAATATTTTGGTGTTGAAAGAGTTTCTTATTTTCTTGATATTTTCTTGAGCTCTCCTCTCCTCTCCCTCCCACTGCATCATTTTTGGTAGTTGTAATTAAAATATTTTCAGCATCCCAAGCTCACTTTTATCCAAGAAAGATTAATTTATTTTTTTAATATTTATTTATTTTATTTTATATATCATATAATTTATATTTTTTTATAAACCAGATTTATACCCACTTTTCTTTATTCACATAGTCTAAGATGGACCCACTGATAAAATTACATTCTCACACCATCTCCATTGCTGCAGTTTCCACTATTAACGGTATGACTGAAAATTGGATGTTTGTGAGGCATAACAATAAAAGCAAATGCACTATGCAAATACCCAAAATATCAAACTAAATTTGAAATCCTTGTATTCTCAGATATTGACATTCTTTAACAATTTTTAGAGTTCTTTTAGGAATCCCAGGACCAGAATGTTGTTTAACATATTCTGATTAATAACCCAATATATAATTTTCCACAAAGGCTGGCTTTGCCAACCTGAATATAGCCTTAAAGATAATAAGAAATCACATCCAGAAGATTTATGTGAATAGTATTTCTCTGTAGCCATTCCATGCTGTGCATGATGTACATATCATATTTTTATTCTGGGCTGGCCTTGGGTCTCTGAGACCCAGCTCAGTCCCCCATATGCTACTTTGGCTTTCTGTTCCAAGTACTGATTTTGTGTCAATCCTACTATTTTGTAAAGATTTGCAGGAAAAAAGATATAAAATCAAATGCATGATTTTACAGGTACAATTTTTCCTGGAATTTGATACAGGCAATTCATCCAACTTTTGCAGAATTTTTGAGAAAAAAAAATAACCATGTCTAGGATTAGGCTATAAAGTTTTGGGGGTGGCAGCAAAAACTAGAAACCCACTTCTGGTAATCATGGTCCTTTCACTGCTTCTGGCAGCAGAATGAATTTGTTTTACAATTTTAGTGTCAATCTTTTCCTTTGATTTAATTTAATCCACTGCAGTAGCTGTGGGACCTTAATGACTCCTGGAGGTACAGTAAGTGCTGCCACTGTTAAATAGTGTCTTCATTCTCTTCCTTATCAGTACAGAAGGGAGAGTATGCACAACTGCATTAAAACTTGAGAAATATTGATTAAAAAGATCGTATTTTTTGGTGCAGTCTCATTTAGTCTTTTAAAAGCCATCAGAGGGAATAATTACATCAGACCCAGGCCCCAGATCTAGGACTGACAGATACCCTTAATTCCCTTTGGTCTCTGAGGAACTTGTAAGCATTAAGTACATTTCACTATCAGTCATTGGACAGGAGATCATAAGTCTTTCCATTACTAAAATAATCTATTTTTAAAACACATTGGGCGATAGCACTTAAAGAGAGGAAAAAAAAATCATAAAAATGAATAACAATTATTTTCTCTGTCCATTTTAGGTGAGCGGTGTGTAGTCATTGTCATAATAAATCATGAAGTGTCCAATTTTGTGAGCTGAAGGGACTTTTGTGCAATTCAAGGGATTTTAGCAAGCAAAATGAACTATGAGAGAACAGCAGTTTTATTAAACTGCCTACATTTTTAAGACAGATTGTGTGGTTAACTGGCAAATTGGTGAGTCTATAAATAAATTATGTAAGAAGCAGCAGACTATGAGCTTCTTATTTTATACACTGACAGTTTGTCCCTATCAGTAAATATGTTTTAAAAGCTGCTGTGGAGTTTGATAAGAATTGCCTTTTCTAGTCATTCAGGCATCTGTTGAAATTATATTATGTCATCACAGCACCAAATCTCATTGTACTGGTGATATTATTGCATGTTATGTTATAACAAATGTATTTGCTGTTTGCTTTGGTTTATACCTCTAGGGGCCCATTTTCCTCTTGGTGGAGGTAATTAGACTTAAAATTCTCTCACTCGATAACAAATTCTCCACAGCTTACAAAATACGCAACATACTAATAGGAAAGTATGAATTTCAATTTGCACATTGCTAAAAAGACTTTTCTTTGCAGGAGGCTCACAGATATCATCTAACTAAATGAAACATGACTAGAAAAGAGTATAAAATGACTTTGAATGAGATTTATGGGTTTATTTTTTTAATAAATAGTTCAAGACTTGCTCTTTTTTTCCCCCTCAAAGGTTTTATTAAGGTCTGCTGGAAACTTAAGCAGGGAATTCAGATCACACCTCATGTGCAGAGTCCTTCAAAAAGAATCGCCTGCATTTTTCCATCTGGAAACCTTTCTGGGCAGGGGGCTGTTGTGCCCAGCTCTGGGGTAATATCTGCTACGGGCTGGAAATGACACTTTCTACTTCCCTCAGATCACATGCAGCTTTGAGGGAAGTCAGGATTTTGGGGTCTATTTTAGAGCATCTAATGCTCTGATATCAGCCTGAATTTATTGAATCAAGCTTCCTCTGAGCTCAGGGCTGGACTCCGTCTTGCCATTAGCTATGGGACTGAAAGTACATAAGAAGATTTTCCACCCAAGTCCTCTGAAGCCCACCCAGATCATTCTTTCTGGTTTTCCTTGGGATGCATAAAGCAAAGGACCTTTTGTTTGTTAGTAGTATTTATCAGCTCTTTCCAGAGGAGGAAGAACCTGTCATATATAAATATTCTGTGAATACTGTGCCTTGTAGAAAATTGAAAACTGTTGCATCCTGAAAGTTTCTGACACACCATTAAAGACGATGGACTCTGGATGAAGCCCAGAAACAGGTTAGGAAAGTAATGATGTAAACCGATTTGGTGATCAATGATTGAATAATACATCATTGCAACAGAAATTGATCTGGTTTGAGGATTTTAAACCATATCTTTGTTTCTTACAAGCTAAAGGCAGAGCACTGAATCAGTTGTCCTCCTTATTTTTCTGAAGGGGTTAAAAAGTGTCATTGTCTTTCTTCAGTAAAGCCATATTTTACAGATCATTAAAGCTGTTTGTTTGTTGCCTGCATGCTGGCCTTTAATAAAAGCAAGGGAAAAAGCCCCAACAAACAAACAAACACACAAAAGTCCTAATTAGCAATAGAAGTCAGATTTAGGCAGAAACTGGCAAATTTAGAAAGCCTGCCCAATAGAAGGGCGTTTACCGGAAGATACTTAGTGCTGAGAGAGTGCTGTGTAAAGATAAAATTAAGTCTTTGAGTTACAAAACGTCCCAGGCACTTAAGTCCCATCTCACTGAGAAAAATACAGAGCTGTAAAAGCAAGAAACAATCAGGTCTAGGACAAGGTTGTCAAAGCCTGCATTACCTCAGTTAGCTGCTAGTGTTGTTTTCAGCAGCTCAGAGGTCCTGCCTTATTTCCTCACAGTTATAGATAACCCAAGGTCANATGATAATATATTCTATTATTAATATACAATAATATCAATACAGTAATAATTACTTAGCAAATATTACTTAGCAGTAATAACTATTACTTAGCAGAAAAAACTATTACTTAGCAGAAATAACACTTATTCCTATTAATACAGTGCCATGGACTAGTTGAGGTAGTTATGTGATCCTCAGCCTGAGAGCAGCCGAGCACTGACAAGAATTGGATTTCCACTTGTGGTTAAAGCTCCTGGTGCTCGTGGCCACACTGTCTGCCCCGAGCCATGGCTGAGTTGCAACCCTACACACAGTGAGGTCTGGAGATAAGGAACTTTCCAGAGTCGTTCACAAGCTGAGTATTAAAAGGTCCTGGACAGTTTAAACAGTTCTTAATAAGGGCTGCTTAGTAAGCAGTATATCTTGATTACACAATGTCACACTCAAATGTATTTTTTTAGGAATGTCACCCTAGAATAAAGAGCGGATTCCCCCATATCCTTTAGGTATAGGTTAATCTAAAATAAGAAATTTGACAATCTGAACTCAGGGCAAATATCTAGATGAAGAGAAATTCAAAGCATAAGACAAAGAGAAATTTTCTACTCTGCTTGGATGACATCCCACTTGCAGTGCTGCCTCCAGCTCTGGGGCCCCCAATGTATGAAGGACACGGACCTGTTGCATTCAGTCCAGAGGAGGCCACAAAGATGATCAGAGGGATGGAGGATCTCTGCTGTGAGGACAGGCTGAGAGAGTTGAAGTTGTTCAGCTTGGAGAAGAGAAGGCTTCAGGGAGATTTAGAGCCCCTTCCAGTCCCTAAAGGGGCTAAGGGAAAGGTGGGGAGGGACTCTTGAACAGGGAGTGGAGTCATAGGACAAGGGGGACTAGTTTTAAATTGAAAAGAGGGGAGATTTAGATTAGATATCAGGAAGAAATTCATGACTGTGAGGGTGGTGAGACACTGGACCAGGTTGCCCAGAGAAGCTGTGGCTGCCCCATCCCTGGGGGTGTTCAAGGCCAGGTTGGATGGGGCTTTGAGCAACCTGGTCTGGTGGGAGGTGTCCCTGCCCATGGAGGGGGGGTTGGAACTAGATGATCTTTAAGGTCCCTTCCAACCCAAACCATTATGTGGTTCTGTGCATTCAGAACCCCCATTTGCCTGTAGGTACAGTAGATATGGGATGCTCATAAATCAGCATGGCACAGGTGCAAATCCCATTGGTCTGTGTTTTGTAAACTCTTGTTTCCAGGTTGCTCTCTGCTCCCGAAGAGAGAGAAGTGGCACAGCCAGCTTGCTGTGTTCTGCAGATGGGTTACCCGTTGCAGCATTTAGCTGCATCTGGTGCCCAGGGGTTGCATTTTCCTTTCATCAGCTAGCCAGGAGCAGCAGTCGCATTTTGGGGACTTATCCAAACCTCACGGTTGAACACACACGGGCAGAGCAGGAGTCACCCTGGCCCTGATCCACTGCAGCAGGACAAGTGCTGGAGCCAACGCATCTGTTACCCTCTCTGACTTTGAGGCACTATTGAATTTATTGCTCTCTTCACCAGCTATTCCCTGAATCTCTGCAGTACATGTTAACAGGCAGCTATATGTCAGTGCTGTGAATGCTATGTAGGAACATTAAAACAGATTTTGAAATAGAAAATTTGCTTTCAGTGCTAGGAAGAATTTGCCAGGTGTAAGCTCTCTCTGCTACCTGTATGCCTTGGACTCTCATGAAATCAGTTGTTTGAAAGAGATGAATGTTTCAAATAGGAGTATATTTTAATCTGATTACATTGCCCATATACTAGCAAAGTATTTATATATACACTATTAGAGTAAGGACACCTACAACTGCAGCTTGCTTTTACCTTTGTAAAAATCTCCATTTGATTACATGGGACTGAAATCTTACATTGTTGGAGCTCAACCAGTAAAGCCAATGTTATTTGAAAATTTCTGCAGAAGCTCCTCCTGTAGGTCATAGAATCATAGAATGGTTAGAGTTGGAAGGGACATTAAAGATCATTGAGTTCCAACCCCTGTGCTGTGGGCAGGGACACCTCCCACTAGGCCAGGTTGCTCAAACCCCCATCCAGCCTGGCCTGAGCCCAAGGATGAGGCTTCCACAACTTCTTTGGGCAACTTGTTCCACCCTCACAGATGTGAGGATGACTTCTAACAGCAGACTTTCTTTGGGCTTTGTCAACCACTCCTTAGCCTTCCAGAACCATATATTATAATGCACAAAACATACCAGTAGAATGTTTACCACATTTCTCATAGCTGTTCTCTATGGGCCCTAGTTTGTAAACTCAGGACCAGGCCTTTCCAAAAAATCTTTCAGACTTCCAGAAAGCAGAAGGATTTAGCAGCTGGATCCAGAAGCTCTGAGGTGTTGATTCTGGTCTTCAGATAGTAAATGGGATTTTTCTTATACTGGACTAAAAGGAGTGTCTCCATTGAATCGTCCATGGTGGGGAACCACAACTTGATTTTGCAGACACAGAGAGGAAAATAGCCGTATACTGGCTAAACAGCCTTATACTGAGATGCTGTTTGCCATCTAGAAAATTAGGATGCCTGAATGACTTTGTTTTCTGCCATTTTATTCCTGAGTTTTGCATCTTTGCCAAAGCACTTGAAATCACTTGATTAACTAGTTAATTACCTGAGATAAACTGGGGTAAAAACAAGTAACTAGTTATGATGAATCAGTGCGACAGAACTGCATCACAAAATTTCAAATTTTGAATTAGTTTTAATTAATATAATTAAAATTAATTGCTTCTGCTTCTTTGGAGAGTCTGTACCGGAATGAGTATTTTCATCTTCCACGTCTAGCCCTTCATCTCTCCTCGTTTGCTTTGAAGTGAGTCTTTACAACACTGACATTAGCTAAGAGGGCTATATTAGGAAAGTGGAAAAGCTCTGCTTGTCTATCACATCCCAGGATGGTTAGCTGAATTTTATAGTTGAATGAATGCATTGTATAAACACAGATTTAGTAGAAAGATATTCATTAATGGGAGATGCAGTAAAAAAAGGCATACTTTGTATGAAAGGTCTCAGAGGTTTTATAGAAGACCTCTTTCCTCTTTAATGACTATGTGCTAGTATGACCAGTGGATTTCTACATGTTTTTATACACAGTGAAAATTACAAAAAAAATCATTTTGTATATATATTTGTGTTTGAGTCTTAAGTAAAACTATGACTTAATTTAAAAATAGAACTGTTCAAAATGACTGACAGCTGCTCCAGTTTCCATTAAACTCTTTGGAAAGGCTCAATATTAGCTAAGGGTATGATTGTCTGCACTGGTGTCCATCAAAAGTCAGTGTTTGCCAACAACTACCACATATTGCCCTCTGAGATACTGCAGTTTCATAATAAAGTAGATGATTCTTGTCATACTTGTGCTGTTATTTAAGACACAGTGCTGACCTTGAACAGTGATTATTGCACTTTATCTGCCTGAAAATGCCTATCACATGATGGAACTATATAAAAAACAATAGTACACCATCTACATGCCTTAATTATCATTGAACAAACTTGTTTCACCTCTTATATATTAAAAGCTTTGATGACTAGATAGTTAGCATTTTATAAGTCTACCAACCAAAAGTATCTCAGGACACCTGTTGGGATAATACTTGAACACCATACAAGAGAGACAATAATGTAAAATACATGTTCATTTGACTTTCACTTGCTTTTGTCTTCCTTTTTTTTTTTTTTGGGACTATTACTAAAAGAAAAAAAAAGAGGTTTAAAAGGCATTTTCTTCTCTTCACAACCAATATTTCATCCTCCGTGGTCCTGCAGCGAATGAATTATTGTGGATTTATGAACATATTAATCACCTCCATGGAAACAGTTTGCAATTTCACAGCACAGGAGTTTGAGTTCCCTGCATGACAATGAAAAAGGAAGGATCTGAAAAAGGGTAGCTGAGGGGAAGTAAAACACCCCTTCCTACTCAGGCTCAGTCAAAAGTTATCAACTGCTGCCGTCTACTCCTGGGTCTGGGAGAGAAATCATCCCTTCCAGTTTGTGGATGACTAACAGTGATCACAATCTGCAGGCAAGAGCTGAGGTCATGTATTGTATGACAGATTCAGCGTGCTCTCCATGAAAGACAGTGTTTGTAAGGGCAAATTTATAATTTATTTTTTATTATTTATTTTCCCCACAAGGGTGTTATTTAAGGAAGCAATGGTATCTGGTTATGTATTTGGCAATGGTTTGAAACTGGGGACCTCAGTAAATGAGACACATTAACCACAGAGGAAAAAATGTTGGGTGTGAGGCTGAACAGAAATGTCGATCAATAAGACAAATGTCAGGTGTTCAGTATAAGGGAAGGAAAGTAAATAATGAAAATTTAAAAAAATGCTGTAATAGAGCAAAACTCAAAGAGGGAGAAAAAAATTTAAAACAAACCCCAAAAATTTTTTTAACCAAGATCTTCTGGAACACTGTAGGACTTTCCTACTCTTTCTCCTTGTCTGTGCAAATGGGAAGGCTTTTAGGCAGAAGCATGGGCTGCCAGGTTTGAATAGCTAAATGCAGGCCCTAATCCCAGGAAGGGAATTGATTTCACAGAAGATGACATTCCTCACAGTATCTTTTATCTCTGAGCCTAGTGCACAGGGTGGTAGCAGCCCCTTGTCTTTAAGAGGAGTTTCTTGACAAACAACCAGTGAGACACCATTGAGGCACAGGGCTCACCAGAAAAGAAATATCTGTAAAATAAGGGGAATGAAAGGCGCCTCCCATGGTATTTCATAGTCTGATCTTGAGGCTTCCATATCCTGCATTAATTTCTGCCAAGTGGATTTATGAATGTCCTTTACCTAAAAACAGGATTATGTTTCTTTTAGGCTACTGTTATCAAATCTAAAATAGTTGTTAATAGCTTATCAAGTAACAGCCAAATGAAGAGTCCAAGAAGAAATGGCATTACATTGATGTAATGAAGCTAACTTATAATAGAAACCTACTGTGTGATGTTTTAAAGAGATTATAAAAGAGTATAAATTGAATGGCAAACAACTTTAAAAAAAAAAAGGAATAAAAAAATCTGTGGATCATAAAGCAAACAGAAAATAAATGGATGGTGATGATTATGGTCCATTTTGCTCATTTTTTTGTCTACTATTTTGCTCTAAAAGTAGCTTAAAACTTTTGTTGCTAAATAAATTTACAGAAATGAGGGACTGTATATAAACAATTTACATTAGGACGATCTTTGGGTTTTTTTCCTGTCAGGTCAAAAGGACATAGGTAGGAGCTTTCTGGTATCTGAAATTCAAATGGGTGTCTTGTATGGATATGATAATGAGACAAACTGATGCACCGAAACTTCCAACCAGCATTGTATTGACTGAGATATTCCTCTGATCATGGTGCTAACTAGATGTATGTGCTGAAATAACTATTTAATGGAATGACTGTACATATGGATAGTGAGTTTTGCAGTGTTATGCCTTTCCCTGGATGCTGGAATCCACACAGCCAGCAACTGGATATTCTTGCCTGTCCCTTAGTTCACAATCCCTGGGCTGAAGTCTTGTAATAGTCTGAAAACAGAGAAGTTGTCTGGTGACATGAAGATTGCTGGGAAGTGCTCTTTTATTTTTAAATGTCACATATCTGTTTTCCAGCATTTCTTTGGACTTGACATCAGTCATCTCAAGGGCACATGGGAAGTGCCCGCTGATGGGGTGCTGGGTGCAGTGCCATGGGTGACAAGGAAAGGTGAAGGACCAGTGAGCTGAACCAAAAGTTGCACATTTGGGAATTTTATCTTTGCTTTGACTTGATTTCAGTCACTCTCGCTGGGCCTTATTGTCACCCACTTGTAAGACTTAGCTTCCCAGTGCACTCTGGTGATTAATTAGGTAAATTCTGTAACGGTATATGGAGAAAAAAAAGTCAAAATTCCATGCAATTATAAACCAACATGAGTTATAACTGTATGCATCTGGCTTTTGCTTCAGTTTCTGGAGGACAGAGATACACACACTGTGATGAATTATGTTTATTTAAGTATATTACTACCTTTTTCCCTGGTTATTTAGCTTGGGCACTATGCTGCAGCACACAGCTATGTGGCTTTCAGAGACAGCGTCTTCATGATTTTGTGCTAAATATTTTAAATGTAATAAATTTTTTGTGGAATTTCTTATGCTTTCTCATTCATCCAAAACTGGAACAATGATATCAAATCTCTACTTACTGTCTACCTAGTGACATGCTTAGGGGCCACACAGAAGATTTAGCTACGTGCAAATTGTTGACGATTTCAAGTTATACAGTCCTCTGGCAGGGAACTTGTTAGAAACAGCTTGCATACTATTCATGTATGCTAAGAATTTGGTCTCTGCTGCCCTTCAGTTTTGCCAGTGCATGGTTGTCCACCATCAGAGTTCATGCCATATTGAGTTATTTTATGCCCTGTATTTGCTCCCTTCACTCTTCAGGTTATCCAAAGCCAACTGTGTCTTTCAGTAGCTGCCCAGAACTCGTGAAATGGGAAATACCTCCGAAATCTCAGATTAAAACACAACGAACATTTCTCCCAGGAAGAGTACTCTGGGAAATTAATTATGGTCATAAAGCTGACAATACTCTCGTTTCATAACATTCATTCTTATTGCTGAGGCATAGCTGATGTCTACAGCTGAAGTTCTTCAACTTACTAATAGCCTCCTGAGTAACTCTTTTGTGATGATCATATTCTTTATTGACCCGAATGTGAAAATCCCACAGCCTATTAGAATGTGTCAAATCCTTTTAATGAATGTTTTCAGAAGGGTTCCACTAATCAGAGCTGTGGTTGACTATGCTCTTTAAAAACAGCGTGTGAATTGAAGAAAAGTGCTGAAATTGGTCAGATCAAGAAAGAATGGAATATTCTTTGGACCAAGAGAACCACTGACAAGATAAGAAGAGTTTTAGCTTCTACTAGACAGATTTTTTAATGGAATAAATTGGTTTTAGTCTGTAGATTTTGAACATTGCTGTGTTTGCTTGGTAATTCCCTAGACATTTTCAATATCCTATTTATATTATATGAAGAAATAAATGCACACTATATATGACAGAATAAAACAAACCTTAATGTTCTTACAAAAAACCTCATGAAGATAGAGTAACATAGTGAGATCACCTTTCTTTGTCAACGTTAGGTAGGCATAGCCTTACTCTAAGCTATATGGCACCTACATGTAGCCATATTTTGGGCTAAACCATGTTTTTTGAGTAAACCAGTTACGTATCAGAGATCCATGAGCAATAAGGTGCATTTTAAGCATTATAGCAGAAGGCAGGGAAGGGAGACCACTTGTGCTCTTTCTCTGGATGCACCCTGTGACTTCTTGCAAATCACACAACTGCGCTTTCAGAAATGGCTTCTTATTTTTGGTTCTACTTTCCAAGCATCCTTTACTAATTACATGAATGCCTTTAGGCAATAATATATATAGATTGGGCCAGATGTTTCACAAAGGGAAGCGTTGAAAAATAGGGGTAAAAAGTTGCAAACTTCAACTGTATTTACAGAAGTTAAGCTGCTGAGAAAACCTAGGGATGTGCAATGCAGCATTAAGTGTTAAAAAAGACAGAGTAAAAATATTTTTTTTTTAAATACACTCTGCAGGAGTGTCAGGAGGGAGGTATGGTGGTGCTCACTCTGCCCTTTGCAGAAGGCTGCTGGTGGGTGCCTACCTGGAAGCCTCTACACCTGGAGGACATCCATCTGCATTACCTCCCTCAGCTGTGACCACGCTGCAGACCAGATACAGCTGCTGCCAGCAGAGCACCTGGGGAAGGGAGGGTACTCTGGGGAGAAGTTTTATCAGAAAAGCAAGGAAGAAAGTAGCAAAAGATAAAGTACAGCTGTTTGTTGTTGGTTTGAAGTTTGTGGGCTGAAGCTTATGGAAAGTTTGGGTGTTCCTTCTAGCCTGTTTCTGGGAATGGAGCATTCATTGGTTTCAAGGTAAGGACTCTGAGCTGCAATAAACTTCTCACTGCAGACTGAGGCAGGATTTGCTCCCCCTGGGGTTTTACTGTTTTTCAGCTGCTCTAGGAGATATGCCCAGGGTTGCCAACTTCAATTTGGTTGCAGTGGCTGTATGTGTACCCAGGAGCTGTGTGAGTGGTGTGAAGCCTAGAAGCCTCCTAGAACTGTGTGTGGGCACAGGCTGTGGCCAGTCTAGCTGTCAGGGTGGGAGCTGGGTGCTTGCTTTTCCCTCTGCTTTGGGAAGCAGTTCTGCTGGGATGAGGTTTCTAAGTTGCGCCTTGAGTGTAGGGGTGGTTTCCTACCAACCTTTGTTTTTCCTTGGTTGAAGAAGAGTGCAGGAAGGAGCCCTGAGAATGACATGGCTGGATTACATAGCAGGGCAGCTATAAGGTCTGTCTCAGATCTCTGTTTCTGCGTGTTTAGTTGCTTCTGTTTTCATCCTGGTTTTGAGCTTGAAATCCTGTTAAAGTCTCCTAAAACTTACTGTCTTGATTCTGGCCATTAATCACCTGAAGGGGAGTGGGTCACTTGCCTGGTACTGAAATGTATTACCCATGAATGAGAGCCTATGGCAGAGCAGTGCAGTGTGCTGTCATTATTCAACCTTGTGATGGGGCAATGAAGGGTAAACAAGAAAAACAATGCTTCCATATAGTGTGGAAGAAAACCTGCGTGGATACAGAAAGACAGAGAACGGTCTCTTGCTGAATCCCTTTCACAAGAAACATCCTCTAGGAATAAACCCACTGCTGTTATTTTTTTTTCTTCACTGATCCTTCTACGTATTCTCCAGCTGGGAGATTTCAGGAATCTCACGTGTAGTACAAACTAAAAGAATCAGCTCCTCCCAGTACAATTTCCTTTCTTTAGGTCTCAAAAGTGGTGAAATAAGACTGCTTAAGGCTAACTGCAAGTCCTGGTGGAATTTTCTTCTCTTTCTTCTCCTCTTCTCTTTCTTCTTTTTCTTTTTTCTCTCTGATGAGATGCAGTTCAGGTAATGGGTGTCCACATGGATGTAATAACAAACACTGAACTTTAGTGACAGGAAAAATAACGGCATCTATTCGCATAGATGCTGTAGTTTAGCACAGCAAAACAGTACTGTTCCCTCCATCTGACCACGTATCTGGAGGAGAATGAGTGACACTGCCATTGTTTGTGTTGTCATGAAATTGTTCAGCTACCTCAGTAGCTCAGCTGCATAATCAATCATTTCCAACAATTAAAACAATGCAGTTTGTTGGCAGCTGACATCCCAAAGTGCCAGCTGCCAATTTCCCTAGCTTGCGGGTTTTTTGGTTTTAAAATTGCACATGGATGGGAGTCGCCCGATACTTCTTTCTCTTCATAATAGCTTTCTCACTGTGTCTCACAAGCGTTTATCACAGAGCATGACAGGTGAGTCAGCACAATTGTTGAGATGAGACCTGTGTTAATGTGGAAACCATAACTTCTCTTAGTGGTGCAGCAGCACTCCTCTCAGAGTTTCTAAATAAGATGGATAAAGAGGTTAAAGAACCACAGGATCAACTATTTGCTTCTCTTTCTAGTGAAAGAGCATTAGATATATTTAGTGTTTTCAGTTTCTAAGGAATATGAGAGTATTGATTTAAAGCTTTTGGTTTAATGTTTCAAAATCACCAACTTTAAAGTCAATGCACCTTGTTTCCATTGATCCTTGGAAATCTATTCTGCTGGTGTAGATCTGCTAAAACTTCCTGTTCTGTGAAACTTTTTCAGTAGAGGGGCTATTTCTATATTATCATTAACTTATTTATCTGAATAGTGCTATAAGTATTACAATGTCTTTCTTAGGGAGTTGTGATGGAAAAATATCATTTGGCTTGAAATCTCTCTGTTTTTTCCTGCTGTGTATACTGTATATTAACTATATAATACAAACAGTGTAGGTCAAGGGAGATAGGGAGATCACCTCTAGTACAGTCTTACAGTTTACTTCCCAGCTTTGCACTTTATAGATCTCCAAAGAGATCAGTGTCACACTTTACACCTGCTGAAGTGCTACAACTCAACATTAGGCTATCTAAAGGAGGAATTAGGTAGCCTGTGTTAGATGTAGCAGCTGTCTTTATGGCAAGTAAAGTAGGCAGGAAGATGAGATTTTTTCAATCTCATCATGGGTGAGAGATTAATGGTTAATACGCCTTCACAATAATAAGGGACTTTGTTTTGTAACATTGATGTCTCCTTTAATGTTTAGTATCCGCTGCTTGAAGCACACTGACAAACACTTTTATCAGTGTTTTTTGCTGTGATGGTAATGAATAACAGAGACTGTCCTGTGCCTGTGCCTGTTGAACTCGGTGACAGCTTTGGGGCTGAGGTTTGACACTCTATGTTCAGTCCTGCTGTGGCTCATGGGCCTTGCTAGAATCTAAAACTGACTACTTATGACCAATAACAGGACTTTTAATTATGCCAGCATAAGCAAGTCTCACACTGTGGATCATAAATTAATCACAGGCTTGGGGATTACTTTTTTCTTCCCTGCTTGCTCATACGCAAGGGTACACTCCAATTACTGAATAATGTTAAGATAAGGGATGATCCTTGGTTAACTGGAGTCTGACAGTAGCTGATGCTTAAAATGCAGTGGGATGGGGTAGTAACTACAAGGCTTATGCTAACACAGTCTTGTGTCTGCAGGGCTTTTGGAAGCATTCTGCTCATCTCTGGTCAAATGTCTATTTTGGTGTTGGTGGGAACGAATGCTATTAGTGGAAAGGTTGTGACTTTGCAGTTTTCCTACTGTTAGCTATTGGTTTTGCCATGTGCACTTATTTGCTCTCTTGAGACTATCCCACACCACCTTAACCCAAGTTGCTGGGTCTGCTTTTTATGAGTTGTGGAGTACTTCTTCTGAAGAAGAAAATACAAATAGAAGATACTATTCTTTTTCTCCATGACTTTTTGTGTCACTCATCTCTCATATTTTGATTTCTATGATTGTAATGTTCTCAGATGTCATTTCTCTTTAGATTTTAATAAAATCTTCCCTGCGTCAATGGTTTTAACTTCAAAACTCCATAACATAGATTTTTGCAAAGCATTTGTAATTGTGAAAATTTGCAGTAACTGAACAAAACAAAATCAATCTTACAGAAATGTTTAGTGACGGAAATCCATCTGCTTACATGACTGTCTGATTGTGTTTCAAGGTCAGTTTTTCCTCAGCATTACCCTGTGTTGATAGGATTGTGCAGAAATTAGTGTGCTGAACTACATCTACTAAATCTACAATCAGTACATAGGTATTTTTTTTTCAAGAGGCTTTCCGTTTTCCTTGATTTAACTGTATTAAACTTTGCACATTTACTTTAGTATATATTGAACCTCAGTGTCTACTTGCCTTGCCAAATGGACTTTGTATTTGATGGCACATCTCAAATATTTGCCCTTTAGAAACTAGGTGGACTTTATTTTAACTTGCCATTTAGTTTGTAATACAAACCAATATGTTCTTCCACAAAGAGAACTGTATTTTAAAGAATAATAAGGAAGGTCTGTATTTAGTTCTGCCTTCTTGGTACAGTTAGGCACTGATAGCATCCACTGAGGTATGGATGAGAACTTTTCTTTAAGGAAACTGGAAAAAAAGCCTTAATTCCTGTATCTAGGACCTTGTGGGCAGGATCTTGCATATGGAAAAACCTCGTCGCTTTGGTCTCTTAGTTTGGATTTCTTTCAGGAGCTGGGAATAAATAAAAGCCATCACAGAAGCTTTTGTGTTATTACAAAGAATGGAGGAATTGGAGAGGGTTGCTTAGTGCGTTGTTTCTTGCTTGTATTTTTTTTTAACTCTTCTGAGCTGAGCCTTTGGTGGGATTTGGGGAAAAGAGTTGCTCTTTGAGTGATTAAAAAGCAGTAGGCAGCTGATTAAAGAAGCAAGAAGGGAGATATGAGATAAGGTAGCAAGAAACCCAGGAAGAACAAAATAGTTGAGGCTACGTTTGCAATAAATGAACTTTTACATAACCAAGTATGATGAGGACATATTTTCTGGAACATGACTCTAAGGTGTCTGCAAATCTGTGAGCTGTTAGAGACTTGTCTAACTGCTCTGATAAAGAGGTGTCCAAGTCATAGACAATGAAGTTAATTATACAAAAAACCATTAAGTTTGTTCAAAGAAGGGATGATGAGAAGCTTAGCTTCCTTGTGATTTAAGCCACGCTTTGAAAGTCCTTTGTCACGACTGAACTGCTTCTGAATGTCTGCTCAAGGCAGGAGGGTGAAGTATTTTTATAGTTTTAGTTATTTTCTATGCTTGTGGTTTTTATATGCTAATATGTTTGTTTCTTTCCAGCCTTTAGAATATTCATTTCACAAAGTCTGAAATTTGACACCTGCTGTAGCTTGTATTATCACTTTCACCCTTAGAAACCCAGAAATTATTAAGGTGGAGTAATTGCTATCCGATTATATAATAACTACTTTAATCCAGCAATCATAATATGATTTAAAATGAACCCTTTTGTGCCATTGATTTCAGAATAATTACTGTTATATTGTACTTCTGCAAGAGTTATTCTCAGTTAACCACTTGAAAATAATATGCTCTACTTATTGAAAAAAATAAATCTGATTATCCCCCAAAGCTCAATATTCTCCCTACATCTGTGCTTCAATTGTATGGAGGCACATAATCGTAATGTTTTCTGGTGACCTGAGAGATGCTAAAATAGGCTCCTTTCTGTATCCACTCTAGGAAATAGCAATAGGCCTAATACCTAGTTCAAAGTAGCCTTTTTTTTTTAATGGTGGCTTTTTTTCCCTCTGAACCAGGGGCATAGGAAAATACAACAAGGAAAATACTTTTGAGTTTTTTCCCCTCTTCTTGCCTGTTACCTCTCACTTGTATTTGTCTCTATATACATAGTTTCCTAATAAGACCATCAAATTAAGATCTGTTATTCTCTTTGAAGTAAGATTGACAAGGAAGTAGAAGTCAGTACTTAAAGATATGAAGAAAAATATCCTGTGATTGTACACAAGTCTGTGGGAGTGTTGCCATTTTAAGTGCAGAGCCCTTGTGAAGTCTTTACAGAAATAAAAGTTTTTACCTTGTTTGTCTGTAGTGCTATTGTAATCAGTAATGAAAGAAGATGGTGACACATTAAAGAGCATTTCAAGCCAGCAAGGAAAACTTGTCAAAATAGTAATCAAAAGGATAAATCCTTGAATTCTCTGTCCTGCTCTGAGGACCCTGAATTGTGGGATTGCACAATAGCCTGAATGAAGGTAAGAGAAGTGGAAGGTGGTTGGTGGTGCTGTTGAGTTCAAGGAAAAGGTCTCTCTGAACTCTTAAATTCGTATCTTGCTAGGAGTGGGAACTTTCAATAGGGAAATCATGGAAAATTGTTCATTTTTTCAGCTTTTTCTGATTTCATAGAGGTTTTTGTGTGAACTGTATCACAGAGACGGAGAGCAGGGAAAGGAGCTTGACTATTCATTCCCTCTTCACCTTCCCCAACTGAGACAGCAGGGAAGAGTTATGCTTCTTTATTGACAAAACCTTTCTCAAAGAGATGAGAATTACTGCATTCTGTCTGAAAATTACTTAGATGAAACAGATTGATAAATGGAAAATATTATAGAGGAATGAATGACAAGACATGAATATTTTACTGAAACGTGCATTTAGCTGTCGTGTTTATTTGTTGCCAATAACTATAATGAGTTAAATTTGGATCTTCCATGACAAAGAGCTGTTACATCCCAGATCTTCTTTATGGGTCACTTGCACTGGCTACAGGAAAACATATGGTTAAAAAGAGATTCAGGCTTTACAGCTTTGATTATATGTAGATAGGATTATTGCATCTTTTCAATGACCTCAAGAATATGGGTCAGCAAATTTGAGAACACTTGAGTAGGTCGATAACACAAAAGTGAAAGACTAATGTGTCAAGTACTGATGTTGCTACAAGCTTTCCCTTGTCTCCTGTAGTATGAGGACTGGGTAAATAATTTACAAAACTCATGCTAGTCCTCCTGGTGATACTAAATGATTTTTTTTTCCCCATAAATTTATTCTGGGAAGAGCTTTCAATGGTTTTGGAGCTGAGGTATTGAGGCATGTGTTCCTTTGATTTACCTAGTTTTAAATTTTGTGACTTCCTCTACTCCTTCAAGGTGTGTAGTTCTGCTGTTTGCCATTTCTGAAAGGTCATGCTGAAAATTCCATTTTATTTTTTTTTTGTGAAAAATATAGCATATTTTAAAGTGCTTTTTGAATTGTTATTGAAAAGCAAGGTGAATTATTATTGAAACAGTAAAGCAAATGCTACCTGAGTCAGAAGTAGCATTGCTTGTACTTTTATTTTCTTTTCCTGTGTGCAGTAGAAGAGCAATATTCATGTCATCAAAATGTGAAATTCGCTTTGATAGACCCACATGTCCATTCAGCCATTCTGAACATATTGCTGGAGTGCTGGAGTGATGCTTTTTGGGTAGGTTCTCCCATTCAGTTCCCCGTTAGTATCAGACTGTTTCTCTGTGGAAGCAATGACAGCCACTAGGTCCATCTGACCTTGTTGGCCATTGAAAGTGTATAGTGACTATTGCTCTGGTATGCTGGTGACTGCAGTCTGTCCGGAACGTGGTCAGTGTCTTGGCAGGCAGAGGAGGGTTTAAAAAAGCCTTTAGATGCTTGTCCTGATAATATTAATTGTGGTGCTCAGGTCACTGTCATAGGAAGGCATATTTCATACAATGGGCCATGCCAGAAGGGATGTCTAGGGTCATCTAGTCCCATCTCCCCGCCATCAGCAAGGACACCTCCAACTAGACCAGGTTACCCAGGGCCTCGTTGAGCCTCACCTTGAATATCTCCAGAGAAGGGGCCTCAACCACCTCCCTGGGCAACCTGTTCCAGTGTTCAACTACCTTCACAGTAAAGAACCTATTCCTAATATCCAGTCTAAATATGCCATTTATAGCAAGAATATTTTATTTTAGTGTTGCCTTCCTGAGGGCATCTCTGATTTCTTCAGGTTCATTGGGCTCACGAGACTCCTGGGTTTTTTTGCTTCAAGCAAGTTACTTGATTCAATACCAGTCTTCCCTTACAGTGGCCGGGTGGGGGACGGGGTTGTCTTCTAAATATGCATCACCCTTTGGATTTTATGTATAATCACCAGTTTCTGCTTTTGACACTTTCTTGAAGCCCTGAGGAAGTTTGAGGAGTGGCTTGTTTTGGCTCATCTTTTCCTTGTTTCTTTCCTAAAGCCCTTGTATTAAATTAAACAAATAGGTTATTTATAGCAGACCTCTTGATCCAGGTCAGCCTCCAGTACTCAGAAATGATTGCAAAGCTCCTGTAAGTCCATGTCATTGTGATTCCCTTAAGTGAAGTAAGTGAGGTGAGCAACAGAGTGATATCTGCTGCACTTGCATGGATGTTCACCACCATTCAGTACCCCTCTGGAGTCAAACCCTGGGATATTTATAACACATTTTTGGCAAGTCTTCGATGAGATTTCTCTGCTGGATTTCCTGCTTATTGGAAGAAAAGAGCTGTAAGTTATCTCTGTGGGCGTTTCTTGGGTTTCAGATTTATTTTTTTTCTTAGGAAAATTTGTACATGAAGTGAAAGTATATGTCTAGGCAAAACCAGTTTATTGATGTGTAAAATCTAATTTAAAAATTATGTTCTTTCAGTTTTCACATGAAAGAAACAGAGGCAAAGCTTTATGTTCTCTGCAAGCAAACCTTTACATCCAATTCTCCTTTTGTACCTGTCCTGTCTCCCCTCTTATGTCCTAGATTTTTATTTACTATTTCAATACTCCTTCCTCTCTCACGGGTTTTCTTTCACCAGTTATAAAAAGGAAAAAAACCAGTTGCCTATTATTCCCAGAAGGTGGCAGAAAATAGGTAGTAAATAGGGCTTGATGATAAGTAGTTCCCTCCCTTTTCATGGACAAATAAAGAAGAGTGTGTTCATGCTTTTATGCTTTTATTCTTTTCTTTACTCTGATGTGCACTTTTTTTCTATCATTGGGTATCTTCCTTCACTTGCCAGAACTTTGAAACTGCTTGTGTCAGTGCAAAAATCATCAGGCTCAACTTTGTGAACAAATATTTCCTGTTGACCTGGTACAAGGGTAAAAAAATCCCACCAAGTCTGATGGGAGAAGCTCATGATGAGCAGGGATGATCAGGGTCCTTGGAGCAGTAGCAAACAGTGACTTTCATCCGAGGGAGATTCTGCTAGGCCACCTCTGTCACAGCTGTGGCTTGAATGGCAAGTGGTTGCCTCATTCAAAGATTAAGCACCATAAACCTCCTGCTCTTGACCCGTCTCCTGAATGATATTGCTCAAACATGGCTCTCCAGCAGTGACCAGATGCAGCTACTGCGTAATCACATTTGGGTTTTATTGCTTCATATTTTTAACTTAAGCCTTAAAACGCTGAGACAGCTAAATGTGTTCTGAGCCACTTTACAAATCCCAGTTATTCGAACACATGAACTGTGTTGATTAGTATATACACTGTTCAATGTTTTTGTAAGAAAAGGATGACTTCAACACTATTCTAGGCTAGGGTTTACAAGAGTTTGTCATTAAATATGCATTTTTATGTAGTTTCCACAACATGACTTTCATTTTATTGCTAAAATGGTAAAAATTCCACTGTGAACACTCCCAGTCTGCAATGAAATGTTATTTATAGAAGAAACAAATGTAGCTGCAATCCTATATTAATGCTTTACTGGCCCAAGACAAGCTGTATTTCATACCTGACAATTATGAACAGAAAAACAAGGAAAGGAAATGCTGTTTCAAGTGACTGTGGATTTCATGTAGCGTCGTAGGAAATAACATCAGGTAGTGACTAATAAGGCTACCTATGAGGATTATTTGAAGTACCAGATCAGGGAGATGGTAAGAAATTGTCCTTTTAATCTGTCTCTGTAGTTAGATGAACCATTGCCAGCTCCTATTGCTGAAGTGGTATTTTCAGAGGACTGTGCAACTACAGCCTTAGTTGAGAACTTGGACTTAGAGGCACTCCTTGAATGACTTGAGTGGTTGAGCACTGCATGTGAAGTACAGGGAGCCACAGCTTCTACGCTGAAGGGCTACTGCAGGTCACTAGTTATCACTGGTGCTGGTGTAACGGCCCAGGGAAAACCCTCTCTGGACTCATCTGACTAAATTATCTTCTGAATATGCAGAATCACCTGTCCTCACTGTGATGCTTGAAACCACAAAGGGAAAGGGTGTAGAGTAAAATGTCAGAAGGTTCTTGCACTATGTACAGACTGCACCCCTAAACTTGTATTATATAGTGGGATGTAATTCCCAATGTTCTACACTTTGTCCAAAACAGACTCTGTAACTATTCAAATTTTAAACATTTTTTCTGTCCCTGTAGAAGAAAAAGGTGAAACTAGTCCAAGTGGGCCAATACTCTTTTTTCCTTCCCTGTGTCAGGGGTTGCGGACAGCAGTAAGAACAGTGCCAACAGCAAGAACAAGTAGTAGCTCCTCAGATTTTAGAGATTTCAGTGTTACTGAGGATATCAATACCTGGTTGTGGTGGCTTTGGGCTTTGCAATAATTTTTTGTTGTTGTTGTTCATTTTCTAAAACAAAGATGTGTGAAATATTCCCAAATGCTTCTTGCTTATTTCTTTCTTCCTCTTCAGTGCTGCATAATGGCAGTAGAAAACTGTTGGTGTAATTTAATCCTCTAAAAACCTGGGGCCCTTGTAAAAACTGCTGGATTTCTTGAGCTCATTTCAGGGTAGTTTGTTCTGGGGAAATTAAATATGACTCTAGGTCAATACATTTTCTAAAGAGAAAACCTTAAAGCAGGAAACTGGCTTCTACGGTCACTGGTTGATCCAGTTCGCACCCAAGCAGTTACTCCAGCAAACAAGTATGTTCCTTGAAGGATCACTAGCTCCAGCTGGATTGGTCTCAGGTCTGGGATGGTTGGGAGGCTCTATCTCTCTGTGTGACATTAACAGACCAGGGAATAAAATAATTCTGTCAGAACTTTGTTTTCCTTTCTTCCATCTTAGGACCAGAATTTGCAGATTTTTTTAGCTCTCTTTATGGGTGTGGGTATTAAAGCATTTGGCACTTAATGGCTGTTTTTTTCCTTCTTCATGTTTCAAAGTGATTTCTTTGTATGTGGAAAAACATTATCTTTGTCATGTCTTTAAGTGAAATCATACAAAATCCAGAGCATTAGATAGTAGTGTAGTTAGTAGGCTTTGATGTACTGCAGCGATCATGTTTTAACAAGGTTTAGGCAAGAAACAACTTACAGAGGTTTTCCCTAAATTTTGAAATGCTAATCTGGATAAGTTCAGAAGAATTACATGTGCATCTTTCTCTTTCCAACACAAGTAAATATATTAAAAACCTAAGAATTAGAAATTTAATTGGTTTTCTTCTGTTTATTTGCATTTTTTTATATCATTGTAATCTGAGATTCTTTAGGCTTAAATCTGAAGTGATAAAACACATTTAGACCACTAACACTTTGTAAATTAGTTTGTCTCAGCAAAGCTGTTTTGGGTAGATGGTAAATTGGTTAGTTTTGATGTCAAGGTAATTACACAGTTCTGAAGTCTTGATTGTGGCTGCAAAAAGCAACTTTGCCTGTACTTTCTTGACATATTGAGTTTGAAGAGCTGCTGTCTCCAAGCAGTCCATTGCCATGCTGAGATCTATTTTGTCAATGACTACAGGATGCTTCACTCAGTATGCATATCTGTTGGGAAAGTGCTAATTTTCCTGGCAAGTGAAGGACTGAACATCTGCCAGTCTTCACTTCCCAGGCAGCAAACAATGTGAGGAAACCACTTTCCATGCTGTTGAGGTGTCAGTGCTGTCACAGCACGTATTAATACTGAATGGGAGATATATTCTTTCCTAAGCACTAGATGGTCAGTTTGTTAAACTAGGTAGCCTGATTTTGTCAATCAGTTAAGGCTTAACTTAATAGTAAGATTTGGGGTTTTTAAGAGACTAAGAAGTTATAGGACAGATGTGCAAATGAATTAAATGCAGCACTTTCCACCCCATCCTCAATGTAAAATAGATAAATCTGGAAGAAAAGCCTAACACACCCATGCCAAACCCAAGGAACAAGGCACCAACCCCGAGAGTACCTCATTTATTTAAAAATTCCTTTTCTACAATTCTCACTCAGTTAATAGGGTTTTCATAATGAGACTGTTGAACATCTGTTGTATTTGGGAAATCAAGTAAGACAAGGCTGTTTGGAAAAATATGTGTATGGGGAGGGACTCCTGCTCAGAGAACACCACCCAGCTGTCTTACAAGATTCAGTGTAATCAGGTTTCATTATAATGTGCATAACGTGATATTATGTGTGGAAGAAGATTATAAAAGCAAATGGAATGATAGCAGGTTCTTCTATAGCTCAACTAATGTGCAATGTAACTATTTTTACATATCTTGTTGAAATAAAAGAATCCTTTAAAATACAGACTTCTCTTATTTATTTTTTATTTTTTACTTTTAAATTTTTAATCTAATAGCATGTTTGTTGCAGACAGACCCTGGGAAATGGTGTGCAGCTCCTCCTGATGCTTGTGTACTGGAAGTCAGGTGTCAAAAAGCACATGTCCCCCTGGAGAGAATGGGTGAGAACCTCCCATAGTGTGTGCTCATGTGGCAACTACTTAAGATAAATAGATTCTCTGTTAAACCATTTACTTGTTTGAATGAATGAATAAGGCAAACCCAAATATCTCTTCAGACAGTAATAAACCTGCCAAAGTGAGTTAGGTACATACAACTGGTCCAGACTTGTTCAATATTTATTAAGCTGGCACTGGATTTTTGGTCTTATTATTTTTTCATATACCAGTGTCCCTGAAAGGAGGAGAACTATCTCAGTATTGAGTACTTTGCAAATCCCCATCTTGACCTGAGTGACTTTGACATGCTACTTGATTTTTATATTTATAAAGAAAATTCTTTGCCTATTCTTTGACCATAATAATATATACTACATGTTAATGCCTGCAGCTGGGTTGAGGGAGCTCTCAAAGCATGAGTCATTTTTGTGGCAACAGCCCCTTGGGCAGCACTAATGCATGTTGGGAAAATTAAGGACATATCTTGTTGTTATAATCATGAAGGACTTTAACTTCCTTTCCCCTTGTGTCATTGTTGGGAAGTGCCACACGTTGGATGGTGGCTGGGAATTTATAGCGTGTGTGTGCTTTGAAGTGAAGAGTTTGCAAGGAAAATTATAGTTGCACCTGTATAGTTGAGGCTTAGGAAAAGGAATACCTTCTCAATTTATTTAACAAGGTGGTTAGTGCAAAGTTTTTCTTTCATGAAGTGGCAATTAAGTACTAAGTTGAAGAAATGCTGTTACTAAATCCAATTGAAATACTACAGGGGAACTTTCCTATCCAGTCTCCAGGTCGTGGGTACATCAAATAAATTAAAAAGCAAGCTAACTATCTGACAGAAGCATTTGAAATAAATATTATATGTCAATTACAAGGCAAGGCCTTTCCATAGGAACAGTTCTCCAAGTCTGGTGAAGGGAGCAGAGCAGATGCTTCTGTGCATCTCTGCAACCAGTGTTGAGCAGAAGCTTCACCCTTCACTACGTTGTATGGTTTGAAATGCAGTTGGTGTAGGATCTTTACTATTACTAAAATATAATATGTAAAGAAGCTGTCTGAAACTTTCCATTCTCTAAGACTTCTTTTCTATCTGAAAATACTAGCAAAGGACTGTCAGCACAAGTGAGGCAGCTGGAGTAAAAAGTGATGGAACAGCAAAACTGCTCTAGTGATTCTCCAACATTTGCTTAAATAAAACCCACTTATTAATTTTTTTTCACTGGTGTCCTTCCTTTCATGTACCTTGCATGTGTTGCTTTTGATTTCAAATTTTGTCATGGATTTTACTGTTGGGCTTGGAGGTGTGAGTCTCCAAATAATTAAAACCTGTATAGATGAGAAGTATGAAAAACAACTTGCAAATAGTAGCTACACAAAGCTAACCAGTACAGATCACTTTTTAAAAATAATAAAAATAATCAGATAAGAAATACTAATCCTTCTGTGTAAAATGCTTATTCTTTTAAACATTGCTTTTTATACCTAAAATAATGTTAAGGGAGTAGCTGTTAAAACAGCAAAGGTTAGGTAAGTCATTTATATTGTATACTTAAATAAATCTTTTTGTATGACTTGTCATTATCTCACAGTATCCTTGTGTTAGAGAAATATCTCTGACATTGAGTTAAATCCTGTAGTTCAAGATATTTCTTTTGAGATGCACTAGATATGCACACTGCATGTAAAGAGTCCTCGGAGACAGGCCAGTGTACTTCCATAAATTTTTTTCTTTGGCAAGTAAGTGGTATCTTCAACAACTCTTTTTTCCTTTCCCCTCCTTTTGTTATGGAAGTGCTTGGTGGTCTAAGGCATGATTACTCTGTTGCTGAATCTGAAAAAGATGATGTGGAAATGTATTAAGGCACAGTGGCTATGGCAGGGTTGAGAGCTATAGGCAGTTATGTTTGTTGATGTTCTCTTCTTTCCACTACTTCTGTGAGAAGTTATTCACAGCCATGGGAACATATGGTGTCATTTCTAACAGTTACTGCCTGGGAAACTTAATTTTTATGAACGAGATACTGAATGCAGAGTGTCAATACTTATTAGGATAATAAAACCTTTCCCTCCCTTTTGCCCCTCACCCCACTCTGATTTTAAATAAATAAATTCAATAGTAAAATGATAAGCTACTGTAGAGGTGTTTCTATTGATTTTGTTTTGGCTTATACATGATCTGTATTTATGGTAGTTGGATAGGAGCATTGAACAACATGCTGTATGTATCTGCCTGCTTAATATTTCTTTATCTGTCTTAGGAAAATTGGTTTCCAAAATTGGGCTGATAAAAGTAATTCTGCAGGAGAAAAGGACCCCCCATCCCAATGTATTTCTAGTAGGTACAGAGACTACTGCTATTATGTTTAAATGACAGTGAAATAGAGGAAAAAAAAAATGGTTGCTTTTTCAGTGATAATTCACGTGCAGTAAAGCAGTTGCTCTGGATACATATAAAAACTGCAGAGATGAGTCTTTAGCTTTATGTTAAAGAAATAACTTTGCCAAACACCAACACAACAGGTCACCTTGCTCTCAAATTATTAATATGTGTGATGTTTCTGGTTATGCTGAAGCATCTAATCTGGCCTCTGTACCTTGATGCTCAGGTTTGTGTTGTCTTTAAATGTGCTTATTTTCTGATAATATTCCAGAATAAGCAAGACTCCAAAAATCCAGAAGTTTAAGAGCTTGACTGGGTAGCGTAATGGATTATAATTTAAAGGCACTTGAAAAAAAAATGTTCAAGAACTTATGCTTAAGATATTATCTACTTGACTAATTCCACACTCTTCTCACATGGCAGGGAGATAGAAAGTGAACTTGATGCCTTTTTCTTGAGATCTTGTATTTTAAAAGAAAAGAAAGCCACAGCACAAACCAGTCTTTGTCTTGGGAAGAAAATCTGGGATGAGTCTTGTTTTTCTGTTCCTCACCAACTCCGAAGTGAGTCCTTCCAGTTACATATGAAGCCTTGATGATACTCAATTTTTGGACCAGGGGTTAATTAATAGGCAGCCTTGTCTACAAATGGTGACCTTTTTTCTGAGAACACTTTGTGCATCCTAAAGCTTTGAAGGAGTGGTCTTATGCAGTTATTGTCCCTGATTCTGCACAACAGTGTGCAGCCTTGCAAAATTCCATCTGTGCTAGCACAGCTGAGGTGCCCTGTCCCCATATCTGAACCTTCATGAGATACTTAGTTTGGGTACCAGTTAACAGGCAAGTCATCCAAGTTACCTAGGGATGATTTGGAAACGGAGACAATCCATTGCCTCCAGATCTTCTGCTTCAAACAAAAATGGTAATTGTTGCTGTTCAGTGTCAGCTCTCCGAAGCAGGCAGCCAGGAGTGACGAGGCAGAGTGACTACCGGCAATGTCTCCAATGTCAACACGGAGAAATGCCAGCATAAAACGCAAGTAGGTTCTAGCTCTAAGACAGGCTTGCATTTTAAATTTTGAAGTGTTTAAAATACCCCAGGTGATACTTTTAGGAAACTTGTTTAATGAATATAAAATATTTATTAGAACGGCCCAGTGAGATGTTACAGTTAAAAAGGAAAGTCTGATATATACGGATGATCTTTTGATTAGACATATGCTGAACGCTCTGAAAATTGGCTGGTGAGTGGGGCATTGCTTTTCATGTCTAAAGCTTTTGATCCATTAGGGTAAGAAATGAAGAGAAAGTAGGGTACGTGGAACATGTGACTTGCAGTTACTGCTTCCCTCGGGGTGGCTGTTGGGAGAGAGATATACCCTGCTATCAGTAAAACTAAACTGTAATTTGGATAGAAATGTAGGTATTGGAAAAACCTGTTAAAAGTAAGGCAATCTTGCCCTTGAACAGTGTGACTGTGGGGCCAAGCAAGAAGGAGAGCTGAGCAAAGTGCATCCCTGTCTGAGTGTCCAGCATTAATTCTCATTAATTCTTTTGGTGCAATATGATTATGTTTTTTTTAATTTTATTTGTATTCAGGCAGAATTGGGGAACACTGAATTATTATTTTTCTCTTTACTTGCAATAGTTTCAGAAGGTTTATGCTAGGGCACAGGGCAGAGAGTGCTGTAGAATATTTGGTAAGTGTTCTTATATTTGGTAACTGTTCCAAGCAGTAGGTATGGGTAGTAGGAAATTAAAATTAAACAGTAAAATTTCAAATCTGCAGTGGAAGAGTTTGACATTTGATCTCCAAAGCTCTTCTAAATTTCCTAGACCAGGCTACAGTTTAGCAAAGACATAAAAAATTTATGTGAGTAAACATCTTTGAGAACAATTATTTTCCAAAAGGTTTTCTGTGTGAAGAAGTACCCTGATAGGGGAAGTTTAATATCTTTGTGTTAAATTGCTATGTTGTTGTCACACACTTAACATTTGAAGTAAAAAAAAAAAAAA
>VXBJ01002383.1:2407611-2464213 GCA_013400055.1 Nycticryphes semicollaris
AGCCCAGACATTAAAATATACATTTAATCTATAGAGAATAATAGTGTGTTTATATCCCTGTGCTCATTGTCTATATTTATACAATGTGCACTTTTAGGATGTGATATAGCTGAAATACTTTGCTAGATCTTCTATTAGTGGGCTAATTCCATTCAAAGTCAAGTGACAGGCTGCAATGATATCTAAATTAAAGACAAAACCCAAGCAAACCAACCCTCTCCCCAGGTTGCTTGTTCCATCTCTGTGTCATTAGATGCACCTTTAAAATCCTATTTCACCCTGATGAGCGGAGCAAATTTAAACAATCTCACTGTGCAGAATGCCTGGAAAAATGACCAATATTTGTATAATAAANAAAATGACCAATATTTGTATGATAAATATTCTATTTATTAATATTTATGACATCAACATAAAATTGAACATTTAAGAATATAAAAATACCCAATTCTTATTCACGGTTCCCCCTTCAATCTTCCCTATCAGCCTGTGACTGACTGCCAGCTGCTGCAGAGGGAGATGGTTTTTCTCTATTACTGTGGCTAAATCTGGCTCCACTGTCCTCATCTTGCCACTTTTGCTCCCCCCATCCTTGCTTCCAGCTGCTCAGCTCAGCATTTCCTACTGCAGACTCCATTCTGCTCAGTGCTGGGCTCCAAGAGCACTTCCTTGTCCACCACCCAACTCCCTTCAGTTTGCCACTGAGTGGTTTTTTGGGTTTTTTTGTTGTTTGTTGGTTGTTTTTTTTTATAGCTCTGACTGTTCCTACAAGCAGACAGGGAGCTACCTGTCACTTTAAATAAAGGGAACCTTATTGTTAAACTTACAATAATTTTTTTTCAGTTTGGACAGGAAAAGAAAGCATTGAGCAAATTCACAAGAGCTCCTGCCTAATGTCCCTTTCTGCTGAGCTGTGCCCTCGCATACACCTGCCAGCCTTTTGCAAACAGCTTTTAGCTGCTTGGTGGTAAATCAGATGAAACCTCTCTACCTCTGACAACAGAACATGCCCTGCTGTAGAGGAAAAATGGAAGGATACTGTGATTACAGAAAGTTGGGTAACCAGCTTGATGGATACAAGTTCTTGTGGTCAGATGTACTCATGCTGTGAGCAGTGCTGGGAAGACATGGGACTTCCCCAGTCTGACCGTGTTTATCCCATATAAACTCCTGCACTATGGTCTCTAAATGCAGTATTTTCTGAGCACAGAAAGCTATCAAGATACACACCCTTGAGCATGTGTGAGCAAGCAGGAAAGGGCATAGCAGACCCAACAAGTTCACCAGGGATTAACTTGCTGAACCTGATGCTTCTTCTGTGTCAGGGAAATAATCACAGACGAGGTAACATCTGGTTTGGGTGTTCTTGTCTTCACATGTATGAAGGAACTAAAGTTCCAGTCACAACTTCCTCATGTATGAAGTGGCCCAGGATCAGGCCTACTGAGCCAGGCTTGAACCTTGCACCAGAGCCTGATGCTCTTTCTCATTCTGCTGGAACAACAGTGCTGCCTGTGTCAAAATTTAATTTGATGTCATCCTCTGATTTAGAAGTTATTAATTTAACCTTCTCTTCCTTGCTCAAAACAGTAGTCATCTTTGATAAGTTGTCGAGGGTATCTGTCATCTATTCTTCTGTCTTTGACAAAAAAAAAATAAAATACTTTGGTTTTAATTTAACATGCAGCTCTCTGGGTTCCTGATTAAGCACAAATTATCTTGCCATAAAATTGAGCTGGTTTAGTGCAGAATTAGTGCAAGAATAGAGCCTATTAGAAGGGTATACGGCCATGGGAACCGATGGATGGAGAATGTAGATATTGGACACACAGCCTGGGAGCCTTTTTCATCTGTATAAATCTGGTTCTAGCATCTGAAGGGAGAAGACCATTGTTATTTACTGTTGGCCTGGATTTATCTGTAGCGTTCTCATGTGAATTAAGTTTGAATGCATGTGTTATTTTTAAAGAGTCCCAAGAGCGTTCGGAATGTGGAGAAAATGGGGAGGATGGTCAAATTAAAGCTGAAGCTGTAACATAAGGTGGATAAATGTAAGAATTAGGTGACATACATATAAAAAGTGCCAGTAATTCATCATGATGTGATCCATAAAGATACTTTACCCAGTATTCCTGAGAAGCAGTTAGAAGTTCCCTGGAGTATAGTTCACTACAGGTTGCATAGTTCTGCTTTTTTATTTATTCATTTATATTTACTGAATTTCTGAGCTTTTCTTCTTTTACACAGCAAAGGAGATTCTTTTGTAGCAGATACAAAACACTTAGTTTTGAAAGGCTGCTGAGATGCACAGTGTAGCCTCAAAATGTGGTAGATGGATACACCTTTGATTAAAGACAAATGCAGGTAAAATACATGCCTGGAAGCTATTTTCAAGTTGTGGAGAGTGGGGATGTACTGGTAATGTTGTTGACCTAAAAGTGCTGGATATCAAACTGGAAACTATTTTAAGACATTTACACTAGGTGTCTGGCTGAATAAATGTTAACTCCATTTCGTTTTGGGGAAAACAGCACATAAAAATGACAAAAGGGGATGGAAAGATAGGTTCCTGGAGAACTTGGAGGCTGAAACTTCCAAGTGCCTAAACAGCAGCTAAATTTTAAAAGTGTGTTTTTAAAGTCTTGTTTGTGACTCTCTCACAGAAGTGATGGGCAACTTCCACCCTTTACATTCTGCCTTGGGCTCAGTCTCTGGTGGCTGAAAGAGGGACATTACCAGGAGCTTCTCCCTTCTACAACTTATCGCATTGCTCTTGTAACCTCAGTCACTGGACAAAGAAATAACATGCAAAACTGTGGAAATGTGGCTGGAGTAGCTGCACGGTGTCCAATGGGTCCATGCTCTTCCATTGTAGAAGTACCTGAGTGACTGAGGTTCTGTCATGTATTTTGTTTTGTAGCCTGTCAACTAAGTATGAAAATGCTATTACTTCTGTTTTCTAGCCAATGATCTAGATTTCTCGGGGAAATTCATCATGTAGAATCTAGAGAGCTTGCCAATATCTGAGCCACTAATTTCCTAAGCTTTTACCTTTGTTACTAAACCGAAAAACCTCCCAACTTCATAGTTTTTTTTTTTTTCTAATGTTGCTCTGAAGTTCCTATATTCCTCCTATATTCCAAGGAGGGAGGAGCAGAATAAATTAATCAGGAGGGACTAGAGGGTTACACAAGCTTTAGATCATCAAGAAAACATCCTTATGAAAAATGTAACTGCAAGATGCTCTAGGAATTTGCTCAGTGTTATTTTAGCCCATCATCTGTTCCCAGTAGCAAGTTCAGGACTCTTTCAGAGTTTATCAGTCCATCTTTCAGGGGCTGTGTAAAAAGACCAGGTACAAGACACCTGAAAAAGGACAGTGAAGCTGTTGGTGTATCAGGTCTTGCTGGCATTTTGTCTTGTGGATGCTTTATTCCGCTGCACGCTGTGCTCTGTGTGTCTTTCTCTAGGACAGCTGGCTGCACTTCAGGGGGCCTTTCAAGATGAAACATGCTGGAAAAAATAAATTATTATTATTATTATTGTGCAGCTATCATGGTTATGAATGTTTAATTTATAGACTCCAGACTGTGGCCAAGCTCCATGCAATGAACAAGAGGAGGAAAAAAAAAAAAAAAAAAGAGTAATTAGCTGCTAAAATGGATGAAATTCTTCTCTGGAGCCTTCTGTATTATACCTTCTGAAAGTGTGTTTTTTCTTCTTAGGTTGTCTTTGTTATTGGCTTACAAAGTAATCGAGCTGTATGCTAAATAGATCCACAGCAATTATGACTGGACAAATGTAAAATGCATTTGCTTCAGGTTCCTCAGGCTGTCCCCTATTGTGATTTATGCATTAGATCGGAGTTCTTGTCTGGTGAATGTGCCCCATCACTCTACCGCACAGACAACTATGTGCGCAGCACAGGCCTCAGAGTGCATCTGCTGGATATTTCTGACAAATATTTTTAAATAATAATAAATATCAATGATTAGGATGAGGGAACTGAGTGCACCCTCAAAAAGTTTCCAGACAACACCAAACTGGATGGGAGTGTTGATCTGCTTGAGGGTAGGGAGGCTCTACAGAGGGACCTAGACAGGTTGGATCGATAAGCCAAGACCAGTTGTATGAGGTTCAATAAGGCCAAATGCTGTGTCCTGTGTTTTGGTCACAACAACCCCAAACAATGCTACAGGCTTGGGGAAGAGTGGCTGGAAATCTGCCCAGCAGGAAAGGACCTGTGTGGGCTGTTGGACAGCCGAGTTAACATGAGCCAGTAGTATGCTCATGTGGCCAAGAAGGCCAACAGCATCCTGGATTCTATCAGGAATAGCATGGCCAGCAGGAGTTGGGAGATGATCACGCCTCTGTACTTGGCACTGGTGAGGTCTCACCTCGAGTACTGTGTTTAATTCTGGGCCCCTCATTACAAGAAGGACATGGAAGTGCTGGAGTGTGTCCAGAGGAGAGTTACCAAGCTGGTGAGAGGTCTAGAGAACAAGTCCTATGAGAAGAGGCTGACAGAACTGGGCATGCTTAGTTTAGAGAAGGGGAGGCTGAGGAGAGACCTCATTGCCCTCTACAACTATCTGAAAGGAGGTTGTAGAGAGGTGAGTGCTGGCCTCTTCTCCCAAGCACATAATTACAGAGCCAGAGGCCTGAAGTTGCATCAAGGGAGACTTAGCCTGTATATTAGGAAGAATTACTTTACTGAAAGAGTGGTCAGGCACTGGAACAGCCTGCCCAGGGAAGTGGTTGAGTCACCATCCCTGGAGGTGTTTAAGAAGTGTGTAGACATGGTACTTCAGGACATGCTCTAGAGGCCAAGATTGTAGGAAGTGGGTTGTGTTTTTGTGTGTGGTTGGATGTGGTGATCTCAGAGGTCCTTTCCAACTTTAACAATTCTGTGATTCTGTGAAGGAGAGGGAAGATGCTAAAACATCTCTCCCTTACCTGGATTTCCTTGCCTACTCCTCTCAATGTCTGCTGCTGCCAAATGTAACTTAACTTTAGAGCAGAGCAGCCTTCAGCTAGTCCTGCATTGTCTTTTAATAAATATTTTAAAGATAACTCTGAAATATACCTAGGGAATGTAGCCACAGTTTTTAATAGGAAATGTCGTATACAGTGTCAATGCTATATGATATACATTCCCACCATAAACTCTCATTAAATTCAAGAAAAATGACAGGTTGAATACTGCACTTTTTTTTTTGTGCGTAAAATTTATAGTTTTCTCTTGCTGCTTAAATAAACAAGACAGTTTTAATATTGTTTCTAGGCAAGAAGAAAAGTCTTTTAGATATTGTTTTGACTCTTCGTTGCTTTCTGTGTTCAAAAACTCATTTTAATAATATGCTTGATTCTGCAGTGAGTTCTTTGAGTAGAAATTTGAATTGGTGCAGAGGCTCTGAATGGGATGTTGACTTGTCTTTCAGAATTGGATTTGGTCAAGTCTCTGATGGCCGCTAGCTTTCAATAGACCAGCTTACCTTCACCAGGGTTCCCTACCAAATATTTTTGGCATTAGTGATTTTGCTACTTGATTTAATCATCCTGTAAGAATTGATTTATTTTTATTTTTTTTTATTTGATTACTGCACGAGAGCTGCCAGAGTGAAACACAGATGTGTATTTTTTTTCTGGGTGATAGTCATGGGAATAAATTTTTGAAGAAGTAAAAGTACAAAATAATGTGGTTCAATTTTCTGTCAAAACACTTCAAAACTCTGACCAGTTTGGTGTGAATCTTGTTGCTTGAATTTTGCACATTATACAGTGCTTAATGTCTATTTTTGGGCTGTGATGTGGGAATATGGAGAGAAAGGCAGAATCCATTGGGAAACTCAAAATACATTGCAAATCCTATCTAGGGGGAATTATCCAACTTGACACTGCAGAAACTGTGGGGATATCACTTTAGGATGATTAAGTTTTATTTTGTATCATGACAACTTGTTTTGTGTTCACAGAATGTAAGTTATAAGCCATTGCTACATATTCTGTAAATAGCTGCATTTTCTGTCCTATGCTGTGTTCTGCAATATTTTTAAGATCAGACTACCCACAGTATAGAAGACTAAAAATGTGTGCCATCTCCACCTGCAAAATTGTGTAACTCGATTTTTCTATCAAAACTGTTTAAGTCAAAAATGAAAACTGATACTCTCTCTGAACCTCACTTCTGGTGAGCTGCGATGTGAGGTTGGCAGCAATCTGTTTCTCAAACAGGGAAAATGCTGTAGAACAAAGCTTTTTTTGATGCAAAATCCAGACGGATGATATTGTGATCATTTTAACAATTTTAATTCTGTAATGTTAATGAACTTTCTATCTCTTCCTTGGTTTGGTGGAGAGTTGTAAATTGAGGAAAGCAGATACTAGAATTACAAGGGCAATCGTGTTTCATAATCACCACCCAGCAGAGGCTTTTGTTTTAGCAATGAACAGGAAACATCAGGACAGTGGCATTAATTTTATTGCTTTGTTAGGTAGGTCCAAATTAACCAATCATAAGCATATGATGAAGTGAACAATCACAGCTGGGGTACATCAGCTGCACAGAGCTTCTGCTGCACCCCAGGTGATTTCTAAAGCTTCAAGGTAGGGTTGCTGAAGATATTTAGGCTCCTTATTTCCATCTGAAAATGCCAGGAATTGGGCACCTGTTATGAACTTTTTTCATGTATTTGACTTGCAAAAATTTTTTTGTATACTTCAGTAAAAGAAAACTTTACGCATGTCCACATGCTTTTAGTACAGCAAAGACTTCTAGGAAAAGAAATATGTTGTTTAAATCGGAATTCATATCCATTGATGTAAATGCTTTGTAAGTAATGTGGGGGGCTTGCTGTCTTTTTTTTCTTCTTTCTTGCTCAGTGAGTGAGTGCAGATGGGGAAATGTGTGGTTATTTCTGACAATGATTGTGTGAATGCTTTGCATGTGACACAACTGAATAGCAAGGAGAGGCTGAATGATGAGACATTTAAGATCAGAGGGCAGCGTTATGACAGATTTTGTTCTCCTCGACTTTAGGAGTCATTTGCAATATGTGATTATATTTTATCTCACATTACTTTGAAAGCAGTCTGGGCAGTATCTGAGTTTTTTTCTTTTACTTGAGTTGTGTTCTTGGAGTGCTTGTATACTTCTTTTTCCCTTCATTTATTTTTCTGGAACTGGTTCAAAAGACATTTGGAGAAGTTAATGAGACAATTTGTAATTTATTCTGTTTTTTTCTTTTGGTAGTGATCCAGAGCCATTTGAAGGCAATAGAATGGTCTCATTGACTCTGAAGAGCTATGGGTTAGGCCCTCGATGAGAATTGTTTTTAGTCTGCTGACAATTAGGTGATATCTCCATATGTGAAATTATAAAATACAAGTATAAACATTATAGCTCAAAATGTTTTACTATTGCTCTGCAGTTCTGTTTTCCAGCATGCTTCAATTACACTGCCTAGCTGGCCCTAGATATGGTGGGGCAGAATACTATTCCAGTACAGGAACCACTTTAAAATAGCAAGAGACTATTAGACTGCTAATTAGTGGTATGAAAAAAGAGAAGTTCAAATCCAGAATAATTTTTGCAGTGGGGATTTTTGGCAATAGTGAGGACAAGGCTCCTCTTCAGTCATTGTGGTTCATAAGGAAATTGTATTAGCAGGCACAGGGATAGTTATTACTGTCTTGGGGACTGGATGTTGACTGGATGACCTCATATGAAGTCCCTTACAGCTCTGTTTGGTGTGGGTGGTGGTGTTGATTGATGGTTTTGTGGTTTGTTGGGAGTGTTGGTTGGGGTTTTTTGTGCGTGTGTGTTTTGGATGGTTTTTTTTTTTTTTTTTTTTTTTAACCCTACAGAGTCATGCTTGTGAAAAACATTAATGGTACGTTAATTATACATTAGTTTATTGTGATGACAAAGCAGAGGGTAAATATAAATGAAAGGAAGGAAATAGAGATAAAAGGAGAATGAAGAGGATTAAAATTGCTCTCACTAGTAAATAAGGCTCAATGTCACCCATTTTATTTGCTACCTACTGAAGGGGAGGAGGGAAATATATATTTGCAACTATGTTAATATTAACACTTTCAAAATTGAAGATAAAACTGACCTATAGTTGTTTCCTTTTGGTTTGCTAGTTGTTCTGGTAACAAGTTTTGGGTTGGGTTCACCCATGGGTGTTTCACCAGCAGACAGCAATGTGCCCACTGTGACTAAATGTGTTCATTCCCAATACCTCCTGTGCCAGCCTCACTACACGAGACATGAATTGCAGGGGCAGATGTATGATCTGGGAACTGCTCCAGATCCATCTTTTAAACAATGAGGTGCTCTATGCTGATTGCACCAAGTATGTTCCTCTGTACCCATGCCAGCAGCTTTGAGCCACGCTGCTTGGTAGACAAGTCAGGTGGAGAAATTGTTGCGGTGGCTGTCCATCGTCAACATGTTAGCTCGGTCAGTCTGCAATGAGGGGTACCTTGGTGGTGTCAGGAAACTTCTTCAGATGTGAATTTTATTAAAGTGCCATTAGCTTATTTTCTAGGATAGTTTTGCTCAAGTCTGAAGTGGCCTCAGTTGCAATTTTTGCTCCTGTCCCATTAATAACTTCACATTATTTAATTGACAAGGTAGCTGATGTATAGGTGTGTGTATATATATATACACTTTGGCTTTTTAATATTTCTTGCTTTTTTGGGAAAATTAAATTTATATTAGCTTGCTTATGTTTCACTTAATGAGGTTTCAACGTGAGGTGGAGGCAAACGTGGCCTGAGATGATATTAAGTGCTTGCTCTTCTCTATGAAAGCCTGCTGAGAAAGAAATGCTGTGTTTCTCAGCAGAGCTGCGTGCAGCTGACTCAACCTCCCATTGGAAACCTTAAGTTTCTCAAGTACAGGAAATTACTCTCCTGGTATAATTTTTTTATTTTTTTTTTTTTCCCAAGTAACATACAGTTGCTGACTAATACCTGGCGATGGTTCAGATTGCTTTGGTGGGAAGCATTAATGCTTTATGGCATCTTGAGGGTATAGTTAATAGCTTTATCAGATAATTACAGTGCTGGAAACAATATGTGATGTGTGTTCTGTCACAGGGGTTTGAGACGGATCCTATCTCCCAGGGCTTTTACTACTAATATCTTTTCTCATCCGTTTCAAATAGCAAAGGAAAAGCTGGAACAGACAGTTATGCTTTGTCTCGCTTGTCCTAGCTCAAACCCCAGGCCTGTGTGTTCTCCCACGTCATCCTTAGGAAAGCTCTATGCTGCAGCCTTTAGTTGGCTCTTTTCCAATGCTTACACTTAAGAGAGGTCATACATGCTTCTTCCAAGGACATTTTACAGGATAAGGGACTCTCCCCTCTGCTTCTCTGAGGGAGGAATTCAGAGTAGTGGATGTCATGTCTGTACCCAGTGAAGACTTTGATGTAGCCTGCACACTTGGTGGTGGAATAAAAGGTCCATGTCCTTTTTGTCTACACATCCATCTCCCGTGAAAATTTTGTAATTTGGGTTTGAGCATATGAAACATGGGGCTTGTGAGCAGCCTCAGGGATGGTGTTTTATTCCTGGCTGGTGGAGGGAAGGTTGAGTCACAGTTTCTAAATATGGTGGCAGTTAATATTAACAATAAGCGGTGTCATAAGCAGTAGGGAAGAAAATGAAAGTCTGAGGAGAGTATGTGGTCTCTTAACCTCTTTGTGCTGGTAACATAACTCATTGTAAGATTAACTAGTCTTCATTACAGTGCTCTGATGAAATCTAACCTTAAATTAAATGCTCAGCTGAACTGTAACCTTCTGTCATAGAAACCCCTGAGGGCTGGACAACTTCCCTATAGGAAGGAGCAAGAAGTGGACAGAAATATTTCACTATCCTCTACAGTAATGTTTTCCTTTGTGTGTCCCCTCTATGGGGCTGAGGCTGTCAGGGAGGTTTGTGCCCTAAACCCAAGCTTGTAAGGCATGTTCTTGTAAGCTGCGCTTCATGTCATCTTCTTTGTTTTGACCAGATTAAATGATTCTCAGAAGACAAAATGATACTAATATTGTATTTGTGTGCTTAGACATATGAATGAATACACTTGCAGAGCCAGAAGATTAATTAAAACTTGGATGAGCTAGGTATGGAATTCTCCTCCGTCATCAAATGATGCAGCATTAAGCCACGACCCCTCTGGGTCTAGATGTGCTGCAAGACACAAGCAGAAATTTAATGTGTCTAGTCACTGGTCACGTTTAAAAACAAACAATTAAATTTTAAAAACTTACTTTAACAGACTTTCTGAACACATTGCACACAGCCCTATGTACTGCACTGTTGAACATGTAAGCAGGAATTGCCTCTTACTAATTTTGCTTTATACCAGGATAGGTCTCCCAACACCTGCCGGCTATTGCAGACAGCAGAGCAAGCACACCCAAAAGGCTGTCCTTCCTTGGTAACTCTCCACAGTCTTATCAATGTCACCCTCAGCACCCTGAACTGACACAAGTCCACCTTCTCCAAATAAATACTTCAGCTTTTAGCCAGAGATAATCAGAACTTCTCCAGGAATTTGGTGGGAGCTACGGGGAGATCTGACTTCAAAACTAGGGACTCCTTTTAGAAATAGTAATCTGGTGGCAACTGAGTTTGAACTTCTTGACAGACTTTTCCAAGGACGTTGTGTGGCCTCTCCACAGAGAGCCACAAACATTGACTAGTTCTATACTTGTACTTGGATAAGTCCCTTGACATTGAAAAGGTGAGCCTCACTGTCCCCTCAGTCTGACTCAACACTTAACTTCACAGTCTAATTAGGCTATGATCTTTTCTGGAGTACAAAATACAAGGCCTCCATGATATAGTCAGTAACTTCATATTAGATGTATAATTTAGTTAAGTCAGGATATATTACTTTTATAACAACCAAGCTTGGAAAAAAGAAAACTTCTAATATCTTTGTACACTGAACAAAGTTACTCGCCTAACTCAAGCGAGGTGTTCTACTACATCACAAAGACATTAGGTTGTGCTCAACTGTTGTGTAATGAGTATAATCTAAAGTAAATGTTCTTCTTCCGTTTGGACATCAGGAAATATGAAAAACAAGTGTACTAAGGTGATATCTCTTTCACAGGCCTGGATCTTTCTTGTTGATTGGTCACATACTTTTATATATAAATATATATATATATATAAAATACATAAAAATGTATACATAAAACAATGGGGACTCTTATCTCTTTGTTGATCCCAGCAACTATATAATGATTTAACCTTTTTTGCAATCTATCCAACTAGCTTTCAGAAAGTGTCCTGAAGCATTAACTACATTGTTTTCAAAGTCCTCCTGCTCTTTTATAAGGTCATCAGAAAAGAACATGGCACACACGCTCCATCCTTGTGTGATCACTTGAAGATGGGAGCTTCTCTTTCTCTAAGGAATACCTCTGATTAGATTTGGATCCTACCAGAAAATGTTTTGTGAAGTTAAGTGTTTTTATTAAACTTAGAATGACAATGACTAGTATGACAGTTTATTTAAAAACAGTTGGAAAAATGAAGGAGGGGGAAATGGCTGAGCTTTTAGTCTGCTTTTAGAAGCCTTGAATTATTTTCCTTGGTGAAGGACAAATTTTAAGTCGCACATCATCAAATATTGAATATATTTACTGCTTATGTAAAAGAGTAACTTTATCCTAGTGAGATAGAGGAGATTAAAACAAGCAGGCTGCATTCCTAAATTCAATTGTTTTCCTGGGAGATGGCATGCAGCTTGGCAATAGATTGACACTGTGTCAAATCTGTTTCTTTAAAATTGCACTCAGACGAGTTGCCCTCTAAACGTGTCCCTGAAAACTGCGCCGGCTGATGCGGTACCTAATGAAATTAGTGAATTAAATTTCTGAGAAAGTATTATCCAAACGCATGAAGCCCTTTCAGACTGTATCATTTGTTTGAACATTAAATTAAGCAATCTCGCCTCCAAAGAGCTCAGGAGAGTGCTTAAAAGGGCCAGCAGTATGTCTTCTGCTCCCTCTGGAGGAAAGCACATTTACTTTGCCTGTTTGTTCTCCACTCAATAATTGAACTCTTTGTGAAGGGTGTATCAACAATAAATTGACAAATTGGGGAGGACACTGTTTACTAAGGTAAAATCAGATCCATGTCATAGGTCTTGAAATACATCGTGGCACTTGATGAAAAGGTAATGGCTGATGTCTTGAGCCAGTCGGTGCTTGAAGGCGCTAACTGGGAAGGAGATTTGATGATGACTTTGAGCAAGCACAGTCAATAGGCAATATATCCTACTGAAGGCAGACAGAACCCTTGTTTCACTATCAGTCCTTATCAGTCTGGACACTGCAAAAAGGGATGCCATATGTGTGGGTATCAGACAAAGATTAAAGGCTGCAGTTTTTTTATCAACTCCAATGCTGAGCTGGTTCGATAGAGGACAGCAAAAAGCTCAATCCGCAGACCACCTGTCAGGGCTAAACCAGTATTAAAATTTAATATAGAAACTGTGATTAGAAAAAAAAAATAAATAAAATGCTAGAACTCCTTGCAAATGCTTTTCCTTTCTGCCCTGTCTCCTGGTATGAAAGACATCATATGAAAAATCTTGGTTAAAGTAATAATTAAAAATATGCTTCCACAACCAGGGTTGGCATCATAAAGCAAGGAAATGGGATACCTTCAGAAAATATAAACGAACTAATTTCTCTTCCTTGTAATTAAACCATGGGCTTCGGTGCGCGATGTTTGCTTGATAAAACTATCCAAATCTGAGTAGGAATAAAGCAGCGTGCATTGAAGTATTTGTTGCTGGGCACATTGAAATATGCAGTATCAAAAATATAGATGAGGAGATCTTGGCAACGAATAGATAAGTCAACTGCTATAGGACTGAGGGGCACTGATTTTGAGCATTGGTGTTTGTGTGTGAATTATTTCCAAGTATGATAATAGGGATGTCAAGGTATCTTGGAGCAGGCTTTTTGACATACTGCTTCAGCTTGGGGTGTCTTACTTTTTATCCTTTTCCCCTCTCATTACTATCTTTGCTGAGAAGCTTAACTGGATTTGGGGTTTTCAAGGCTGGAAAATATTGGAAGAACATAATGCGATTTCATTTTTGCACAGGAGAGACCGGTCCTGCCTAAGCAGTCTGTCAGGGATGCAATTTATTTTATTTATATCAAAATATCTGATAGTTGATGAATATGGAGCTAGTTATGTGCTTTTAAGAACATATATCTAAAGGGCTTTTTGTAAGGAGTATTTTTTTTTTTTCTGGAAGTGCTGCCAATTAGCTTTAGGATCAGCAAATGAATGACAACCTGGAGAATGCCATGTCTGAGGTAGATCTGGCTACACTTTAAAGAAATGTAAAAAGGCAGTAATTAAAATTAGTAGCAAAAAGTAGAAGTCGCTTGATGAGGTGCTGTCAATGAAATCAAAACCTTATGAGTTAATAATGGCTTTTGATAGTATTTTCATCAACTGTAACACTCCTGGAAACAGACGTGTTTTTCAGTGAATGACCATCACCAGTTCATGGAAATGATATATTAGTGTTCCACAATACAATGATAACTTAAAAGATGGTGTTTTTTTTATTGATGGAAAACAGTTTATTTATTTTCACACTTAAACAGTGTAAAAAAAAATTTTGGCCAAGATGCAAGGCCCTTTAGACAGGAGAGAGCATGGGCAGTTGGAGGTTTTGACCAAGAATCCTAAAAATAAAATCAAATTTTCAAACTTCTAGAGTGTTCAAAGGATTCTCTTGGTTTGCAACAGGCTCTAGTTGAACATGGTATAGCTCTTGTTGGAGGCAGGATGCCAGCCTTGTTGCCAAAAGTCACCCACGTGTGGCAGAGCTCATAAAATCTTACAGGGAAGCACCTGATCAAGTGGGAAGCTCTTGCTCGCTCCCCAGAAATAGACCTTTTTCCTCTAGTCTTTGCAAGATATATTAGAAATCATTAAAGCAGCACATTTCAGATAGCAGTTGCCTGCTTGAGGTTTCAATGTTGTTCCCAAAACCAAGCCACTAAGGCTTAAGTAGGTATGGTATTCCCTCAGCACACTCTTAACTCCCTCAGACATAATGAGAGTTGTGCAGGTGTGTTGTGAAAAGACTGCTACTCTTAACTGCTTTAAAAAGGATTTTATTTCATTATATTGAAAAATGTCCTGTAGCAGCAGCGTATACAAATATGCCTTCGTGGATCTGTTTTGAGCTTTCCTTCAAATGAATGTTAGCAAAACCCATGCTTTCTGAGGGAAAATACTTAGTATTTGCAGCAGAACAAGAACTGAATAATACATATATCTCAAAGTAGACCAGTATTGTTTTAATGAAAATTTCCCAGACTTGACAAGCTCGATGACAAATAGAGGGAAGTCTGTTGGCAGATTCACATAGTTTAACTACCTTAATAATTTGGAAAAACTGTGGTCCAAGTGGCTAACAAAAAATTTACCCTAAAGACACAAAGGGACTTTATTCCATATTACCTAATGTTTCTTACTGTGAAAAGTTAGTTCTCTCTTAGCAAAATGCTTTTTCTGTTCTGCTGGGGAATTTAAAATTAAAGGTTGACAGGACATGCTAATGAAATAAAGCAATAAACATTTTCTGACAGGTGCAAAATACAGTACTTGTTCGATAAGATTATTTTTTTTTGCAAAATTTTGCTTTGTAAATCTAATTTGTGTCAGTTCAATATTGGCTTGAACATCTAGCTCTAATTTATTGAAAGCACCAGAAAGACTATAACCATTTGTTTAGCACAAAGTGTTCAATCTATAAGAAGGAACTTCATGAAATTTAATTTTCTGAGCAAAAAAGACAATCAAAGTAGCAAAACCCATGTCACTTCTCCCTCTGAACAAAGGAAGAAGCAAAGTGCGTTTGAAAGCATCAGGCCAGTGTTGGCAGCGACCTTGCCAATATCATTCATGTGAAGAGGACTGTGCAGGAGCTCTGGAGAGATTGTCAGACTTGCTATTGATTTCTTACGCAGAATGTTGGAGATCCAGTTTTACACAGAAAAACTTGGATCAACTGCGCTTGCATTGCTGCTTTTTGTAATACTGGAAGATTTAGAGATTAAGCATGCTCTAACTACAGGTGATTGAAACTATAACCTTAGAGGATGAAAACACCCCATTTGCTGTAAGATAGAGAGCTTTTTTCCATTTATGAAATAAGAGTTTGATAGACTTTTATGTGTTGCTTATTTTCATTTATTACCATTTTTAGTGCAACCACCCTGATGCTCTGGCCCATTTCTAGACTGCTCTTGCAGAGACATTTGGGGCATTGATAATACAATGGTGATCCCCTGAATGTCCTTCAAGCTGGTATTTAAGTCACAACCGGTTTCACCATTGCTGCCATTCTCAGAGCTGTTTGAGATGGGTATAAGACTGGGAGGGAACTTCCCTACTATTTATTTAGTACTGTAGTTAGTTTGAATTCATGCATCTACACTTGGGTGAGGCTGTAAAAGTTAGCAAATTAACGCTTCAAGTGTTTTAAGGATATGTTTAATTCCTTATGCTTTTCTATAGATCTCCCTTCGGCTGAGGGCAGAAACAAGGTATAGTTAACTCTACTCCATTATATTTGTTTTGATGGCTTCAGAGCATTTGAGCTCCAGGGCTGGAGGTGTGTACTGAACAGGAGGCTGATTTTTAGAGGTGTTTCTCACAGCTGCCTCTATCAGGGGTCCTGGAACAGGCTCGGATTAATCACTGCTGTAAGGGTCTTCACAAGAGATGTCCATGGGACCTTGACCAATCTATTAAAAAGCTCTTGAAAAGTTTTGTCCTGACAACAAGATATCTGATGTGACTTTGTTATATATGCAAATATGCTCCAACTTGTGTTCTGTGGTCTAGAGTCCTGTTTTCTGCTGTGCATAAAACAGTGCATTACTTCAGAGAACTTCTGATTCTTTACTGTTGTCTGGCCTGAAAACAGAAGATTCTTGTGGATTTGTGTGGCTGGCACATTTCAGGGTGCCTCCGTGGTTATTTGAATCTCATGAGCTCTGGTGAGGACACAACAAGAGAAGACATAACATCCAATGGTTATGTCATAACAGGTTCTTTAAACTTATGGGGGTTTGTGCTATTGTGTTGAAATTGCTGGGTTCAATGTACCTAATGAATCATTTGTGACTCTATCCATTGCCTCTTCAAATACAGCAGTAATAACTGAAGTGAGTAGAGGCCATCTGATACTTCTAGCTTGCCATACAGAAATTACCTGGTTGTATTGGACACTTGTCAAATGGGGACTTTTGATGATAATTCCAAACTAATAACTACAGTCATTATCTAAACTGCAGTCTGTAGGAGAAACTAAAACTTTAAAACTAGCTTTAATCAGGCAAATCAGTTCAAGGGAACAAAACCAGTGCAGAGACATTGGTCAGACCCTAATATTATGTGTTTCATCCTACAACGATGTTGTAGACCTCTTTAGTCTCAAGGCCAGAACACAATCTTTCTGGCTGTAGTGGCTTGATTTTCTTTTGTGTTTTTTTTTTTTTTTTTAAGTTTCCATTTTTAAATCTAGCTTTTTAAAAATTTATTTATTGTAATATCTCTTGGTCGTGTTGTAGCCATGGTTTTTATATTTTCCTGCATTAAAAATGATGACTTAGAGAGCTCAGTCACAAAACTTGGTTGAGATGCAAATAAAATTTGAATGTATGCCTTGCGTGAGAGAAGTAATTTGTTTGGTAATGGTGTAGAAAGCAGAGTTACTACTTTCCAGATAATAAGACAGAATTTGTACCGATTATGGTATAGTAAAAACACAAGTGTACCTACCTCCTGAACTTCTGAAGCCTGGAACTCTGTGGTATCTTTGTACCCGAATGCAAACAGAGTGTTATAATTTTGTTCAGAGAAAAAGCAGCTACCAGTCTTGCTCTATAATTCATCCTCTCTGGCTTTGTAATTTATTTTCCCTATAGTTATGCTGAATCTTCAAGCAAAGATCAAATCTAATAATCATCCTGAGTGAGCGTTTAAAGCCTGGTCTGCTTTACTGCTAGAATGGGTTACAGCTTTTGCCTTTGCTTGGGTACCAAGGTGTGTATGTTTCTGGAGGTCTCATTCTCCTTCCCTTAATGAGTTTTGTGGAGCTGTTTATTGGGGTAGTTAGCCTCTATAGGTAAAATTGTACATTGGAGATAATAGCAGGGAGATGCTGGTAACATCAGACCTGCTTTCTGTACCATTGGTATTTACTGTGGTGCACACTGACCCGCTGAAGTTGTAACTGCTACATTAAAATGCTTGAATTCTAAATATCACACCTTTATTAGGTTTCCCGCTGTGGTTTATTTTTGAGGGGAATATTTAATGAACTCTAGTGAAAACCAGAAACCACTGTCTCTCCCAGGGTCTTGGCTCTTCTACTGGATTTCAAAGTGGTAATTGGCAGTCGGAGATCATTAACATATTTTTGGGAGGTGGGAAATTCTGCAAGCAGTTTTTTTTTTTTTTGTTGCCCTCAGACTTGTAGATTATTTTTTTTCTCCTTTATGCAAGCATTTAGCTAATGATCTAATTGTAGTAAATAAATGTAGACTAACCTGACTGCTAATTAAGCATGGTTAACAAGATGCTCTTTCTATTACATGCTGTTTCTTGTGTTTTCTATTGCTCTCATATTTGATATTGCACAAATCTGCTGTTCCTTCAGCTTTGGAAGATATTTTTTTTTTCAAAGTTGCTTGTGATGACATTCTTAAAACCAATTAGTGTCATACCTAGCTGGGATCACCAGCTGCGGTGTTGACTCTTCAGAATTTGGGGCAGACCCTGGCCTGTGAGTCTTTTAGCTTTGCAAGGCTGATTCGTGGTGGTGTGGCTGGAGGATTTTCTAGGTTTAAAAGAAACATATAACTAGAATTAGTGGAGCTGCATCAAATTACAAATAAGGGTTTCCTGGTATTATGATTATTTTAAAACTGGAGTTAGTGAAGTATGTTTAAAATGAGCCATCTAATTTGGTGCTGCAGCAGATGAGGAGCTGATGGCAATACTGGATCGTTAAAAAGTACTGAGGAGCAATGATTGCTTAAACCCTGTCCGTCTTACCTGCACAGGAAAACTGTACATCAAAATCATTTTTGTCTCCAACTGCCCACACAATTTGATACGAATGGCTGTCTCAGTTGAAGAGATGCAGCCTGAAATATCAGCAATGTTGCAGGGCTGGGAATTGTGCTGTCTGGCAAAGTAATGTGGAAAGATCTAAAACCTGTGTATGCTATTAAGCGATACTTCTGATGTTATAGCTTTTGGGTATTGGTTCTATTTACTTCTTGAACAATTTTTGGGTATATTTTTTTTTTTCCTGAAAGAAAGTGCAAGGGGAATATTTCTCAATTTTATATGGTGAAAGCTCAACAAACCCCATAAAAATTCTTAAAAAAGAGAAAAATCCATATGGGATATTTATAGTCAATTATTTTTCTGATTCTTCCTTTCTTCAGCTCGCAAGTTTTATGTGAGCTTCAGCTTTACCTATTTTACACACCAGCAAGCTTTGCAAATAAATACTGATGGTTAAGGAGAGTTACTGATCTATTCTTAAGCCCAGCTTCATAGTAGCTGTAATATTGGGGCTGTCTGTATTGCATTGATCTATGTTAGATTAGAAGCTTATTCCTTGTAGACTGCTCATTTGTACACCTTTTAAACATATAGTTATAAAGTGGCCTAAACTTTAACAGGTATAAAAATAAAAATTGTCTGTATTTATCAAATTTACTATTGCTTTTCTTCAAAAAAATTGGGCCTATGCTCAATTGAATGACGTAGTGCTGCAACTGCAGTGTCACGAAACACAGACCAGGCAAAACTCACAAGAGGCTTAATCCAGGTAGTTTTTCTTACTAAATTTGTGTACAATAGGGAAAGATTCTTCTCATCTTCTGCCAAAATGGTCTAGCTGTTACGCAGGTTTTGTACAACAGTGGCAGCAAGAACTGTGGAGTTCTTGCACACAACTGCTCTGTCCTTAGCAGCAAGTAAAAATTGCTATCCCTTGCTTTTTGGAAATCTCATTTCCACTTCTATCGCAGTGAACTTTGGGTTAATTAGCATGCAGCCTCAGCATTTTGAGCAAAACCAGTGTGTCTCTAAATACCATGTATTAATATTTCTGATAGGCATCATTCTATCACAGGAACATGTGCATCAAAGTGTGTTCTCTTTCATTACAGGGATAAAGACGACAACTGTGGACAAGCCTGGTAAAGTAAGGATTAATATTTTTGTCTGTATCCTAATTAGCTGTATCATTCCTAGTACTTAAAATAGCTTTTATTTTTTTTCACAGCTGCTCACGCTTTTTGTTTTCCAGTATGTCTTCATTGGCGTAAAACAATGTGCAAAACACCTATCATAATACAGCCCTGCTGCAGTTCTGAATCCCTGAAAATAAAGTGACCACATAGTTGCATATTGAGTTTTGAGTTACATTATGGTTTTTGTATATTCTCATAAAAGCAGCTTAAACTTTTGGCACCTCGTTACAGCATGGTACTAACAAAAGAATCTAAACTTATAGCTCTGGCTTTCATTAATTCTGAAACTCAAACCTCATTTCATTGGCCATAAGAGGCTGTGTGGTCACATTCAACGCACTTCTACCCTGACATTTGCCCAGGAGCTGTTAGGACATATGTTGAACATGTGATCCCTCTGCGTTTTCTGCAGGTCTTTTTGTGTGTGTGTGTGTGTGTGTGTGTGTGTTTGGGGAAAAGAATACTCTGCTGTGAGAGTGTGCCTGCGGCAGGGATGGCAATCTGAAACTTGAACCACAGCTGGGGTTTATTTGCCACCTTTAAATGAAAATCGCTGCACATTTCTCTGTGTTTGTACACAGAGCATAGAGGAGCGTTTGCAGCAGTCTAAAACACCCAGCACTCTGCAGCAAAGCAATATTACTTCTGGCTGTCAGACATTATGAAATTGAAAATGATGAACTTCCAGATCGACACGGACATGCCAAGATAAGAGCGCAGATTCCTGGAAACGATGTGGCTATCAGCACTTGTGGACAGAATTGTGGAGGGAACTCGTAACCTGCAGTAATAGATTTGGCTTTCAATTCTGTTTCTGCATAAGTAAGAAAACTAACAACATATTGTCGATATCTCATCCCCTTTTTATGATGTTCGTGAAGATGTACAAAGGAAGTACCCAATTGTTGTTTGATGGAGCATTTAAATTGCTAATTGCCTTGTACACAGGTGTGACTTAGTCTGCATGAACCATGCAGTTTATCTGAAACTGCAGCTTCTTTTTTTTCTAAAAAGCTTACTTCAGAGGTTTTCTTACACAGCTTTGTGTAAAACGTAGCTTTGCTAACTGATGCTCTGTAGCCAAAAAAACCCCAGATGATGCATCCAATTGTGAGATGTCACCTAATCGTTACGGATGAGGAGCAGAAAGAAAATTGTGTTCAGCATCCGGGATTATTTTATACTGCATGTCACTGTGTGTTATTTCCATTGTTCTGGACACACCCTAGTGCTAATGAAGCACAATTTCCAATACCTACAACATCCCCTGGCAAAGCTGGGGAAGGGGTGCCTGCTCCTTGGCCATCAGTCCTGATACAAGCCAAAGGGTTATTGTGTGCCATACCTCCATCATCTTTGTCATTCCTGCCTCAGTCTCACGTTTGATGCACAAAAGCAGCACCGTACTAATCCATTCTGGAGTGGGATGCGGGACACTGCATCCTTGGCAAGCATGGCTCTGGGCAGCTCTGCCAGCTGAGTAGGTTTGGAACAACACAGTCAAAAATCTTAATGCTTCTAAATTATTGGGTTATACTTTGAGTTGCAGATGACTTTGCAAAAATTTAACCTCTTGAGTAAAAAGTGTCTGTGCTCGGCATATCCTGGAATCTCTTGGGAAAACTTCAGCTGTTTCTGAGGATGTGAACTGAGAAAATGCATCGTTTTGTCTGTTAAAGTGTTGACAATCATTGACGTTAAAAAAAGCAAACAGACCAAACCCTCTTGTGTCCTCATGCTTTTCACAAAAGGAGTTAATTTTTCTCTTTTTATTAAGGATGGGTCTTTGTGTTTCTTTTGTCCCTTTTTGTCCCTTTCTTCCAAAGTATGCATCTTTGAAAAACTCTATTTTGAACTTGGGGTAAAAAGAGAACATGTCTGTAGAATGAGGCTAGCAAAAGGGGTAGGACACGTTCTAGAAACGATCAGGTTGAGATTGGGTCAGACAGTACAGAAAACCTAAATGGGAAAAATTAGCAGGAAAATCTTGCCCCATTAGACCTTAAAAACTGAGACTAGAGATTGAAGATTTCTGTTTCTTACTGGTTTTTTTTCCTTACAAGAGAAAAACTGTTGATGTGCCCTGTGAGGGAAGCTATCACTACTGTCAATTGTTTGCTGCTTAGACCTTTGTATCAAGGTTCCAGGCTTCCAGTCCCATTAACAACCATTCACTGAATTTCTGTCTTCTTGTTTATGGGGGTTTAGTTTTGTTTGTTTTACTACTTTTTGATCAAGAAATGATGGAGAAATCCTACACACAACATCAGGGTTTATATCTGTCACTAAATTCCAAAATCAAAAATAAGGAAATGCCACTGTCCATAGTGATATTATCTTTTTCTGATGGGATCTATTTGCTTTCCGCACAACAGGAAGATTTACTCTGGGTGCCAGTCATTGAACAGCCCTTCCAAAGATCCAAGCAGGGCCCAAGCATGGTCACCGCTCAAATCAGGAAAAACAATATTGGGTTACGTAGTGCCAAATATTCTAAAAGGTTTGTGTCCTGTGTCTCCACCTGGCATTGACAATTCATAGGTACTTGTGATCTTAATCTATCTCTGCTTCAGCACTCGATCTGTAAAATATCTGCTCATTGCACAGATATGTTGCAAAAGCAAGTGTGTATTTCCAAAGCACTTGGATGCTATGGTAATGAAATCCCAGGAGTAAAATATATATTTATTTCATGGGCTTGATAACGTTAAGACTGTGCAATAAATTGCACCTTTGTCAGGGATTTGGGTACAAGAATACAAATTCTAAAGGTAATAGAAGACTGGAAGGGTGGGCATTGCTGCTTCCCTAACCTGAGTGGAAGGAGCCTTGGTGTAGTATATGGCCATGCAATTAATACTTCTTTATAATGTGAAATAGTCTTCAAACAAATTGTAATTCTGGTTTTGGGTGGTTCCCCCCCACACACACACCCTCCCTTATCCTTTAGTTTGCGTCTCTATTGTGAATGGATACATTTGAATGCCATGGTGATAGCATGCTTTATATATAAAAAAATTAAAATGATAATTGCTTTACTTTGAGTGCTCATGGACTTGTACGGGCATTTCATTTGGATTTAGCAATGACCTTTTTAATAGAAATAGCCTTAAATATAGTACTATTTAAAATGTTACAACTGAGAAACATCTATCAGAAGTACTACTACTATCACACAAAATATGTGGCCTACAAAAGTCATTGTGCTCCTTGTTTCTAGGTTATTCACTTATGCAAGCTGACTTCTAAAGTACTGCTGAGTCTGGTCCAATTCCTAGTGAAATGAACAGGATTCTTTCTAGTGGACGTAATAAGTTTTACACCTGGACCTGACTGTGCAGCCCTTGTGGTGCGGGGGACAAGGGTACTCCCCAGTGATTGTGGGGCACACTTGGCTCCAAGAGCTGAGAGCAAAGGAGAAATCAATCATAAGTAACCTTCTGCCCCAAAGTATTGGCTATCATGGCCAATACAGGAATGATGTCAAGACTCCTCTCCCAGGAATAAAAGAGCTGGTCATTGGTACTGGTTTCTCTGGCCACCCAGTTACATTACGACAAGACAGCCCTCAGCATCTCCCTTGTTCCTGCTATTAAACTCTGGGCAGAGATGGGTGCATGTTGGGACAAGGCAGGACTGACTCTGACAAAGTGGCTCCCTCCATCTTCTCTTTTCCCATTTGTTTCAAGGTTTAGCAGCCCCTCACCTGTTGGAATGTCCTAGTGAAGCCCTCTGCTATTTGCCAAAAAACCTCTCAACACCTCAAAATTAGGGGTCTCTGCCACGTTTGGGGCTCTGAGTCAAAGCGAAGAACTTCACACAGATAGCAGGAGCACCAAAGGCATCTCAATATTGATTTTTGAAACAAACCAGACTAGGTATGGTTAAGATTTTTCCTCCATTCCAATTGTTTTCTTTTATCTTTGCAAAGTCAAGTTAAATGAGACAGAGGTGTCATCAATTGCAAGGATGTTTTATGGCTACAGTCTTCAATGGAACAACAGAATCTGCTTATAAAGACTGTTTCCACCAAGAATATCTTGCTGAGATAAATCAAACACTTCTGTATTTCGTGTACTTGCTGATCAGGTTGAAGTTCTAGGTTGTAACTGAGTGACCAAAGTTTACTAAAATAATAAGTTGACTTTGAGTAAAGCTACCTTATAGTTTTTAATACTGGTTCTTTCTACTTCTCCTTTATGTATAATGCCGTTTTGATACACTTAGTACTTCAAGCTAAATGTATTCTTAATACAAGAGTGCACTTAAAGTACTATGTGGTACTCTTATCATAAAAACCTTTAACGGTCAAATATTTCTTTTACGAGTAAGATAAATTGCATTCAAATGAAAGGAAGGACATAAATTTTTTATTGATTATTCACTTGTCATATATTTTTTTACTATTTATATTCCCATTTCTTGTCATATTGTGACTACTTTTGTACTGATTAATTGCATCCAGATATTTGAAGTTGGACAACTATTGACTTGTTGTGTCTATGCAGTATGAAATCCAGATGTCCTGAGCATATTCTCACATAAGTCTTTAGTACAAAGTTTGCTGAAAAGACTTCTTCAGAATTTTCCAATAATTGTGTGCATCTCTGGGATTTCACTGTCTTCATATGAAAAGAGAATTTCCAATAAAATGCACAGTAATGTACAGAGATATCTCTTTCCTGAACTTTTAGTAAAAATTTCTTATAATATGTGATAGAATTAACAAAATGTTATATTCCTATATTAGACTGTATCAGTATTCTATTAGTGCTCTTATTTGTATGTGGAAGGGCTATTTCTTCCCGCACATAACCGTGTAATATTTGTGGGTAATGGAAGAAATTGCTTATGAAAAGAAATATTCTGACTGCCTTTTTAAATGTTTGTGGTAATTAATGGTTATTTGGTGAATAACAGAATAGTGAAGTGACAATAATGAAGTAGAAAATGCAATCCTTCTTCAGAAGTTTGATAAAGCATAAGACTATTAAGGACCAGGAATGTTTATAGGTTTCTTGGTTTTATTTGTGAAGGTTCATGGAAAAGAATAACTGATTTGCCTTCAAATCTTTTCTGCATATGTTGAGTTTGTTTTGGGAGGGGGAGGCAACTGTAATCCAAATGCTTTGTACACCCAAATATTACCTGAATTGCAATGTTCAATCACAAGGTGGCAGTTATGCTTCACAGATAATTTTTTTTTTTTTTAAGACCTCTTTGTATATCTATGTTTCAACTCTAATTCAATCCTATAGCGAATATGCACAAGCCTATTAATAAAAGTAAGAATGCAAACTTCATTTTCTTTTCACAAAGCTGCACCATGAATTTCCGTTAAACTTATTTATGTCAAAAAGTTACTAACATTTTTCTTATTAGTATTTTTAAATTTTGGTCACAAGTGAATTATCTGCTTATCTTTTCTGAATATTGTGATTTCTTGTATCTTCTGTAGTCAAAACTGATAACGGTTTCTGTATGTGGTCAGTACAAGTACTGCTGGGAGCTGCCGGAGTCAAGTTGGTATGTTCAAATAACTGTATCATTTTACCAGCTGTAGATTTTTAACAGGATCTGAGTATAGGTATAGAATAATCTCCTGAATCACATTTCACGCTTGCCTTGACTTTCTACATGCACTGGGAACTTGTGTAACCAACTGCTATTGCATGAAATATTCTAGGGTGTGTTTGCTCCTCTTCTCAACCCTTTAGGAGCTGAAAATCTTGTGATAATTGTGTAGTCCCTTTGGCTTTTTCTTGTCTTTGTGTTAGTTTGCATCATTTCCCACTCAAAAATATGTTTGCTATAGCTTTTTGGAACAGAAATGTTTCCTCTTGGCGTTGTCTTCTGTGCTCCTGTTTTGAGCATAAGAGCAATATTCAACAAATGTTTCTTGGAGATGCCCAGTGAAATTATATATTATTGGGCCCTGTGCACCTCAGTGAGAGGCAGAGAGAGCTGGAGAAATGTAATATCGGTGTTGTTGAAGGTTTTATTTATTTTATTTATTTTCTCCCTCCAGATTTGGCTTTTGACTAAAAAAGAAAAAAAATGATGGAAAAAAAATCTCTGTGAGAGAGAGTGCAGCAGCTTTTGATTTTGTCACTCCACCCCATCCTCTTGGTGAGGACTCTGGTTTTCTTCTCCTTCCAGGGAATTCAGCATAGTCACAACCATTAACTTGCTACTTAAAAATTGCTTAAAAGGAAACCAAAGGTGACCTTTTCCACTCAGTCAGCAGAGCTGCCTAAAAGCAATACTTAGCGTGATGCCCAAGACAGCATCTGTATTCAGCCTGCTTACTCTAAGGGCTCCAGCAGGACTGCACTTAGTGGAAGCCCTCCAACAGGAGATGACAGGGGGACATTTGGCCCCTGCGTACCAATTTGCCCTTGTTTTCATTTCTTCCTCTCTGAATATGTATACGGAGAGTTTCCACAAGGCACTACACGTTTCTCGTGCACTGCAGAACATAAGTATTTGAAGGCTTGGTTATTTTGTTAGTCTTAAACTGTACATGCTTTCATCTGTAGCAGCAGTGAAAATGAGGAGGTTCAGGCTGTGTTTGCATATGCATGTGCAAGGTTAGGCCAAAATTTATCAAGTGGGTTTTCATGTGCTGATTCTCTTACCGCTGTTAATTGAGTGTCTTGACGGTGGCGAAAAATGGTGAACTTGGATTCCTGGGGTGGGAGGGAGAAGTACGGGGTAGATGTTACGGCTTGTTATTGGTGTAGGTCTCCGAAATGGCACCAGTAATTTTTCTTCCCTTATGCAAGGGATAAGGATGATAGAACGGGAGGAAGAGCTGTATTTCCTGTTCTACCTTAATGGCTAAAACATGCCCATTTTATTGAAGACCCAAGTTTCATTCTTTCATTCTTTTTGCCTGGGCGTATTTTATGACTTAAAGACGGTCTGTCCCAGCAAACACCTAAAGAATAATAAAAACTCTTGCTTTTTCCTCCTGTTGGGCACTGTCTGAACACGCCAAATGTTTTGAGCCTTTTTGAAGAATTATTCTTGTTTGGGTCAGGCACAGGCCTGGCGCTTGCACTGAGCATTGACCCTGGGGGCTGGAGCAGGTCCCTGGGGCAGGCAGAAGTTGAGCTCTGGGTGGTCAGGATGCTGTGGGGCCACAAACTGGGCTGTGTGGGGCAGCAGCTTTGTGGGGCCTTCCATCATTGCAGCTTGGGCTGATGAACTCGCAACCTCAATCTAGATCCTCAACATCTCATTTTGGATACTACTCAAAAAGATGATAGTTTGGCTATTGTGCCTTTCTGTCCATTGTTTCTCTGAAGAATTTGTGAATAAGAACACTAATTATCTTTTATCACAACAATAATAAATGACAATGATGTCTTGTTTCTCTTACTTGGTACTTGTACTATACCTTTTCCTCATATCTTTGCCCTGGCTGTTCTTAACCTACAATGTTCACTCATGTCTCTGTTGATGGAAGCCATGGACAAGATCTCATCTGGATCACTGGGAGTGTAGGTACAGGTCCCAGATAACTCACAAGAAAAATAATTATCTCTGCTTAACTGCAGCATATGTTTTTCTGTGAGGCATCCAATTAATTTTCAGGGAGGCTTAGCTCCATGGACAGTTTCATGGGATCGCAGTCAACTTAATGGACAAGAGACAACATCAGAAATCAACATTGTAGGTGGCTTGTAGCACAAAAGCTTTTTGATTTGGGTTTTTTTCCTAGTCTTTTTAGGCACTTTCCCTTTTTCTTCAGAATAAATCCAACAATTTTCATAATGGTATTTATCAAAACGAAGCCCATGGTGCGTAATTCCACCCTACTGCAGCACTATACGCAGATTACCATTTTCCCCCAGTAATTTCCTAAAATAACTTCTATGTGTTTTCTTATTTTGTGCATGAATTCTTTTTATTTCTTTATTTATTATTGTTATTATTTTTGAATGCCAGTATTGAGCTCTGGAAACCGGAAATTCCCTGCGGCAGAGCTGATAGTGTACGAGGATGCTGCACAGAGGTCAGCAAAAAATCCAAATGTTGTCTAGGCAGGTGGGATGCACAGCAAGAATTGGACCTCCTTTTTATATCATAAAAGAACCAGAACAATGTGGTATAAGGGCTTCATAAGGCTATTTGTTCTTGTGCTAACGAGCAGCTTTAAATTGCGTGGCCTCTTGTATCCTTTCAGACTTTCCTGCTTGTTCCAACCAGGAGACACTGGTGGTGCTGCTGTTTCCCACCGAGGCTGTGTGTGCAAGTGCCATAGGGTGGTTCATGCGGGCAACGTCAAAGCCTTGTGTAATGTTAGAGACCTGATCTCTGTATTCGCTCATAAACACAACTAGAAAATGGCATTTGTGCCATTTGTGTGGCTTTATATTTGGCTTGGAGGTAGAGTGTATGTGGTATTTCTAATTTGTCATGCATCTGTTTCCTTTGCTAAATCAAAGGAATTGACACTTAGATTGTTTGTTAAGTTCAATTTTCCCAGATGATGTCAAGATTAGATCCTGAAGAAAGCAGACAGAAAAGTGAGCGAAGTTGGTTGTTTGTTTTCCTGAAGAGTTTCTATGTCTTAGTTTCCTTTTCTGCCTAAAAATCCTTATCAGGGATTTTCCTGTGTGATCCCAGTATCTGTGCCTTGTGGCCTTGTGGTAAGGATAAACAGTCAGTGCCTATAGATAATCGCCTCTGTTATCTTAATGTCATGCTTTAGGGTAGAGCTATTTGTGCTTATTGTGAGACGGGAAGGAGATCGGGAGTCTCAGGGGTACTCGACCCTGTTCCATACGTATAGCTGGAGAAAGCATTGCTGGCCAGTACCTGTGCTTATGAAATGGTTAATGAATGACTCGGTGAATCTCAACCCTAATGTCTCTAAAAATTGTTTCTGGTGGGAATAAATCTATTTTTAATGATCTCATGTGGGTTTTATTGTCAAAGCATTTATTTGCTCGCTCATAAATTAGCCAGAGGTGTTGCTTGCTGCTGGTCATACATACAGTGGAGTAAACGCTGTAGAAATTGGTCTGTAATTCTTTGTCTAGTTGAAATGATTCCAAACTCCTCGTACCTCTTCAGGTTGCTCTAGCTGTTTGGGCTAAAGCATTTCCAATTTTTGGCCAAATTTTAAAGGAATATATTTGTGCCTTACTTTACAACACAGTGAGATGCTTCCGTGAAGTGTACAGCCAGCATGGCCAGATATTTTGATATCCAAATTGATTTCAGTGGGAATGCAGTGTCCAAGTGTGGATCTGGACCTAAATGGTTCTGACCCACCTCAGCAGGTTGATATTTTATTATAATTTAAAGGAGATATTGTTAAGTATTTCTTTAATCTGTTCTTGTCTTTTGAAAAACAACTTATAAAATTTCAGTGCTTTAAGTTTGTTTAGGTTTTTTTTTTTAACCTTTTATTTTGGATCTTTGTTATCCCTATGCTAGTATTTGAATAACTGTAACGTGAGTAAATATCAATAAACCTGAAACCTGATTCCCCCTTTTCTGTTGTCAGACCTTCGTATGGGTTTGAAACCACTGGGAAATTTTAACTGCCTTCACTTATGTGTGGGGAAAAAAAAAAAAAAAAAGATATTTTCTATTTTCCAACCAGGCTGCCTGCACCAACTTTCCATTGATTTTTAAGTTATTTGGCTTTCACAGGTATTCTTGTTTGTTTGTTCCTAATGTAGAATTGGGTAAAGATTTATTTCCTAAAAAAAAAAAAAAACAAAAAACAAAACCTTATTGGTGTTACATTACGAAAAGGTTTCATTCAAGCTTTTTTCTACCTTTATTATTAATTCTCTTTTAAAGTCACAAATCTCTATTAATGGGGACAAATAACCTGTAAGACATTCTTGGTTATTCTGACTTCCCATTAAATTGAGAGTGTTTTTATTTTCCTTATCTATGTGTTGTCTGGAAAACTTCTCAGGTTGTTTTCTTTTTCGTGGTTCCCTTGAAATGTGTGTAATAATTGGGCCATGTAATAATAATAATAATATTCTGTCCTACCTCTTTGTAAAGCAAATGCCATGTGTTGTCCAGCTCCTCTGTGGTACAACATGGTTTACTCTGTGTTCTCCAAGGTTGATTGTCAGTTTAGAGACACATGGAGTAAATAGCTGGTAAGAAATCTAATTGTGCCATATGGTTTCAAATGTTGCTGAGACATTCATGACTTTAAAAAGTCCTTTCATGTTTTTTGCTTGGGTTTAAGCATATGGTGGTAGTGAGGACATTGGATAACTTTCTGTCATAAAGCAAAGGCAGGTTATCACCAAATATATTTACTGTATGTATACTCATGGTGTCATCACACAAGTATTAGTTAGAAGGATAATATACATATAGAGAAAGAGCAACAGCTATATTTTTTCTCATGAAAGAACTACTCATTAAAACATTGAGGAGTATTAGCTACTTGTGATTCTTTCCTCTCCATGTTCTGCATAATGGAGTACTACGCATTTGCAATATAAGAATAATACATCCACATCTACATTTATTGCAGAAATGACAAATTATGTTTTCCAGTTCTGTCTAAGTGAAAGTTGTGTATATTGCCTTGGAAAATTAGTATTTGAAAACCTGGTGTGAAGTAGATATTATCAGTGTACATTAACAATGGGCTATACTGTTTGATGGAATAAACTTGGTTTGTAGCATACTTGGCTCACAAAAATAATTTCATCACTGATAATATTTATGTTAACGCTAAACCTCCTGACAGAACACTAGCTAAATTGATTTTATTAATAATGCAATAGATCATTAATGACAATTGTACCTGAAAGGAACATAGACATACTGTAAATGAGGTCTCCTTCCATCTTGCTGACTGCACTGCCATTTTTAAAATTACTTGTTTTATTAAGGAGAAATACAAGTAAATATGTAATGAGAACGCACACGGGAGCCTTGTGAGAAGTACTGCAGAGTAATAGTGTGCTTAAACTGAGTTATGCGTAGCAGTTCCCTGTGTTTTGTCCTCCAGCCATAGCTGACTGCTCTCCCTGGTGCAGAAAAGGGAGCTTTTTCAGCTTGAGCAATTTTTAACCCTAATAATCTGTTTATACCAGGGATCTTGTTGAGATTATTTCATTAGTTTAAATAATGTCTTTTCAGTCATAATCTGCAGTGCTGGAGGTGAGTAGTAAAGAAATCTGCTCTACAGCCTTCTGTGAACCTGTAATCTTCCCACTTCTGTGTCTGGGGGTGTTGTTGATATCTGAGAGGAAAAAAAAAAAAAGTAAAATTGTGAGAAAAAGGCAGTATTTAGTACTAACGCTTTTACTGCTTTGTTAGATTAGACTTTAAGGATTTTTTAGCTAGAAAAAATGTCTTGAATGTAAGTATAAATACACCTTTGTTGTAAGGTAGGAAGGAAGGACTTTTAGAAATTATTGCCATCTGTATTGGGCTGTAAATTCATGGGACTTGCCAGTAAAATCAGCCACAGGACATCGCCAATAACTCCTTTTCAAAGAAAAATGCATTGCATTGCATTAAAAGTAGTGAAAAAAATTGGCACACTTAGGCTTTTCTACTGGAAACACTTCCTGTAGTAAACTAGACCTAGAAGTGAATAAAAATTGTGTAGGAGCATAAAAATGTGCAAAACGATTAATTCTTAAAACTGGTGTTTGACTGTTGGGGAAGACTGGCCACAAGCAAGTTTTGACCCAAACCTGCTGAAGACTGTGGAACTTCTTCAGTGACTACAGGGATGGCAGAAAACAAAACCAACCAACCCAAAGAAACAGGAATAGAGTGAGGGGGTAAAAAAACCTAATTAAGATTATGGTAGAGAGGTCATGGTAGTGAGTGACTAGGAGGTGGAGGGTAAGGTGGTGAGTCACTAGGAGGAAGATAGATGTAAGGATGATGCTTAATTCAATTGTAGCAATAAAGGGTCACATTAAGCAAATGAGAAAGCATAAAATCTTCAGCCTTTTCCTTCCTAGGCAGAAACCTCTAGACTTGGGAGAGACATAAAGTGCCTGCGGCTTTGAAATTCTGTTACAATAGATCTTTCCCCTGATTATTGGAAGCGAAAAGGAGCAAAATGTGTGAGCTGGGGTGAGGCACAACATGGTCCTTTGCCCTGAACATCAAAATTTGCAGGATGTGGTTCCTCCAGGTCCCATCTTCATCCCTCTTCTCCAGGGCTGGGACTTGAAAATTAAATTACTTCAGTGTGTTATTATTGAAGCTGTAAAAGTAATTTATGGTCAGGATTTGGCTATTTAGTATGGGCAAGGGCAGTAACATTTCATTACAGGTAAATGAACACTTAAATATTTTAAACTGACCTGTATATGTTTACAAAAAATAGGATTGCAGAAGTGCAGAAACTAAGTAGCTGAAATGCTTATTATGAAGGGATTGCATATATGGAAACTACATAATTAGAGGCAGTGTGGTGTAATTTAATATTTTGGGTTAGAGAGGGGACTGGCTGATAACCCAAGTGCAGAAGAAATTGGAGAGGAAAAAGTTTATACTAATGTGCTCTGATTTTCTGAGAACTATAAAATGGGAAGGGTTTAAGAAGAGAAAATATGAAATGTCAAACTTCCTGAAACTTCCTGAAAATTCAGATATATAAAATATATACCTGAATACATATACATCTTATCTATATCCCTTCATACTTATACATATGTACACATATACAAAGGTATAGATGTATATCTACAAGTATGCTTATGACTTATGCAGGAGTTCGCTATCTGCCTCCTCATGAAGTAGATCCATTGTTCAACCTTTTATTTGCAGTTAATTATATGAATTTTTTGGCAATGTGTTATGGACTAGACATCCTTTATGATTAGTTGAATTTGCTAAAGCCTGGAGCTTCAGTTTTGTTTTGCAATGGTTACCATCACCCTGTCCCTTCCCATGCCTCCAAAAAAAAAAAAAAAATCCACCGAAATTGTTTGTACGGTATTAGAAATCATAAATGAGATCAGACTGTGTCTGTTCATGCTGAGGACAGGGCTTTAGCCAGATATGAAAGCCTGGCCTCATCTGGTAGCACCAGCTGAAGGTCAGAGCAGACAGAGTCTTTGATTTGCACTCAGTCACTTGTTGCTAATTCTAGGTTTGATTCCTTTAAGACTCAGGTCCCATAGGCTGAGCTTTCACAAGGAAACCGAGGGTTTCTTGATCTTCAGGAAAAATCTTCCCAATAAATATTTAACTCTCCACCCAACTTACATTTCATGGGTTGTAATGAATGTTTTCTCCTGCCTGCATCTCCCTAGGCAGAGATGCTGTGGGTGGAAGAATGTGGCATATTCAACCATCGCTCCTGTTTTCTACTCTCTGTATGTCTTTCATCCCCAGCTCACTCTCACGCAATTATTTTCCTACTCCAGAACTTTGCTATAAACTATATGTTTGAAAAACAGAGGAAAAAGACCTTCAGGAGGTGTATCTTTATTATCCCTGGGAAGATAACATTTCAAAAGCAAGGCGAAACAGGAAGACAGGAAAATAAGATTAGTGAAAGACACAGTGTTATGAACCAGCACAGTGACAGAGACTGATTATAGTTTAAAAGATTCTGTCCTTAAAGAAGAGAAAAGGAAAAAAATCAAACACTCCAATCGGAGCATTTCAGAAATATTACACAATAATTTACCTACTATCTGAAATACTCCCTATGCTGTCTCAAATATGTAGTAAATTTTGGTTTTGATTAAAAGAATTCTTGACATAAAAAACCTTTTTTTGTTTAGGTTTTGTTATTGTTGTTGGGTTTATGATTGTCTGGTTTTGTGGGATTTTTTTTTATTCTTCTCAGTTATTTGCCACAGCAAAGACCTGTCTCACCAGGGATGCTGATTTTGGAGACAATGCCCACATGGACTCACCTGCAACTGCACTATCCCAAACTGCACTTCTCAGTGTCCAGAAGGTGATTTTTAAGGAAACAAGGTGAGGAGGAACCTCCTGGCTGAGACTCCAAAAAGGGCATGGTATAACCTGGTAAATGCAGATAATAGTGAGACTATTAGAAGCGTTGTTGGGGTCTGGTTAGGCCCTCATATGGCAACTGAAAAGGAAGAAATAAAATACTTATTATTACTTTATTAGTTTTAAATAAAAACCTCTTCAATTATGTATTCCAAATATGTGTGGCCTGAAAAATAAATTTACCGGATAAAGCAAAACATTTTATTTGATTCAAGATGGAAAGATTTATTTTTTCCTAATGGTTTCAGTTTCCTGTCACAAAATGTCCAGAAATGTTTCAATTTTGAAAGTATTACAAAGGGAACATTGCTCTTATATCTATATTTGTGTGTGTATGTGTTCATATATGTGTATACATATATGTATGCACAATATATATACACACACACAAATCTCACTTATGTTTGTGGAATACATACTACGAAATCATGGGAAATAACTGAGAAATCTGCAAATAGTTCACTAAAGTTTGTGGTCCTTGGCTGGCATTTCTCTTCAGTTCTCATAGCAGAAGGACAAACCACTTGATTTCAGGTCAGACTGTATTTGTATTGACGTAGTTCACTTCTGTTCACTTATGAGAGTAGTGAAAGAATGAAATGACACACACTTGCCAAATAGGGATCATAAGCACAATATTCAAACGTCCCACATCCCTATTTGGGATTTGAGTATTGCGCTTCCGTTTATCCTAATCATTAGAAACACCTAGGCAAATGTTTGGCTGCAGTATGTCAGCAGGCTTTGATCACTATTGCTGATTTTTCTTATGGTTTCTGCCCCACAGTCTAGAGTAAAATAGTATTTCAAAGCTCGTCAAGGTGACCTGATGCACTGGACAGGGAGTGGGTCGTATTGGCCACTGGTGAGTGAACAGATTCCCTTTTTCCAAGTGCGTTTTTGAGAGCACTAATCCCAACAGCATTCCACTTGTTTGTTTGTGGTGATGAGAAAAAATGCAGTTTTGGCATCCTGAAGCTAATATTGTGATTTCCATTTGTTTTTGTTCAGAGAGACTTGGTTGGGGTTTAAATTTTGCTTTTCCTTTCCTTTGCTTTGCTTAGCAAAATAGGATGCCACAGATACAACTTGTTTTTGGTTTCCGGTTCCTTTGAACAAGTGATTTTATAGATACTTGAACATGAATTTTGGACGATAAGGGGGTTGCTTGGCAACTAAACTGCAATATTTGCACTGGTACCTGCGGTGTGGTTTCCCTGCTTCCCGGGGAGAGCGCAGAGCTGTGATGTTTCTATTTTTATTTGTGGCTTGTATCACTGGGTGCTGTGATTTGATATTGCTCCTCACTCAGCTTGTCGTCGTGTCCTGGATCCTGAGTGTTCCGCAGGAGCACTTGTGGTGGGCATTATGCAACTGCTCACACAAATTGCAGTCCCTTCCATAGAGGTTTTACAAACAAAGGTTATAAAATATTCAGCCTTTGGACCTGACAGAGCAGACCCATGTCTGTAGCTTCTCTTTAAATTTTAGCTTGTCCAACTTTCCAATTGGAAAAGAAAGATCTAAGACTGAGTCTTTTTAAAGTGGTCCTTATCTTGAAGTCCCATTTTAGGTATTGTTCTTTAAGGAGTGTTGCAAAAGAAAAAAAAAAAAAAAAAAACCCAAACCAAAACCAAACTGTTACAAGAAGGTCTGAAAATTTCTCTTATTTTTTTTTCTTAGACTACCAACAACGATAATGCAAAAAAAGTCTAGTAGAACGAAGCCACCAAGTTTACAGATGATATTATTACTGACAGGGGTTGGACAACCAACAGGAGTAGTTTTCAGAAGCCTCTATATTGTTTTATTTCTTTTTAGCTGAGTCTTAAGGTGACAGTGTATGACTTTTAATGGCAACTTGAGATTATCTGCTAATATTCTGGAATTTAGAAAAGCCAGCAAGTATTCTAAGATTAGTCATGCTACATGATATGTGCATACAAAGGACTATGTTTTATTCATTGGTGATATGCAAACAGTATTTTCAAATAAAAATGTTCTTCCAGTCCTCCTACATCACCATGTCCAACAATAGTTTATACAAATGTTCTTCTAACAATACTTTTTTTAAAAAAGAAAAAAAATCACAAAATAAAAAAAAAACCAAACCCAAAACCATCAGCAAAAAAGCTGTTCCCTTTTTACCTCTGTTGTATAGACCTTCTTGGGGTGCTTACTAATTCTTTATTCTGTAATGAAGGTAAAAAAAAAAAAAAGGAGGAGGGGGAAAAAATCTTTACTGGAAATAATAAAGGTTTCTCTCACTTGTGTTTGCAGCTCTGAAACATTTTGTGCTTGACACAAACCACATGAAATAATAATCTTTACTCCGGTATTTGTGATTTGACCCCAAGACATGGAAAGTATCTACTCAAGGTAATATGAAAAAATAGCTATCCATCCAGTGTTCACAGAAGAAAAAAGAAGCAGGAAATTTTTTGTTTACTGCTAAGAATATGACTTGCCTGGCACGTTGGTTTCCTAATTATGTTGAATGAAGATGGTTTACAAGCGTGAATGTGTGATGGTGTGTGTTTGTGACAGACAAAAAACTTGGTAAAAACTTTCCCATGACGACCGATGTAAAGAGCTTTAAGGGGCACAAAATGTAGGAGGTCTGGAAATGTGGCATGGAAGGGTGGGTGGTTTCTCAGGACTACCCCAGACTTGCCCATGCTAAGTAGATGGTTCCTGTTCCTTTAGGCTGTGTTTTAGGACAAAAAAAAAAATAAAGAACAAAAAAAGAAAAATACTTCTGAGCAGCGCTAGCCCTCATTTTCGGATAGTAGTTTGTTAACCCTGCTTGCAGCTACTTTAATAGCAGAGAACTTTAATAGCAGAGGGTGTAAGTAAGCATGACCAAGCCAAGTGTGCAGGGGAGGACTGAGGAGCTGCTCTCTAGGATGAGCATGCCTGAGGAAACCCTTCTGATTTCATGCAGACACTGCAGTCCTGCAGGAAAATAACTATTAAAGAAAGAGCAGCTTTATGCAGGCTTAATATGAGTTTAGGAGATGTAGGATGTTACACTGCTGAGCGGCGGCATGACCACCTTCTTGCCTGGTCCAGCCTGGTAAATGGCTGGGGCACCAACATAAGGTATCTCTTCCCTTCCATTGTTTGTATCTGTAGGCTGTGAATTAAAAGAAGCAATTATGAATTGAAAGGTGGAATTGGAGTGGAGTTTTCAAATGTTAGGTGCAAGTGGGAAGGATGTTTTTCCTTCTGAGAAGACCTTTAATGTTGAGTTTACACACAAAGTACTGTTGCAAACATATTGCCATGTACGCCCTGTAGGTAGAGCAATCTGTCTTTAGTGGGGAAAAGCAAACAAATAAAGGTGAAAGGACTAGTTTTATAGCATATATAGCCACTGCTTCATATCATTCAGGGTGCAGTTTATAAGGAAGGTCCCATCATGTGCTCTATGTGAATCCCTCAGCTTTGCCCTTGAGCCCGTATTTTAAAAAAAAAAAAAAAAAAAAAGGTACAAGAACTATACTGAAAAAGGAAATAGGCTTTTTAGGATGGAAGGGGTTCAGTAATTAGCCAGGGTTAGTTTCAGGAGGTGAACTGATTGCTACCTCCTACTTTATCTTCCTGAGGGAAATTCTGATCATAAAATTCAATGGGTGACCCTGGTTTGGGTTATAAAAGGAATATTGCATTCAGTTTGACCTTCACAATCTAGATTGAAAAAGATGAAAGGATTAGCTGAAATTGAGCACTACGCCTAGCGTCCAAGAAGGGGGAAAAAATAGTACCATGGAACATATAAATTATACATGAGAAGCTTTGTGTGCTAATGTTATAATCTTATGTCACCAGGCTTCTTACATTAGCTGGATGTGTAGGTGTCTTATTAGGTGAATACTAGCAGTCACTTTAAAAATAACACATGCAATGAATAGTCTTGGGGAGAGGAGATGTACTTTTTTTATAATCTGAAAACCTAAACTGCACAAAATATTTGCAAAAGCATGTAGTTTTATATAAGTGCAAGATTTTCCAGTAAGCTGTAGTGCATTTCCACCTGATTTTTTTTCTTCTTCTTCTTCTTTTCCCCATAAGAGCAGCAAACTTACACAATTCCAAATGCAATGGAGGGAAATGCATGGTGCTTTCTGTGCCCTCCAGTTAACATGATCAGCTGAAGGCAAAGCTTTGTCATCATTGCTGCTTGGCTTGTTCAGGCTCCCACTGTGACTGTGTCACCCTCACCTGGGGTTCCTTCCAGCAGGCATTGGCGTCGCCTTAAAGAAAGGTATTCTCAGTAGTTAACTTGATAGATGGTTTCTATCAAACAGCTCTTATCCCTATGAACTGCTACTGAGACACCCCATGTGAGAAAAGGCAAACAAAGTTTGACCCTAAACAACTCCAAGATCTGTGAACAGCAGAGATGTTGAACAAATCATGCCTTTTCCTTGCTCCGGCTGCGGTGCAGGCTTGCTCTGCACAGAGAGATGCTGTTCTCCAGAGATGCAGGTTGCAAAATTGGTTCCTACAGTTTGGAGTATGATTTAAAATGCGCTTTTCTCTTTCTACCAACATAACTGATCTTGATATAAATGTTATTTGTTGGCTCACAAGAAGTATCAGTGTAAAAAGTTTCCAGGTTACAGAATGCAGATTCTAACAGACTTTTCCCTAGTATGAATTAAGACACACCTCCCCAAAAAGGAGTTTCTGTAGATCTTACTCTAACTTATCACACAAAAAGCATTTAAATACTTCCTCTATGTTAACCTTTTTTCTTTATGTTTCAGGGTGTAATATCTGATGGTCCATATAATGGTATCTCATGATAATATCGTGTGGAGTCATTGCTTGCTTTAGATACTCATAAATTAATAACCATCATCATGCCAGTGGTAAAAATTACCTTTTTTTTTTTTCCATTGATAAATTTGGTTTTGATGCTTCATTGTCCAACATGTGTTTTCCTGTCCTGAAACCTTCCACTCTTACCCTAGGCACCAACATTTGCAGAAGAGTTGATATATCTGCAAGTCAGCAGACCAAGATTTCTTTTTGTCTCTTTTCCATCCCTGGCTATTTAAATTAATTTTATTTTTTTTTTTAAAGTCTTGCTAATTCCATTCCCCAGGACTTGCACTGCTGATACGGTGCCTTTGGCAAACTGCAGCACCTTAGTTGTCACTGCTGGGATTTTTATCTTGGCAGCAAAAAAACTGGGCAGACATGTATAATCTTTCCCATATTCATAGTGCTGATTTGATTTATTGTGAATTCTGACACAAAGGTGCTGGCTGTCAATGTATAATATGCCTATTGATTAAATCAGGAGAAAGAAGACACTGATGATAATGAAAAGATAGAAGTTTCCCCCAGGATGGGCTGAGTTGCTCTGCTTACCTGCCTTCCCCACCCTCCCTAGGAGTTTTCAAAATCTTCAAATACAGATTAACCTGTAAAAGTAAGGGACAAAAATACCAAATTTCACCTCAACGCATGAAAACCCTGGACCTGGCTCCAAAGTGTTTTCTAGGGTGTGTCCAGACTGTACACACGATTTCTGTGCAATTTAATTTTAGGGGCATTTCAGTGTATTTTCTAGGATTTGCTATACATCTTACTGGCATGTGCTGTGATAATGTGCCAGGAACGATTTCTATTTCTGGATGCAGTAATTCAATATTTTAAAGCAACATTGCAAGTGGGTTGGCCTGCCCTTAATTGACCACTGAGCTGGCCATTCATTGCAAGCTTGGGTAGTCTCATTTGTCAGGAAGCCCAAAAGGTGGAGGCTTGTTCAATTCTTGGACAGGTTAAACTTTCAGAAATACTTTAGTCTGAAATGTGCTTTGTACTTGCCAGCATGTGGGTTTTTTCATTAGCATAAACTGGTGCAAACTGTCTCCCAGCTTGAAATGCATGAATAAGCTGTGTTCTCCTGTGCTGACTCTAAGTGATGTTCAAGGTGATGAATACTCTCAGTAGACTTAAATTTTCCTGCTTAGTAAATGACCAATACTTCATTAAGTGTTGGTGCCCTGTACTGAGGTGTCCTTGGGAAGGTGCTGTTCTCCCGGTGGAGAAGGGAAAAAATTACTAAACGGGACTAAAACTTCACTTGAGCAGATAATTGTGTGACCTGTTTGCTACATTACCTGTTATTCACAACGGAGGATATGTCTAACATGAACTTGTAAATTGAAATGGCTCAAATTCCTTAGAATTTATACTGAGCAGAACTCTTGTTCAGAGGTTTTGAGGCCAGACTGGTTAAAATACTGCTTGATATACATCTTCCTTCTTTTAACATGAAGACAGTAAGACAGTGTGACATCATTGCTTTACTTTGTCATGCTTGTCAAACTCCCCACATATGTTTAGGTTAAAGAAAGTTTCATTTTTTTAAATACTGAAAACGAGAAATAATAGCAATTGCTATTAGGAGACGTCACTCAGAGTTAAAGATGAAAGTGCCTGTAGGAGCAGTTAATTCATTAATCAAAGCGAGTGTAGATGAGCCTCTGTTAATATTTTTCTGAGACTTTTTTTGTGAAGATCTCAGAAAGGCTTGAGCAGATAATTCATATTACATCTAAAAAGGCAAATTTTTTTGCCGGAGAGAAAGTTAGTGCACAGAGGTAAAAATTTTTATGGTTGAGGTAACCAGTAAGTCAGTTCAGATACCTAAATTCTCAGTTTGTTCCCTTAAAAAGTAGTCTGGACTCTTTAATTCTGGTCTGTGTTACTAGAAAAATCTGTGATAATTCATATTAAATTTAACTGTGGTGTTTCCATAGAGATGATGTTTTACATAAAAATAGCTGAAACATTTTGACATTGATTCTGAGACTATAGTTCATAACATCTTATTTGAATATTATTATTAACCTTCAGCAATGCTAAGGTGTAGAAATAAATCCTTCATTTCAATAACGCAGCTTGTGCAATGAAATATGTATTTGAAGATAAGGAAATTTGTCTCTAATTTAAAATAATAAAAGACAACTTCTCTACACATTGTAATATTTAACTTGGCTTGTTACTTCAAGGATAGGTTAAAATGAATATTGTAACATAAATTTTCACAAATGAATTAGATGTTTATAGGTCTGTTGGGTAGGGCAAGGGAACAGAAAATGTTAGTTAATATAGATGTTTGAATTTTGTGGAAGAAGTCAGAAGAATTGATTTTGGTTAGTTTACTTTATTGACAATAATTGCACAAATGTTGTCAGAATAGCTTCAATGTTTCTAGAGGTGAAATAAAATTATCTCCCTGAACAGCCTACTGAGCAGCCAATGTGAACAGAGATTTTTTTTTTTTTTTTGGGTTTCATCCTAGAAGAGGAACCAAATCTGATGAATGTGGTGAAACTCAAGATTCAGTGATTATAATATCATTACACAGGAAATTTAGTTTGGGCTATTTGCACTGCATGGTAGATTTTAGCAAGGTAGAGTTGGAATAACAAGCTGAAGGAAATCCACAGAGTTAAAATTTACAGGATAAAGAATGCCTCTATTTTAGGAGGGGAAAATAATGAAGCCTGCAGTATGGTGACACCATGGAAAGGTAAGAGTCAGGCTGTGGTTGATCCAAATCATCCCATCATCCTGTGCCTAGAGTATAGGTTGTGCTCAGGGAATGGAAAGTCTTCCCCAGTTGTGATGCAGCAGCAACCTGCATTGCTTAAATACCCAAAAGGCTTGGGTGGCACCGCATCATCCTGGTAACTCCACAAAGTCAAGGTTGCCTAACACCACACTATACCCTGATGTGACAAGTAACTGTGGTTAGGGAGTCTCTTCTAGACTTCTCTTTCTTTGGCAGCATACGGTTTTGTATAGTTAGTTCTGGCCTGTAGATGGCTGCTGGTGCACTTGAATGACAGTAATTTAAACCCATTCAACTGAGATTAAATAAAGAATAGAAAACCCCACTGATGATGGAAGAGGAGACAGTTGACCACATGTACAGATGGTCAACCTGAGATTACATATCAACCACCTGAGTTCAGGAACAACAACTGAGAAACTCTGAACTACTGAAATATTTAACTGTAAATTTTACCTGGACTCCATCATTTGTATGCATCTGGAAAGCCTGGATGAAATGTAACAATGGATACTTGCTTGAACCACGCATATGCTCAAGCAGTTTCATACAGGTGCAAATCTGGAGGGAAATCATTTATACTGGATTTAGGATTGCTACAGTAGGATGCATCTCCAGATGACTGTAGCGTAAAGCTGTTTAATTTGCTTGCATTAAATACCATATGTTCTCTCTTTGTGCCAAACACTATACCAAACATTTGCATGCTGTTGTCAGTAATATTTCCTTTAGGAGTAATGCCATGTCATTTAAATACCCACTCTCTAAAGCTCTGCTTTGTTTCTGCAAAATGTATTGCTCACAGACAATTTTAGTCTAGGAGCAACATGACTGTTCTTCCTTTTGGGTGCAAAAGCACTTCTGTAATTCAGGCTGTCAAAAAAAGTATGTAGCTATGTCAGCAATGTACCACTGCCACTTAGCTGTGGTGGTTTTTTATGCCATTGTTTTTACAACAAAATCTTTTCTAGTGAAAACAATGTGCTTCCTTTTATACTACATGTCCTAATTCAAGCCAATATCTTGCTGTGCACAAATACCACCAAAATTCAAAATTAAATTGTTTTGGCTTCATGAAATTAAGATAATGAAGTGATTAGTGGACTGTGTGACTAATTCAGACATTTGACTTTCATTCCCAGTGAATACCCATGACTGGTCAATCTCTGCAATGGTAAAATGAATGCAGCTATATCCAGTAACTCATAAAGGAAGTGCTAAAAATACTTTGGGATCTCTAATTAAAAACAATTCAAAGGAGCAAAGCAGCACTAGTTGTGGTGGGTTTTGGGGCAGGAAACCCTGATTTGTGATGAACTGAGTTGTTGCTCGGAACCGCTGACACACTTGGGCAGAGAGGGTTTCGTGCACCGTACCAGAGGGAGGAAAACGATTACAAGGACTGTTTAATAAATTTGCAGAGTGATCTTCAGAAAATATGACAATACATTAAGTATTTGAAGTTGGAGCAGTACTGATTTCAGTTCCAAGTCACTCTTTACCCAAGGTTCCTTTTTGCTGTGCTAACTCACCCCTTTTAACCCAGCTCTGCTTCAGTGATGAAGGCAGGAGCGGTGACCTCGCTGGGTGTTTGGGGAATAACAGGTGATAAGCAATGTTAAAAATGAAGGTATTGAATAGGTACACCCTCTAAAGAGCTCTTAGAAAAGTAAAAACAAACAAGCAAAAAAACCTCCAAAAAACCAAAACCCTAAAACACCACCAAAACCAAGCAACCTTTAGCTGTGTGTTTTACAAAAAGAGATTAAATATTTGACAGTATATTTTCGTCCTTTAAAATGCTGTCATTTCTTCCTAAAAATTATAAAGTAAATTTAAAGCAGATTTTCTAGACAATTGTGAATTCTAGTTTGCATGTTTGGGCTTTTTTTGTTGCCTGTGCTAATTACTCATATTTCTCTTGCTCTTACATATATATGCTGCTTATATGGCCTCTTAAGAGATCTTTTTATAAATAACTTAACAAAGATTACACCAATATCTCATTATTTCTGCTTTTGAGTCTCCAGATAATCACAAAGAACTTATTTGGGTACTAATGTGGAAGTTGTTAAGTGGCTGTGCATGACTTCCACTGAAAATCAGCGCTAATTAAAATATAATTATTTTAAATTGTCATGATACTTCAGAAACAATATTAGAAACACGGAAGGGGAAACTGAATGAATTGATTTCAAATGAGATCCTCATGTCGTCCAGGCAATTACGGTGATTTCAAATGTAATTCTCCTGAAACAGAGGGTAGGTAGGCAGAGGTCAGGTAGTGCCTGAAGCAAATTAACAATCTGATCTGGTCTCATTCTGAAACATCACTGGGACTTGTGGTAGCTAATTGCTATGATTTGTCATTACTGTAGCAGAGAGTTTGGTCTACCGGGCCAGTCTGCTGTTCACCAAACTCTGCAACTAAGAACCAAAGAGCAATAAATGCAGTAAAATCATAAGGGTCAGGTTTGAAACAGCACCGTCCTTTATTTTTTTGGGTTTTTTTGTATTTTTTGTTAACAGTACTAGAGTATCAGACATCCAGAGCTCTTTGAGATAATGGAGAGGAAACCCTGCAGATACAGCGTCAGCGATGGCAATTACTATAACACCGGGGCTTAAATGTCTACATCAGTCACATCATGCTCAGACACCAAGATCTGCAGACTTTGAAAAGATGCCCCATAGGAGGGAACCTCTGTGAATGAAAGGGTTAGCTGCAGCACCCTGGATAGGACAGTAATCTTACAATTTCTTCACAAGGTGACTGAGTTTGTGCCATTGGAACTGGAGAAAAAATCATGGCCAGTGGAATAGAGAAGAAAAAATTGCATATGACATGATGTGAGAAATTCCCCTATATGGATTAAAATGCAAATTTATGTATGTTTGTCCTGTGTATGTAACCTGGGGCAACTAGAGAACTTACAGATATTTTCCACATTAACTAATCCTCCCAGTTTTAGTAGAATAATTTAATTTGGGTGAACTCAAAACTTACAGGTAAGAGCTATCTGCTTCCCAGGCTACTTGATTTTGCAAGAAGATTGCTCTTGTCTGTTAGTCCAAAAACATTTGGAGAATTATGCATTCCATAATAATAATAATAAATAAACCCACAGTGTATTTAGTTTTCTGTTTTGAAGGATCTTTTTACTAACAAGTTTTCATTGTTTATCTGTAAACATTTGTAGTCACAAATTATGAATCTCGCAAGCCCAGTGATTTCAGTAAAAGTAGAGTCAGCAACCACCTTAATCCATTTGCAGATTCAGCCACTTGTTTCCAGGTGGGTTTTAGGAAACATCTCTGTTCTTGGTGAGCTCAGCTTGGGCTCCTCTCTTTCCTCCGATGACTCTGCGGGACCACGTCAAGAACTGCAATTCTGTTGTAAAAAGCGCTGGCTTTGCACTTTCATGGAGAGGCAGGAGTTGTAACTGAGCTTGGCACAGCACGATACTCAAAGTCAGTGTGCATCAGTCCTTCAGTGTGATACTACTCAATAATTTTAGCCTTGAGGTATGTTTTCTTCTGTATCAACTGTATCTTTTAACTCACTGCTTGCAAAGCTGTGTAAAAGCATCCATGTGTTGGTGTTTACTTCTTGGGAGGTAGAATTTCTGAAGTTTTCCCACTTTTGTTCTAGAAGCTTTGAGAGGGAAAAAAAATATAGAAAGTTTCCTTCTGATAACTGCGTGTAATTTGTGTTAATTTGCAGTTACTGCCTCAATAATTCATTTGACAAGCTCAGCCTTTACTGTGCCAGAGGATTCATCTCACAAACCCAAGTGTGTCCACATGCTTACATGCGAATCTGACACAGAAGTTCCAGTTATTGACTTTACTGTTAGATAATGGAAGCTGGTACCCTTTAACGCGGTGCATCTGCCTTTGACTACTATCAAAAATTTAAGGTGCCAGTAAATAATGAAAAAGCTGTGTTTTCTCTCCAGCTCTGAAGAATAAACAAAGCAGTGGTGGGGAGAGGGGGAAAGAAGAACATTAATTTTTAAGCTATTTCTTTTCTTGCTCATCCTGGAGGAGATGGAGAAATCCAAAGAACTCAATGAAGGGATGATGCTTCCGCATCCTTCTCCTGTGACCTGCTCCACTGTGCTCTGGTGTAGCTCAGGGCACTCAAGTGTTCTCACCCAGCCTGAAGCCATGCAGCTGGACTTCCAGAAGTATTCATTCACAGCTATTTAGGAGGAAAAAAAGTCTCCATTTTTAGGACATGCATAATTCTCTTTTTCAGAGAAGGAAGCAAACTCAAGTTCAACCTACCATGAGCTGGCTTAGGAAAAGAAAACTGTGAAGCAGACCTGTCCTGAGAGTGAAAAAACTGAAACTTTCAGGTTTTTCATATGTTTTCCCTCCCCTGGCACTGGCAGGCAAGAAAGCATGAAGAATCCTGTCCCACTAGAGCGTTCTGCCTCAGCCACTACTTAAAGACCATACCTATGGCATTGATGGGTTGACATGACTAAATTGAAAATGGTAAAGTGCAATGTCCTGCATGTGGGTCAGGGCAATACAGGCTGGGTGGAGAAAAACAAAGAGAGCAGCCATCAAGAGAAGGACATAAGGATGTTGCTGGATGAGAAGTTTCACATGAGCTGGCAATGTGTACTTACAGCCCAGAAAGCCAACTGCATCCTGAGCCACATCAAAAGCAGCAGGGCAAGGAGGTGATTCTGCTCCTCTATTCCACTCTGGTGACACCCCACCTACAGTACTGCATCAAGCTGTGGGGCACCCAACATAAGAGTGAAGTGGACCTGTTGGAACCAGTCCAGAGGAGACCTTGAAGATAATCAGAGGGCTGCTGTGAGGACAGGCTGAGAGATTTGGGGTCGTTCAGTCTGGAGAAAATAAGGCTCTGGGGAGGTCTTGTAGTGGCCTCACAAGGCCTAAAGGAGGGGCTACAAGAAAGCTGGAGAGGGACATTTTACAAGGGCAGGTAGTAATAGAGGATGAAGGGTAATGCTTTTAAACTGCAAGACAGGAGATTTAGATTAGCTATCAAGAGGAAATTCTTGACTGCGAGAGTGGTGAGATACTGGCCCAGGTTGCCCAGAGAAGCTGTGGTTGCCCCATCCCTGGTGGTGTCACCTCCAGGTCAGGCTGGATGGGGCTTTGAGCAACCTGGTCTGGTGGGAGGTGTCCCTGCCCAGGGCAGGGGGTTGGAACTGGATGTTCTTTAAGGTCCCTTCCAACTCTAACCATTCTATGATTAAAAACTGAATCCAGTCTGTGAGAATGCCATGGAGAATGACTGAAGTGGATTGTTGCTTTACTCATTGCTGAAACACTTTGCTGTTTAGCAGGCAAAGAGCTTTTGTACGCTGTGCAGCAGTGGCAGTTTGGATGGATGGCTCCATCCCCCCACACTGAGCGCACCAGGGATGCTCGCTGATGCAGCAGCCTGCTGTGCTGCGTCAGGGCAACGCTGGAGCAGCACCCATCTGCTCTCCAGAGCAGTTAGGTACCTTCTTTTGTGTGGACACAGCAGTCTGCAAAATTTGGGCTTTTATGCTGTTTTAAAAGTTATTTCTGCTCTGCTAGGAAACAGGACTTTTAAAGAAGAAATGCATGGAGTGAAGGATCAGCTGTGGGAATGATAATGAGTTTCATATTCTGCAAAGATCAAAGATGGAGTGACACTTAAAAAAGCATCAGGTATCTGAGCATTTCAGGCATTTAAAGATGATGCAGTTGTAGTTCAGTTTGGAGGCAGTGTCTTTGTGACCAGAACATCAATTCCTGTTTGAAGTATATTGTCTGGACTATAAATATATTTCCCACTCAGGAAATTTTACATAAGCTGCTGTTTGTATTGCTGGGTGGGCTACACATTGCTGGTCTCTAGTCGAGGACTCATGTTTCGGTTTGTGCAGGCTGCAGTAGGCATTTCCTTCTGCCCAGTGCCTCTACAAATCGCTTTCACTCTAAATCAAAAAGAAATTTGAGCAATGATTTATTTTTTTTTTCCCCTCTTCTGTTTACAGCCTTAAGGTTTGTGGCCCTCTCTGGGTGTTGCACTTGTGAAGTTTTTTTAGTGAAGAATGCAGAAGTACTTGTCTGTAGCCACGGGGAGCTACCTATAATATGTATGTATTTATATTCTGATATGTATTTCTACACATAAGCTGATACCTGGTATCCAGTGATAGGATTTGTGGGAATGGTCCAAAGCTGCGCTAGGGGAGATTTAGACTGGAAATTAGGTAGCATTTCTTTACCAAGAGAGCAGTCAAATACTGGAATAAGATTCTTAGAGAGGTGAGTGACTGATGGCCCAAGCCTGGCAGTGTTTCTTAAACATTTGGATAATGCTCTTTAATACCTTTTGGCCAGGCAGTTGGACTAGATGATCATTGTAGGCCCCTTCTAGCTGAAATATTCTGCTCTGTGTTGAATAGAATATAGTTTATGGTTGGTCTCAATCTTAAAGGTCTTTTCCAACTTAAATGATTCTATGTGTTCCCTCTTCCGTTGCTAATAGAAGTGAGATGTATTGCAATGACCATAAACTCTAAACATGGGCATTCTCAGTTTCTGTAGTTAATTAATCTTTATCACTACTTCTATATGTTCCGATCTGAGGTTGGTACAAATTAATTTTTCCAATTATTTCTGCAAGATTTCAATACTTCCCATTCAAGAAGTGAGAAGGTGAGAAGCTGGGGTTACAAGAGCAGAGGGTGTGCTGCAGAAGGTCATACTGGTGTTTCAGATGGGGAGAAGGGGAGACCAGTGGTCATATACTTAAATAGGAAGTAGGTTTCAGTGCTGAGCTGAGTCTCCACCTCTAAACATGCTTCTCGCAATCTGCCAGAGGTTGAGTGCATCAATTAGGCAATATTTAATTAGCAGTTAGAAGCGCATGACAGAGAGAGGCTCTGGGAAAAATCTTGTCAGATGAAAGCCATTCCCTTTTTCTTCTCTGGAGTGGTTTATTGGTCCCCGAATCCTTATTCCTGTAGTTTCTTCACTGGCAGTGCTCTGTGTGAGCAGTGCTTTGTGATGCTGCAAAACAGGGGTAGCATTATTGATTAAAATGGGTCAATACAAAATTATACTCACTTAGTAGATGGACTAGAGCTTTTCACTTCACTCTTACGGAAATGTAACCAAGGGAAATCATAGAGCAGGGGGCTGTGCGTTTGAGCTTCAGAGCAAGGGGAAAAAACTCAGCATCCCAGTTCAACAGGTATCCTGATTTTGTTTGGAAATAAGTTGCCTGTTCAAAAGGTAATTATTTTTCCCAATGTAAAAATAACTTTTTAATTGTGACTAATCTAGCATGATTGCTTTTATTTTAGAGCATCACGATGATGAATCATGCTGAGATAATTGGATTGAATAAACTGTCCCTACCTATGCAAATAAAAGATGGAAAAATTGGATCTATTCTGAAAGTGTGATGTTCAGACAGGAGGGAGAAACTTCCAGTGATACGGAGGCTTGAAGGCTAAGGTTAGTGCTCATCATCTGTACTTGTGATGCTCTTTAAATTTTACTTCATATGCAAAATGTGCAAGAGAATTTCACCTTTTAAAATGAAACCACGGTGCTGTAAATGCAGTTTGTCCCCATTCAGCACTGAGTAAAGTTGAGAATAAGTTCCGAATGTTTGTGCAATTGGCCTGGTCTTGTTCAACTGTTGATAATATGTGCGGGAGAGTCACTGGAGACAAATACTGCTTGGGTTTTTAGTCTATGGGATTTGCTTTTGACGGTTTTTTTTTGTGGGGGTGTACTTGTAAGGTATAAGGCCATAACAGGAAATGTAATCACAATGTATTAATACAGTTTTTTTAAAAAAAAATTTTAGCAGATAAGCCTGCAAAATTCTTGACAACTCTTTCTTCTTGTTTCTGTGATGCTTCTGGCCATAAAGGTTTTGCAAAGAAGAAAAAGCATTTTTTTCCTGGCTGAGATAAAGGTGACTATTTCCAGAGATTCCTGCTTGCGTCCTGGACTCCACTTCCACCTGAGCAAACAGCTCCAGACCATGCTGTCATTTTTGGTAGGAATATTTTAGTAAAAAGGGAAGGGCTGCAGAGATCCCTGACAAGCTATTTGTGAGGGCCAAGGGGAGAGCTCTAATTTCAGCTGTTTGGAAAAGACTGAGAAAAAAATCTTTAGGAATACAGGTTTCTTGTTGACATTTAGTTTAAAAAATATTGCATTATGAAGCTAATACCTTAAAGAGCCCGAAGTACGCCTGTGTGTATTATGGAGGAGGTGTGTTGCTGCCATTGGGTTTGCACACAACTTCTCTGAAGAGGGACAGAGCCTTTGTCAGTGCCTCAGGCTTTTCCAGCTCCACGCTCGAAGGAGCTGATAAGCGAGGAAGAGCTAAAGCCATGCCAGCTCACCCATGTAGGAGGACAAGAGGCCTCTAACTTTGCCCACCAAAGGAAAGCAAGAGCTTTGAGATGAGAAGATGGCCTTTTTGCAGCCGTGCTGATATGGCCCAGAGGGTAAGATGTGCAGTGTGGGGATTCAGTGTGGGGCATTTCCCTGCCTGGGAGCTGCCATCCATCCTCTCAGCCCCCTTGCAATCAGCAGGGAACCACTTTTCCTGTGCTACTGTGTCCATCTGCATCCATTCTCTCATTCCCTTTTTTAAATATTCCTCTTTTTGTGTTAGCATCTGAAGTATTGCTGTTGTAAACAGCAGACATATTTTTTTTGCGGGCACCCTCTGTGAAACCAGAGAGGCTCTTAATCTATTTCCACATTGTTTCAGTCTACTGAGAGGTGAATGTGTTCCAAGCCACACATCTCCTTTCCCCTTCCTTCCAGTCTGAAGTGGTTTCATGTCAAACTAGATTATGAAATTTAAGAAAGAAAAGTGTTTATAGAGGGACCACTATAAATACTGAAGTATAATTGGAAATGAAAGGTTGGAGTTAAAAAATTCAAGATAATTAATTATCATTGCATGAGCACACAGAAATGACTATATGTACAACTTTTAAAATAATTTTATTTAAACTGTATCATTAATATTAAAAATATTTGTCTAGGAGACAGCAAAATTGCTGTATTTAATATGAAACTAATGAGTTAGTCAGACTACTATTATATCCAGAAAAAAAATGCTCGGTTGATGACAAATTATTGGTATTAAAGAGAGCGGGTACTTTTTATAATTATTTTTCTTTGCACAAAACAAGAGAGTCTAGAGGTTCATAACAGCTTTTTTTTTTATATAACAATAAAGAGAAAATTTGAATCCTTACCAGTAATCAAGTAATACTGCCACATGGTAACATTATAAATGATGTCTGAAAGGAGAGCTATCATTCTGAGCCAGCAGTCCAAAGAAAGATTAGATTAAAATAGCTTAGACAGAAAACACTAGAAAAAGTCATGACTTTGGATAGATGAAAAGGATGAGTAAGAGTTACCTGGTAAATGAAAGAGGAGAAATGGGAAGTAGAATGAATGGCAAAGAACAAAAAGTAAACAGCAAAGAAGCAGCTGGATTCAGAGCTATTAGACTCACGCACCAGCAATATTACCTGTCCAGGATCTTGGTGGGGGAGAATGAATAGCATCTATCTGTGACAACTTAACAAGTTGTCGTTGGTCTCCGGAGAAATATGGATGTGGTTGGGATATTTCGGTCTGCAAACAGAATAAATATGTGAATTTGAGTACCAAAGCATGCTGTGTAACTGTGCCCGCTTTCACAGAGAAAGTGGCCATGGTTTAGCATTTAGGAGACGTTTGGAGTTTGAAATCTTTGGCTGCAATGTATTGAATGCAGTGCTTGTATTTATGAGATGACATCATTTTTGCTTAATATTCCTTTCCTTTCTTTCATTTTTTTCTTCTTTTTTTTTCATTTTATTTTGCCTCCTCCAATATGGAAAACTGTGGTAACACAGTGAGAAGTGATAACAAACTTTATTTATCTCAGCGTGCGTGATGTTTCTCTGCATGCTCCAAGGCACTAGATTAGGGTGTCCTTGGGCTGTTTGCAACCATAGGTGCTACTGGATTACCTGTCCCACCAGCAGGGATTTCTGTGGAAGGCCAGTTTAGCTGAGGGTTAAATGGGTTGCACTGTCTCTTCAGCGGCAATAGCTCAGGGCTGGTGGGACTGACTAGTTATCTTTACAGGGTGGTATGTCTCAGGGCAGGGACCTGCCTTCCTTAAGCTTTGTGCCGAAAGTGTCAGTGCAATTATGTGACCAGGCTCTACCATCAAATTATCTGGGCTGATGGATGCTGTGCTTTCAGAGGGCTAGAGCTGTTTGGATATATGTGGGACTCACTCCTTGATTTCGTTTACCCAAATTGGTAAATATTTTGGTGCTTTTAAGAGTATGGAGGTAGCGAAATGTGAACTGTGCATACACCTGGGAAGGGGTCATGAAGAAGAATGTGAAGTTTGCTGTTTTATTTCTACTTCAGAGTTTGCGTATTCCTCTCAACTCTCTGTCAGAGTCGCTCACTTCCAATTTATGCCTCAAAGACATAGAATAGCTGTGTGCGGGCTGAAAAGCCTGGCTAGACAATTGTGTGCGTTTGTGACTAAGCGTCATGAGAGGCACTGAAATAAATGATTTTTTAATTTGATGTGCTTATTGTTTGAAATCTGAGAATAATTTTCCTCTTTATTCAGTGGTGAACTTTTTTTTTTATTTCCTTTCAGAGACCAAATGAATAAAGAGCTATAACAGATATTGAAGGCTTAAAATTCATAAGAGAGTTCATAAAAGTATCTCTCTGACTTTATAAATCATATTGTCCATTCGAAAGATTTAGCTCTAATGATTTGAAATAAATTGAAGTCTGAGGTGTTTTTCAAGGAGCGTTTCTCTGTGAACAACAAAATAGCTGTACAAAATACTGCTGCGTTCTGCAGCAGTTAAATGTACCGAAAGGAGAACAATTGATCGAGAACCCCAAATGTATGATGCCCTCCTTCAAATCGATGAAGGAGTTGCTGAAGATGTCATAATTAACCTGAAGTAGGTATATAGCCATTCCAGAAAAGGTGTTTTATGCAGATTGAATTATTTCAGTGATGCTATTTTCTTCCCAATTGACTTAGGCAGCTCTTGCGTACGTTAGCATCGTTCATGTGAATTGATGGCAGCACCCAGCAGCTCCAGCTGGAGAAGAGGCAGCTTGTGTCATGGATGCAGCAATTGCACATGCAGCCACTGCCCATCAAAACCTTGAATAACACCATAGTGTGACAGACGGCTGTGAGTGAAAGCATGTGAGGATTTGTTGAACACAGGACCTACCTCAGTGATATTTTTTTCTACCTGTGAAGCTCATGCCTTGTTGGGGAGTGCAGAGGGAAGCTGGGGGGTAGATCATGCTGCCAGGGATGAGACTGTTCACAGCTCCACAGTGCCATGTTTCCTGATCACAAAGTTTTTCTTTCAGAGAATGAAGCATGAATAAGAAAAGCGGTCTGGGTTTTGGCAGCTACCTGTGTATTATGAGTTGACACTTGCTGCAAATACAGTATTTTAGCATTCCCTGATCCATATTCACCTGTGTTAATATGTAGTTTATTAACGCCACTTGCCAGTCAGATTGGGCATGTTGTGCAAGTGTGTCTGTTTATGTGTTTCCTTCTGTCATCTTCAAGGCAAATGCTCTCAGTGCAATCCTTACAAATGCATTTCAATAGCATTTCAGATACATTTGTCATCTGGGATTAAAGTCTGTGCTATCCATTAATGCAGACATACCCTTGACCCAACAGTAAAACCAAGCACAGCCATCAACTGCATTTGCTCCTGATATACAAAGTTTTTGAGTTAAATGATACAGATAAAAAAAAAAGGCAAAATGTTTTAAAATATACACCCTAGTGCTCTTAAGCAGATACAGAAAGTACTTGATCAAAACCAGACTGAAGCAGCACAATGAGCGAACAAAAGGATAGATGGGGTTGACTTTTGAAAAAAGCAGCAAATGGGCTAATGCAAGGCATACACTGCTGCTTGTTTTTTGTTTTTCCTACAGATTGAGCGTGTGCATATTACATTTCCTTAGCCGTAAAAAGGAGATATGCTTTAAGCTTGATTTTGTCAAGTTGGGCATGAGCATGTAAGACAAGAGAAGGGCATAAAGAATCTTGTGCCCTGCACTCCCTGTCCTGGTCTATGTATCCAGCCAGCTCAGTGCTTAGGGAAAAGAAAGCCTCCCAAAGCTGCCTGCTCATTTGTTTTGGGTGTGTGCTTTTGCTGTTTTTATTTATTTATTTCTGTTCCTATCACACCCAGACCACAGACTACATGTCTATCCCATGCTGCTAGTGCTTTTTCTTGCTGTGTAGAGCAACAATATGGTCTTGCGTTTAAAATGCCTGGCTTCCAGGTGAGGACTTATTTGTTGGAAATATGGTCTTCAACATAGTTACATAACACCCATGATCCCTCTCTCTAACTGGGACAACCACTCCACTAACTAATCCCCACAGACCATGGTGCCATGCTGGCTGGCCAGCTGGACCCAACACTCACCTTCTTGGGAGGCTCAGTGCAGTCCTATGAGCATAATTTAGTTTCAGACTTGCTGATACGTTTTCTGAATGCTGCTCCTCTGTATACCCACTTGCAGAAATGCAACTTCCTGGCCCAGGTACTTCAGACCTCAGGACTGATGATGGTCCTTTACTTGGGCAGAGCACAGCCTCTGTGTGTGGGGACCTCAGCCTGGTGGGCACCTCCATCGTAATTTGAGTTCATCTCTTTAAAGACATGGACTAATCATGAAAGCAAAAACTTAGGTGTTGAGAAAATTGCTTTATATCTATTTTGCTAGTGGCATTCAGGGCAAAACAACTGCACAATGTCTGAACATCTGGGAATGCTTCAGGGAAGAGCTACTCAGGGAGCTGGTGTCTTTTCCCTAGTGCATGTGACTCTTTCAAAACATGGCACTTTTCTCACATTTGCTTGTCTTCAGTCTTCAAACTGGGCTGCTGCTCTTGCCAGCTCTCTGAAGCCTCTCCAGTGAAGCAATTTCTTCTGTAATTCTTCCCTTCACCTGTTTCCATGGCAAAGAATAAGCACCTTTTCTTACACTGTTTCACTGATGAGTTATTTCCTCCGAGGAATTAATGCTCGAGAGTACGGTTTTTGGTACGTGGCAGCCTATTCTTTGTCGTGAAGAGTTGTGTGTGAATAGACCATCGTCAGGTTTTAATTGCAGCCTATTCTTAGGCCTGCCTCAACAGCTCTGGGGCTTTGCGGCTTTTGATTGAAGACAGAAGTAAGAGTGCATCGGGGAAAGCAAGAAGCAAGTCTTCATATGTAAAGAGGAGGGTGCTCAAAAACCCTTAGAAAGTGGTAGCTCTACCCAGGGAAATGTATTTTTTTTTTTTAAGGTTATCAGCAGCATTGATAACAAATTGATTTATGTAGGTCACAATTTAGCTCTTAAAGAAGTCAAAATTAAGAAACAAGATGAAAGTAGATCTTAAATATAGTTTGTGGAATGGTCTTTTTTTAGGGTTTCTTCTGTTGTTTGTGTTTCTAGTTTTGTTTTTTGGCTGGCTGCTTCCTTGCTTGTCTAATTTCATGATGAATCGGTGCTTTGGGCCACCGCAATGGAAGTAACAAATGTGTTGACCAAGCAGTTCTGCATGCACTACTCCCCCGAGTTTTTTGCAAGCCATATGGAAGGAAATCACATGTTGAGAAACAGATCTCTATAAACAAGACGAGGCAATGGAGTAAACTAAACTGATGATCATGATTTGGCCAAGAGTCTATGTTTGGGTCTGTCAATGTGTTTTTCTTGGTTGTAACAGAGTGGAAGGAAGCTCAGATTAAAAAAAAATACTGTAATTGAGCCTATTAATTAACAGGAAATGATGCCCTGTAGCTTAATGGCTAGTGGGAGGTGGAGCTGAGTGACAACCTAACAGTAGCCAATTAGGTCAACCAGCAGGCTTTTCATTTACTTGTTTTAGGCAACCTTTAAAAGAGATTGGGAATGAAGACACTTATAGAGATTGCTGCAGGTGGAAACCGTAATTTAGGGCAGTGTAAGAACATGATAGAGCTGAATGCTATCAACAAAATTATCACTAATAAAGAGGGGTATGACACTTGACTGAAACAGGGGGCTGCATGAGTAATAAACAGCAGAAAAATACGTTTAGGGTAGATTACACAGATGTTCCTGGAAGATGTACAAAAATAGATAAGCCTGGAAGGAAGAAGACTGAGGGAGGGAGGAGGAATAGAAAGGTAGGTGATGAGAAAATTGAGTTTATTGCAGTGATAACCATTAAAATAAGGCTGTTTGCCAGGACCTCCCATTATAAAATGGCACAGAGAGTGTTTTCTGGACCAGAAGACGGTGTTCTTGCATACTTCTGTATGGTGCCATCTACTATTGGTAGGGTTAAAGATGTGCCCATCAGGGGATGAAAAGTAGCCAACATGGAAACACCATGTTTTTGCATACTTGTTGTCATCACTGTAACTGAGAAAGATCCTGAACAACTAAATTTAAAAAAAAAAAAAAAAGGAAAAGAAGAAAGTGGCTAATTTTAGCTCTCACTCTGACATCAATGTGGGACAGAATAAACCCAACATATTTAGGGAGCCTGAGGCTCTTTCCCTGCATGTAGAATGTCTGATGTGCATTTTGAAATTCAGCAGATAATGTTTTTTTTTCTATTGCTGTTATCGCACTAAAGATAACTCAGCTCCTCCCTATCTTTTTCTTGATGGTAGTTCTGATAAGTATGCATTTCTTTTTATGACCTAAAGCAACTTTCGAAAGCATTGGTCTTTTTTTAATTTATATATTTTTCAACCGTGTAGCACAGAACAGTCACAATCCCAGTTGACTGCACGCATTCATGGTGTCCAGCTGCTACTACATACAGAACCTACTCATTAAATTACCCAAGAAGTAATGGTAAGTTTTCTGTACACGTTTTCTATACTATCCATTAAGAAAATTTAATATATAATTTATCAAATCTGGTCATTAAAATTAACCACCTTCAGAATGGATGAAGCAGTTGTTCAGAGGAAGATATCCATGCACAAGACAAAATTGCTGTTTTGGAAAGAGGGAAAGGAGAACTGTGCGAGGAGTGAATAACTCCTGAATTTTAAATGGATGAATTTGTCAGATATAAGCAGAAACTGTGTTCTATGAATGGCATTGGATGATATCCATTTAGTGAATAAAAACCCAGCAGCTCATAACACACCAGACCCTCAATACTCCCTAGTTTAGCAGCTTTGGTTCTTTTATATTATAAACCAAGAATTATCAGTTAAAGCAAAACCTCTCCTGTCATTCCAGCTGCCAGCAGTACAGGTTATCTGCATTGGCATGAGGCAGTCAGGGTGTCCCTCAGGGTCCTCTTCCACAGCAAGCTTTTTTTCCTGAGACCACCTCTCTGTTGTCTCCTTCCCCATCACAAGGTCATTAAGGTGGTAAAAGACTCACGATCCATTTTCCCTTAACCGGTGTTCTTTTTCTCTATTAAATAAATAAGTCAAGACTCAAAAACAGACTGCGATGGTCACTAAAGCTTAAAAATGAGAGTGGGAAAATGCTGGCAGCAGTTTCTGAGGTCATGCATCCCTTGTAGTAACTTGAGGCAATGCAGTGCTCTCATTTTTACCAATGTTTATAAGAACTGGAG
>VXBJ01002383.1:2464273-2570974 GCA_013400055.1 Nycticryphes semicollaris
AAGAAAGCAAAACAGAAGAGGTAAGGGTGTTCACCAAAACACCTGCTAAAATTCATAATGGGCGGTGAACCAAAACAATCAATTATTCACACATTTCTAGTCTCAGGGCTTTCACTTCAAATCTGGGAACAAATTTAATTCACTTGCCTGCTCTGCAGAAGAATATTTTTGGTAAATTTATTGTACATACAACAGAAGGTGCTTATATATATAGGATTTATGTACATCTGTCTTTTATTTTTGTAAATGAAAAGTGTTTCAACTATTATTCCATGCAAAAATATGTGGCTGAACAGAAGTAAAAAGCCCTGTTTCTTGCATGCATCTATTTGGGAGGAGATGGTTCATTGGCCATCCAGAAAGAGATGAGAAAGGACCTGAAGGGCATCAAGCTGTGGAGCAGATGTCTGAGAGCCTCACACAGGGGCTGGGAAGCTTCTGTCCTCCAGAGTCTGAGGAGGAGAGACTGTGCAGCTGAAACTAAAGCCTTTAAACTAGGACTGTCCAGCTGTTTAGAATAGACTGCCTTAAAGAAATTAAAGTGCTAGGCTTATAAAAGGAAATCTAGTCTTCTGGAGGAAAAATATCTTTTTTTTTTTTTTTTTTTTTTAAAAAAAATTGGGAAAAAACAANNCAAAAAGTTGGAGAAACTAGATTTCTACTGTGGAAATCTATAAAGAGGTTGAAGAAAGCTGATCGTCTGCTCTTTTATAACTCTACCTTTTTTGTGTTTTGTTTTGTTTTTTAAAATCTTCATCTCCAAATCAGGTGGAAAGGGCAGATGCCCTGCCAGTCTTAGCAGCAGCCACTTCTCATGCACAGCTCCATATAAGCATGTGCATTTAAGTATTCAGTAGTCATTGAACAAAAAAATTTCAACCATTTCTCCTGTCATGTTCCAATTAAACCATCAGGGCAGCACTTTCCTGAACTGCAAACTGAGGTAATTTTCTTTAAAACTGCATGTGGACACACTATTTCTCCATGAAAATATTTCGGATATAGCATTGGATAAACCTAAATTTTGCTCAGACAATGAGGATTGTGGCTTTTTTGGTCAGTTCTAACATTTTATGAGCCATCTTTTTACATCTATCTGGTCAGGGCAAGGGAGAAGGGTATTGTTTTGGAAAGTTAACTTTAAGTTGTTCCTAAGCCTGTTGTTTTGCTTTTCTGTAGCTTTCCATAAAAAATATTAATACAACAAAGCAATCTCATTTCTATTTGTGCTTTATGATTAATGTGTTGGCAAGTGATTCATAGGTCTCTGAAATCAACACAAAAAATGCCACTTACCTTATTTTTTCCCTATAGATTTCAATAGATGGTAGATTTAGACCCTTAGACTTTCTCATCAGTAAAGGAACTTTCATAATTCTTTCAGACAAAAAGAAATTACTTGTTCTTAACTTTTAAGTCAATCTTCTAATGTCATTACAAAGGGTAGAACATAATGTCTGCCTGCCCATGCACTCATCTGTGTGGTCCACTTTGCTGCTTCTGAGTCTGGAATGTACTTTCTGAGCGACGCCTGTCAATTATCTCTGGGCCGCTGTACTGGCTGACTCACGAAATGCCATTGCAGGGAAAAAATACAAAAGCATTGTGACTAATGATATTGATGGGAACCAAGGCCAAATAATAGTGTCTGGAAAATAAAGCCGTACATTCAAATCCCCTTAAAAAAGTTTGGTAAAAGACACAGGAACTGGCTAATTGCTCTTGTAAGAGGGGGACACATTTTGTTCCTATATTTTTTCCTGCAAAATTACATTTTCTCTGTAAGTACCTCTCAGAATTATTTTGACTGGGTAGCTATTTGGAACCATCTAATATTTCCACTGTTTGGAGTCCTTTTTTGTTGTTTTTTCCTTCTCTCTTTTTTTTTTTTTTTTTTTTCATCCATCATCTTTTGTTTGTGCTTGGTAAGGCACTTCTTTTTGTTCTGATTTTATATTAATTTCCCTGAGAGAATTATTGTATCTGGTTTTATTTTCTTCTCTATTGTTTTCTTAAGCTAATCTTTTTGTTTTCTTTCTTATATTTTGTTGTTGTCTTTGCTCTTTCAGCTCATTGTTGTATATGTCTTCACTTACAAGCCTGCCTTTATCTCATTTTGCTTGAGAATTGCTCATTTTGGCTACAGTTCTGAAGCTGTGTCTATTCTTGCTTATACATTTTATTACCATGACAAATCTTTTTATTAAACGGTATCTTGTTAACAAAAAGAGCATCTTGTTATCTTTTGTTGCTTCGTGTCCTGAGTGGGCTTAAGTCTTCTCTGCTGAGTTTGCTCATGCATATCATCTGCTACAAGCACTAACTTGTGAAGGAAGGGCAGACCACTTGCTGTAACCAACTGTAATGTTTCTCCCTAATTCTTCATTTCAAGTTTGTGTCTTCTCTGTCTTTGAATTATCTGCCACTGTAATTTTGGTCATACGGGGATTGAAGGTGTGTTCATTCAGTGCGTGAGTGTGAGGCTGTCCCACATACAGGATGCTGAATCAGTGCTTGGTAGGCATTCATGCCGTCATCTAGGCTAAAGACAATTATTTTTGAAAATTATAGACAAAAATCTATTTTTATATTTACTTGAAAATTCATTCAAAAATTTAACATTTTCTTAAAGCTGAAAAATTCCCTTTTATATGTTTTCCTCCAAAATTTTTTCCTTATTCTATTTTTTTTTCTTAATTTTGTATTATATGTCTGTTCTTAGTTCTTCAATTTGATTTTTATTTTTCCTTTATTCTTTTCAAATCTCAGCTGTAGCTTCTTTCAAAAGGTAATCAAAGCTAGTACTGGACCGGGAAAGACCCTCGGCCTCATTCATTTATTATATTGCAAGCAGTGAAGAGACAGTGTAAAAGGGGTTAAATCAAACATTCAAGATTGTTAAACTTAGAATTTAGAACCTCTGGTATATGCATAGAAGTATTTCTGGAGAAACTTTGGAAAGGCAAAATATTCACAGTGACCTATTTTATCTGCTGAACCAGTGAGTACCAAGTTGGGCTTCACAGGAAACAAATTCAGAAACTTGGGACCTTTATTAAAATGGAAGTTCAACCTCACATCTAAAAGATGTCAACAATCTACTGGAAATATCCCCAGACAACTGATGAGTACCTTCAAACTCCTCAGCAGCTTTGAAAAGAAAGCCTTTAGTCACACAAGCACTTTTAAGGCTTTAGTTATCTAGATGAAAACTTAGCATCTATGAGATTAATAGGAGTATTGTAGTTGATTTTATGTCCAAAGCTTTCCCCTTTCCATCTAACATCATTGCTTACAGCAGCCCTTTGTTATTTGCCTCTTCTGCAGCTGTTATTCAGTCAGTCGGTAAGAGGGTCCCTTACAAGCAGTACAGAATCTCTTATCCTCCAGACCCCAGTTCATTTTGGTTGGATTTTGCCTGAAAATTGACTCATTCACTGAGCACCACTTAGGACCAATAGAAAACATATGAGAGAACACACCCGCCGTGTGAGTTTGTAATGTGGAAATTGCTCTTAAGTCATTCCTGGAATGAACCCCACGGTCATTACAGACGTGTGCACCTAAGAGTGATCGCTTCTTTCTGCAGGGCTGCATAACCCACATAGGTAGATCTACCAAATATAACATGTCAGCATAGCTCAGGTGTCATTAAAAAGCTACAGTGGGCCATGTGCTGCCAAACCTGAGGGATGCTAACTCTTCTGACAAGATTAACAACGTGGGGAAATTGGACTCCCTGCATTGATCAGCCGGTTGATAGGAAAGCTGCCATGGCAACGGGGGCAATATATTGTTTTCATCTATCCATCATCTCTCTGGACTTGACTGGGGGACGTTGAGGCTGCAAAGGCATGTAGTCAGTGCTTTAATGCAGGATGTTCGGCATATGCTTTAGAATGTAATTGCATTGTGCTTTGTCCTTTGAACTCTTACACATCCCACTGTACATCTCATTTCAATTCTGTTTCACTGCCAACATGTTTTATAAAGGTGCATTGAATTACCTTCCTGGTTTTTTTATTATTTTTTTTTTTTATTTCTCTTTGAAGCTATAGCCATTGAGGCTGGAAGTAGGACTCCTACAGACCAAGAAGGAGCTGAAGTCTGGGAGAGACCTGTCAGGAGTAAAAAGGTTTTTATCTGAAAGCTGTCAGGTAAAGGGTCCTTTCAGTATGATAGCTCCTTCAGAAAAACCTATTAATTAACACATGTCATCTGTGACAGTCACAGGTAATTCCCACACTGGCAGGTCTTTGCATGTGCCAAATGGAATCCCATTATTCTTTTGACAACTAGACCATGAAATCTAATTTTGCCAGGACAGAAAATGGTATCACTGTTTACACCAGATTTCGAAATGCATTGGAATGAGCAGAATGTTCCTGCAGACAGAGGAGGGAAGCGTCTGCAAAACACCAGAGGCTCCACTTGGGACAAGGGGCATTGCTCTGACAAACAGCAGCAAGGGATTAATTACAAACAGCAAATTGGTCACACAGGACAAGTTTTGAGGTCATAATAAAATGAAAAAAATAAACAAAACCACAAACAGTTTAGTGATGGTTAGCTACAATGAGATTGACTAAGTGAATGCTTGAAAAACAACCGAAAATAATACCTGACTTTTATTCTGTAAAATATTTATCATTAATGAAATTGATGGTGAATATGGGTATACACTTCACACACAAGTAGTAGAAGACACTGTCTAGTAAAAGAAAATTCTTGGTTTTGCTTGAATAGAAAAAGGCTAGGAAGTTTTCTACAGACATAGTATTAACAGTGACATAAGTATTTCAGGAAAAATACTTCTCATTTGCAAGAATAGAAGTATTATATATCTAAAACCACATATATGTTATGTGCTCTCCTTAGAGACCATGAATGCAAATCTCCCAGCAATTACTGAGAAAACTTTCACCCCACTGAAGCTGATGAAATTTCTATTCCTGGTTTCAGCAAGGTGAAGGTATCCTCTCTGGAGCAGACACATCTGTATTAGACATGGGTGAGCTTCAGGCCATTGTGAAGTAACTACTCGAGTTGGCACTGTCTTCCCAAGACTTAATTATCTTTGTTGCTTTGTATGCACTGACTTTTTCCCTGAGATAACTTGGTCAGGCATGTATTTTGGAATGCCTCCAGTTCTCGTTTCAATTCATAATGTGCCACTGAGCATATGTTTTTGACGCTCTTAAAGAGCAAGTGTAGCACGAAGGCTGAAATGATGCATGCACGTGTGTATGAATTACAGTAGTAGAGCATAGGGCCTGAAATGGCTCGGTGTGATGAAAAGTGAAAAAGCACTTCACCAACAGGTTCAAATTAACAATTTATTTGGACTTCGCTTACAGGTCCAATACGCCCCTATTGCAGGTTGTAAATGTAAAGTAATTCACGGAATAAACTGTTACAACCTACAAGTGATCCACAAAAGTAACAACGCAAACAACAAGCGCGCTAGATATTAATATCCTAAAAGAGTGCACCAATCATGGTCTTAATAGCATGCCGTATACCATGTGTATGTTTCTTAATCATTTACCCTCTCTCTCAGGTACGGTTGCTCAGTCCCTGGGAATTCACCCTGTACAGTGTCCTGGTCAAGAGGGGATGAATATCCAATGGGCCAGCTGTATACTGGAAGATTCCTCATTTTTAACTTGAACCTTGTGGTTTATATTTCCTGATCTGATGGAGGTGCAGGATTATGCCTGAGCAGATTACACTATCTGAAGTATTTACCTCTGGTGGTGTGATGGATCCTAAGTTTCTTTTGCTAATTTTGTGATATCTAGCACTCAAAGTCATAGGAATAGTGGTGGGATGGGAGTCAGGGCATTTCGTTTGTTAAGGGAGTTTGTTAAGGCTCCATTCGATTTTGGTTCTTATTGTGATGCAATCTTGAGACAACCCAAGCTGAAATGTTTTTGTAGCTCCCTCCAAGTTATCTCTGCACAGACAAGGCAAGGTGGAGATGAATCTGAGTCAGATCACAACTCCCTGCATCTCACCTATTGTGCTTGGAAACCAGTTTGGCTGGGTGCCCCTCCACACCTAGGCATGAGGTCCTTTACACCAATGAAGTGGCTCACCTGCACAATTTCATATCTCGGGAGCCGTGATGTAAGCAATTGACACCAATAACATTGGGACATTATGTGATCTTTCTGCAGTCAGAGGTAATATTAACTCTAAAGAAAGAGAGCTTCATCTCATTTGGAACAGAGCTCTCCAGAGAATTTTTCTGAAGGAAGAGAAGCGTTAGGGGTTCAGCCTAACTATCCAGGGGGGAATTAAAAAGGTGCAGCAGAGTGAGAAAGTTTTCTTCAAATGTAATTGTAAAGTGACTTGCTGCTATGTGACTTCCTGGTAACTCCCCATTGTCCTTCCTCATCCATTTTTCAGAGTGTGTATCTACATTGGTGCCTTGCAGACTGGTGTTCTGATTCCACATGATGCCTCTGACAAAACTAATGATATAATGGTGAGTTACTCCTACAAGACAGCTGATGTTTGGCTTGATATATTTTATTTTCTACTTTATCAGCAAATACCAATCCCATCTCTTCTTGCACCTGCCATCTTAGATAGCAGCACTTCCTCCAATACCTGGTTTCACTGTTCCTTTCCTAGTTGATTATTTCCACAACTTTCAAGTTCTGCCAGTGCTAACTTTGTCATATTACTTAAGATAGCAACTTTCCACTTTATATTTTAGAGTTTTCTGGTGCTGACATTGTGGTAGCATACATACCTTGTATTTGTCAGTCATCAGAGTACCGCTGCCTGCCTTGATTGATGTACTTTTATCTCCTGTAATTTGTCGTATCTTGCTAGCCTCTCTCCCCTCCTCTTTCACGAGCAGGAAAGAGTGGCTACTGCTCTCCCATAAAAATAGTTTATATATCAATCAATGTTATGTGTGAATTTGGTCTTAACATCTGTGAAAAATGCAGTGTGTTATGATGTTCAGAGAATGTATAAAACTGTAGAAAAGTTTGCTCCTACCTCCAGTCCATAAATATCCATTGTATAAAAAAAGTTTTACAGTGCTGTATCTGTGGCTCAAGTTACTCCATAAGATTCTGGGAAGGCTTTTTCTTGTCTATCCAACTTGGTTTTGTGTGTGTGCATGGATGTGTTTAACTTTTGCTATTGCTATTTTAGTTTTTTTTTTTTTTTTATCTGATTTTATTGTGTTGTAAACTTCTTTCTCTCTCTTGCTAGAAAGCTGTGTAATTTCACTTCCCTTTGTATGAGAAACGTGTGGTAAAAAACATATGACTACTAAGTCAAAAAATATATTGCTTCCAGCTTTCTTTTTATTTTGCCTCCCTGCAAGCCTTTAAAAATATCTGTAGTATGGGAAGAAGGCATTCATTTTGCAAAGGCAGCTTTTCAATTAAGCTGCTTTTCTTGATCAAATTTAGCTCTCAAGAACTTTCTGTTTCTGCTGGCTCAGAGAAGAGAAAGACTTTTACTGAAAATCATACTGTTCTGAAATTTCAGAAGTACTTATTAGCCATAGCGTACATGGCCTTTAAAAAAATACTTCAGAAATTCATCCCAGACTCTGTGACCTATGTTTCAAGAGATAATCAAGTTTGATCTTAGCACCAAAGCAGCTGGTGGGCGAGAAACAACAAACAGAAGGGAATTCTCCAAGCTTCTGGGTACTGTAAAAAACAAAATTGATTCATTTAAATCATTGAAAGTTGAAGAGACTGGAAGAACCCATGTAGGAATCATATTAGCTTCTGTTTTGTGTTCATATTTGTTTTACGTGTACTTTCTGTATTTGGATAAATTATATGTATCTTTACATCCTAATGTCAGTATGTAGATGATTATTTTCTGGCTGGCTTTAAAGGGTACCAGTGAGTCATGCATTATGAAAAAATGCTGGTGTTTTTTTTTTTTATGGACTCAATGTGCATCACCCAAAGTGTCAGCTGATGTCAGGATTATTACTGTTGTTATGATTATTATTATTATTAATAATAAGCATTACTTTCTGAGCAGGGAATCTGGTTTGTTCAGAAGATCAGGATTAGATTCTCTGTACAATATTGTTTCCTGCAATTTTTTATTTTCAGCTTGAAGTTTTCAAAACAACTTCAGATAAAACGTTGAATACTGGTGAGGAATGTGGTGTCAGCCTAAGAGAACTGAGGTAGTGCTACATTTATCTTCAAGTAAGAGCTTGGCCTGGACACATAATTATTGTGGTGGGTTTTTTTTATTGAGTTAATAATAACGAAAGAAAGGATAAGAAATACCTCAACACTGTAATACCTAAAAAATTAAAAAAAAAAAATGTACTTGAAAAATAACCAACACTACCACCACAACCAAAAAAATCCGAGCAATCTATAGGTAATGTTTAGGGTCTATATACAATGTGATATCTAGAAAAGGATGACTATCGCATTTGGAACAAAATATATGTTACAATAATACAAATGAAATATCTATTCTGCGAATGGGAAAAAGAAAAATTTGACTGTTGAAAAATGGAAAGCTAGGAATATACGTCTATCAAAACTTTAGTTTACAAAAAATATTTAAAGTAGTTCAAAGTTATAAGAATTGGAAGTACAAATTTGACAATTACTACTGGATCTCAGAAGATTTTAGTCTTCTCCCAGAATATAATGTATGAACTAGAAGGTCTGACTCTTTATTTTTCCATTGTAGCTGGTGGAGGTACAGTGGTGCATTTAAAGTGACTTACCACCTTTATCCTCAAAAAACTTAATTTGCATTACATCCCAAAAGGACAAAGGATCTCATTTATTTCATATGAAAAATAAACCAGGTTGTTTTTGTTAAAATAGTTCATATTTATCATATAAAAACCACTTAGCTTGAAATTAGTCATAGAAAATATTTGTATGTGATTCAACACATACAACACAACACTTAAATATCAGTTTTAGTTGATTATGAAAATAAAATAATAAATTATTTCAATAGATTTTGTGAAACAGGCATGCTTGGAACACTTGAAAGTTTAGGTTTTTTCTTCTGCTGTATTTGTTGAATTCAGCCAAGCTTCCAGGTGTTCAGTACATCGTGTCAAAGATGGTTAAAGAAAAATATTGATTAAGAAACTACTAAAAGACAGAACAAGTTAGGAATGAAGTGATCGTTTTTCTATGCGGTGAAGGTTTCTCAGAGAGATAGCCTCCAGTTTTGTTCTAGGGTGGCTGGGCTTAAATGCGTTTTCAATGAGGTAAGGGGAGTGCTAAACAATTGGAGTGAAAATAGAAAAATTTCATAAAATTTTTCAGATTTACTTGGCTGATGAGGAAAAGATGGAGGGATCTAGAGACTTAGATTAAATGGTATGAGGATAAAAGATAAAATATGTGGGTGCATTATTAGGGTTATCGAATTGTTAATGTATTTGGAAAGGGAAAGTGATTCAACAGTGCTGGGTGTAAAGTCAAACAAGAATTTTTGTCTATTTTAGTGCTGCTCAGAAAAACAAAAAAAGGATTAAGTGTTTTTAAATTACAGAAAGGAAATAATACCTCAATTATTGTAGCAGAACTTGTGAGTCAGTGATTGGAGCTGTTTAAATTACAAACAACTAAGAAAGAAGAGAAAGATGATTTTGGTGGTATCTACGGAGAAGTGAAGTTTCTCGTACTTGCTGTGTTTCATAATTCAGGAGTCAAGGGAGACCTGAGCTGAATGGCAGTAAAAGTAAAATCGATTAAAGGATATACTTATGCTACAGCAGTGGGCAATGTAACAGATTTAGGTCAGAAACAAATTAATAATCCTAGTTTGTAAAACCCATCCTTGAATCTATGACGAGCAAACAGTCTCAGGATCACATGCAGGACAGATGGACAAGGAAAGGCTTCATTTTGTTGTTGCTGGTGGGGGTTTTTTTGTTAGTTGTGGGTTTTTTGGATTTGTTTTGTTTTGTTTTGTTTTGTTTTTTTTCACTTTCTGGCTTTAGCCATCTCTCCCAGGAGTTGTCATGACCACATGATTTGAAGAAGTAACTTCCACCTGCACACCAGATCATTTTGGAGTCCAGTTTGAACAAATACTAATTGGATCAAGCTTCTCCAGGAAGACACATAAATATATCTGATGTTGTGTGTGGTGTGGCTATTTCTTACATCCCTTGCTCATATTTTGCCAAAAAAAAAAAAAAAAAAAAAAGGAGAAAACCAAGACCTTTGTTTGATCAGAATGTGAAGATACCAAGATACCATGTTTTTTGAGGTGCTACAGAAATTCCTGTTCTTTATGAGTGATTGATCTCAAGGCACGATTGCTCCTCCAGCGAGCTGGTAAAAATAGATAAAGTGATGCTGTGATTTCTGAAGACTCACTAACGATTATTGTGGTCAATTGTTCCATATGATACTGCTTACCAGATCTCTAGACTTAACAATCAATAAGAGTCATGACTCATGTCTTAGCATTTTCCTGACTACTTTCTACTATTTCAGAACCACAATTTCTCATACTGCACTTAAAAAATTGGCTTTTTCAAAAGCCATTTCTTGAAGTGGTTGGGGTGAACATTGCCATTTGAGATCAGTCCTTGAAAGAAATCAGGCTTAAACTCCTAGTGAAAAATGCTTTACTGATACAGTGCAGCATGAGATCTTACAATATTTTCATTTTCTATTTTCAGACTGTATTCAAAGACTTCAGGGTTCATCCTGGAACATCCCTAGAGATTCAGTAAAGCAAATGCAGAAAATGCCACTATGCACTTTTTAAATGTAGATTAGAAGTATGTTTCAAACCAAAAAGGTAACCTGTCAGTATCAGGAAAAGCTATGTTTCACACGTTGTGGATAGTTGTATTTCAATGACAGCTCTTTGTCAGATCACTTTGCTACTAATATTGACGGGGTTGTGTGGATATTCTTTAATTTTGGAGAAAACTCTGTACAGTATTACACTTTCCCTGGGATCTTTCCTAAGGGGACAGCTATTAAAAACACCGGATTGCCGCTTCAACACCTAATGTTAGTAGCTTTTTTTATTATTGCAGAATCAACTGATTTTAAAACAAGGTAAAGGGAACCAGATACACTAAAACCTTTAGTGCTGGTTATATTCTCCTTAGTCTCGTCATCCTATTTCTTCACAATCAAATGTAAAGGACTTTAAATCAATGTATTAAAACCTATCAAAATATGTAGTGTTATTGTTTATACTAGCAGATCCTCTTGAATATAAACATGTAAGGTCCTGAATATGGGTATTGAATCAGTGGGTTCATGTTGCATTCTTGTAGAAAATCTAAGTCTTCCATCATGTTTCAGGATCTGAAAGTGAAAATTTAATTCAAACAATGAAGTAATTAATATCAGTTGAGTTTCATAAGCCCCTTGACCATCCTAAATTTTGGATATGTGTAAATGCATGATATAACAAAATGATATTCTTTCCCCTTGAGCTGTCTTTCAAAAGGAATTAATCTGATTTATTTCATTATATCTTTGAGCTCCATTCAAAGACATCCTGTATATCATGAGGAATGTAAAATTGTAGAAAAAAATTAATTCCGGTGTCTCCTTCCAGCTACATCAATTCGCCAAGTTATATTTAGCAGAATGCCATGCTTCTGAACTTGTGAAACAAATTTGTATGGGCTTTCAGTGAAACAAATTCAGTCTGGGCTCAGTAATGGTCAAAACTGATGCCTTGAATGGGTATTTTTTGGTTTTGTACTCTGCACTCTGGCTTTATCAACTTTTGAAAATTATACATACAATAGTGCACAGTACAGCATAACCAGATGAAAATGTAAGGCTTATTTATTTTACAGTTACATACACATTATCTTTGAAATGCTTATTTAAAAATATGGATTACCCATTGTATTTCTCTAATCTTTGAAACATAAGAGACAGAAAAACAGGGACTATGAGGGATTGTCATTCAGATCTGGAATGTCATCAGTCTGAGAGAAAGGAACCTAACGGGTGAAAACAAATATGCAGCTGCATAAAAATAAGTGTTTTGACCCCTTGTGTCAGTCATTCATCCTGTCTATAGTGAAGTGACACACCTGACAAACTACTGAATTTTATTGTTCCATGACGCTACTTTCAGATGCTTCTAAATAACCCTTATTGTTACAGCTGCCAAGACTCACCTGATAAAACATGTTTTGATTCAGTTAATCATCTCATTCTCTGGAGTCGTAAAAGTAAGGCAACAGTTCATCTTTTGTGAAGGGTAGAAAATAGAACTTAAAGCCTCTAAGTCTGCTGTGGTGTTAGTGATTGGGAAACTGTTCCATGCCTCATTTGTATAAAATTTGAAAACAGAAGTGACAAACGCTCTGGAATATTTGCTAAAATGTGCAGTCCTAGATCTCTTCTGGAAATAAATGAGACATTGAGTCTAGGGAACAGGGGATATAATACCTTCTGGATATGTAGCCCTTTGTCTTGACCTTCTTAAAGATAAAGGTTAAGGTGTACTTCTTGCCTTCTGTAGGCAGAGCTGTCCTGAAGCCTTAACAAAATGAAAGTATTTTGAATACAGTTAGGGTTTTGGCCTGAAGTAGAAATGTATTGAAATGACGGCTAAAAATTAATATTTTTTTTTCTCCCTTATCTCCAGCAAGGTCCTCTTTTGATAGCTGGTGTTCTGATTATTTTCTGAAAATTTAAAAAAACGTTTATGTCCTGATCTGCACAACTGTGTGCCCTTTGAGGCCAATTCTCCTTGGTGGTTTTGGTGTTCAAGGCAAAGATTGGACCTTTCTAAGTACGAGAACTCATCATATGAATTAGATAAAAATTCTTTTAATACTCTCAGGCAGGTTTCAGAAGCCCCTTCAATTGGAAGAAGAGATCAAGATAGAGAAATTCTACAGGGGGTATGGGTGCAATTTTTGTAATGGGGATGATGGGGGAAACAAAATTATGAACTTTGATTATCCTACATCGTGCAAGACTTAGAAGAATTTTGATTAAGTAAAAACTGCTTATCAAAAGAGACCTTTTATTTTTTCTCTAGAAACTTCTTTAATCTCTGGTTCCTTAGTAATTGGATTATGTCTGTGGTGGGGGATGTAAACCCTAAACGGTAAAAATTACATTTTTTATAGCTTTTAAATTTTATGCATTATTATTTCTGCAAATGACTTTCATGAGCATCTCTCTTTATGCTTACACACATTTTTTTGTGCACTTCTCACCAAAAAGGTTCCTGAAATACTCATTTTGTAGGCAGATTACAACAGCCAGAAAAAAAAAATCCTGCTTCAAGGCCAACTTCTGCTTTAGGTCTTGCAAATTTGTGAACTCTCCTGAATGTATTGGATGGCTGCCACTAGCAGTAATGTCACTATTTACCTGTGTAGTTTGAATGTACACATCTGCCATGATTTCTTAAAGCCTGCAATCTAAAAACTTGTTTCTCATGTGTTGACTTCCAATAATTTAAAATACAGAATGTGTAAGTTATTTACGTGCATTTAGTCTTACATGATTAAGACCTGAAATTATAAACTCTTCAAAACAGCGGTTTAATTTTGTATTATACCTGAAAACAGCTTCCGTTCTGTAAGATGTCTGAAAGAATATAATCAAATCCTACAAGTGGCCTGAGCAAGAGACAGCATTGTGCTGGAAAAAAAATGAGGGGGAAAAAAATCATTGGCCAAGCACAAAACTATGCCTTAAGGGCTTGTGTTGGACTGGCTGTCATTTGCAATGATGTTTCCGTACTTTTCTCTGTGTGAAAGGGAGCACTGAGAGTATTTTAATCCTTTCTTTTTGATCCTTGGACACAGAGAAAGAGATTACTACAATCTTTTTAAAAGCAGTGTTTTTCCTTGCACTTAGACGTGTTCTCTATGCACTCCCATGTAAAAAGCTATTATATTTTAACATGGATCAGAGCTGTGCCAAAACACTATGTGTAATTTATTTCATTGAGCGAAGTAAGCTGTTTTAAACAGCTGAGGTTATGGTCTGATTTGCAGATGAGAGAAACAAGCATGTCCTAGCATTCTGACTACATTCTTGCAAGAATAAGGCATTGTCTATAAACAGTGGATCTACTGGTTAGTGTAATATATTTGCATAAGTAACACGCAAAATGACTGTTATCTGCTTTTCTCCTCCCCTACTTGAGTCACAAAACCAAACTGAATTGCAATGCATCCCTGAGTTTAATAAAACCAAGGATTTATTATGGAGCAGTTAAAGTAATTAGAGCTATTGTTTTGAGTAGATTGTGAAACATTTGTGAATATTGCACAGGTGTTCATAAACAACAATTTTAAATTATTAACAGTTTGCTTTTTTATATAATGTTCTGTTTGTTGTTCTGTATCTGCTGTTATAAAGGATACAGGATGTTCCTCCACCTTTAAGATAAACAGAAGTAGCTTTTGCTAGGTCATGAGTTTAGGAATTTGTTTTCTGTCTGGTTTACATGCTCACCTTGACCCCAAGTGAGAAATGGCATGAGGGAAAACATCATTATCATTGGGACTGTGCTTGGTTATTTGTACAGAAACCATGCCCTTATTGAAAAACATGAATATTGCCATCTGCAGAAATAGCACAGAGAGCTGGAGGCGATGGAATGACATGCTCAGCAAAAAAGGGGTTTGTGGAAATACAAATTTAAAGATTGATTTCCAAATACTTTCTCCTGTACAGCAGTCAGAAGGAAGACAAGGGATGAAGTGAGAAGTGTGAGACTATTGCAGTGGAATAATCTGTGGACTTTATTTAAATGTAAGGCTATACAAGAAAGATTTGAATTGGGTCACAGAAATAAGGATTTCTACTGCAGAAACATTCAGAAAATGTGGTATTTCAGCATGGGGTACTTCTAGCAAAGAGAAGTGCAGTACCCCATTTCCAGAGGGATGTGACATTCCTAGCTCACTAGAAAGCATTGGCATTCCTGGCAGGAGAAAGGAAGCTGCTGCACCCATGGTGAGCATGTTCCTATGGGCAAGCCAATGGAAATGGTCTTGTAGGTCAGTGCTACAGTGTGAGTAAAGGCCAAAGTTTTGAGCTCTGAGAAACTTGTATTAAAATACGTAAAGCTGTCTTTTCAGGACAGTTATTGCAAATATTTTTCTGTCCTTGGTCTACACGGTGAGCTGTTCTTCAGAAAAGAGCGAGAAATTATTACATTGCAACAAAACAGAAGAGCTGCCCCATATCATAAAGGGTGCCTTGGTTTCCTTTATGTTTGTAACAACAGCAGATTTCTCTTTTTGGGGTGACATAGCTGTGCATGCTGACACAGGGGTGGGGAGGTCACTCTGACCACTCACATACATACTCCCTAATTAAGATTTCTTGTAAGCTTGTTATTCCCTTCATGCATTGTCATGTCAACCATAATCACAACCTTCCCCATATTGATATTTCTTTGTTCTGGTCAGCCTTGGCCCTGCAAGGTGGCTGTCATGTGCAACGATTGACCTGGCTCTGGGGAGTACCCAGACATTTATCAAAACCTCTTTCATCTTGTCTTAGGCAGAAAAAAATGGAGGAGAGGACTGGGGCAGGAAGAAACTTTGATTGAAAGCAAAGGTAAGGGTCTAATCTCTAGCTGTTGAAATAGTTCACTGCATTTGCCTTTTGTGATCAGATGTTCAAATTTCATTTTGAATCAAACAAATTAGCACAGTCGATCAGTAGATTTTGTCTTTTAGATTGTATTTTTTATACCCTTGTGGTTTTTTTGTGCAGTTCATATGATTTCAGGAGGCAAAGTAATTGTAGAAAAAGTGCTCTTAACTGCAGCTTTTCATTGAAATGAATATCTTTGTACTAAATTCAATTTTAGATTTATTATATTTTCAGTATTTTTAAATGTAATTCCTCATTGTAGACAAATTGTACTTTTTATAATGCAGACATTTCCCTTTTTAGCTCTAGCTTACAATTTTTATTTGTGATGTAGTTGATCTGAAGACCAAAAATGCCGCTTTTGGTTTCCCTATCAGATGCTGCCTAAGAAATAAATTTACTGTTGCACAAAATGTAAAAGAAAACAATGTCATAGAAAAAGTTTTAATGTTCAGTAGCTTGAAGAAGTGTGGCATTACAGCCTTGTGCCTAATTTTTACATATCTCAGATGAAGGGCACAGACTGATTTGTAGCAAACTCTAAGCAGGGATAACTCAAGACATGAGCACTTAGGTCCAAAATGCACAGGCTATAAAATTCGAACTACTTTTAAATGTAATATTGCTTGTGCCAGTCTGAGTTGGCACAGACAAAAAATGGGAGGAAAGGTGCCACTTTGCCTCAGGCACAATGGCCCACCCTAATCACAAACTCTATTTTCCTGAGTAGGAATATGCCCCAAAGCTGCAGAACAGACCATATTTGAACCTCATTTTTGCAGTACTCAAGAGGAGCAGCAGGTTCTGCTCTCCCCTCATCCCACTGCATACCCACGTCAAGATGTGATCATACCCGTTGGTTCAAACAGAAGGCTCTGCTAAGGTTCCTATTTACTAAATAGACACAAGCTTTTATGAAAGATATCTTGAAATATGTAATATAGCCCTTGTGCCATAGAATATTTCCTTCAGGTTTGCAGCTGTGCTTTCAATTCCAGCTGCACCTTCCAAGAGCTGACTTTACGATGACAATTCAACTCTATTACTTAGGAAGAAAAATGAAAAGGGTAGAAGGCATGAGAAGTTTTCTGCAAACTTTAAAACATCAGGTTTAGAAAAAATGACAATTCAAACTCTCCTCCTCTGTCCCCCTCCCACCCCCAATATGACTTACTCTTCAATAAACAAAACTAGGCTAGGAAAGACTGTCTTTCTTGTGACTGATTTCAATATCAAGCAGATTGTAGCTGTAGCTAATTGGGAACTGTAGCTCCCAATTAATTTTTACTCCATGGCTGGAAAAATCTTATGGACTAATTCTGGTGAATTTTCTCGCAGCTCCAGACTTTACATCAGTAGGATCCTTTTTAGGATTTCTGTCTCACCTTTAGCAATCAATTGGATTGCAATGAGTCAAAATGTTCACAGTCATAAGGGTGTGGGCAAGAAGACTTGCAGGCAATGGAATATGATACAGACAGACTAGATATAAAAATGTACACATTAAGAAACAGGGCTGGGAAATGACTACAGAACTTAACAGTTGCTCCTCTTAGACCAAAACACAGATTTTACACCAAGCCTCACAAATATTGCAGCCAGTACATAGTTGCGGAAACAAAGGCTCTACATGATATTTAAAGGCACCGGGCAGATGTTAGTCATTGATAAAAATCTCTACTTAGCTGTTGGATGTTCTGGTGGTGAGAATATAAAACAGGGACTGGAATTCAAACACTTAAGAAAAATGCTTTTCAAAAAGACCTTTTGAAAATTTTACCCTCAATCTGAGTACAGTGAGGGTTTCCAAGGTGGGAGAAGCAGCAGGCTGGAAGCAGCCAGGGAGCTATTTTGAACAGTTGGTTCTCATGTGGGTGATGAACAGTTCTGGAAATAACTTCTTTCTCAAACAAAACACTGCAGTCTGTGAATTCAGAATACAGCAAAGCTTGGTTGCTTTTTTTTTTTTTTCCAGAAATTTCTACTCATACATTTGAGGACAAAAATATACCTCTGGGAACTTCAGGTACAATGCACAAGAACAATTAATTTTTTTTAATGGAAAATAATATGAGTAATGCATCATTACTGACTACCACAGCGAAAGTTTATAGCATTTTCATTTTTAGCCATTAATAAACAGGCTAATCATTAACATTCATTACCGAGGAATGTATTGGATATTATATTATTGAGTTATTATTACATTATATTATTGAGTTGTTATTCAGCATAGATAGCATGCTAAATGTAGTATTTAATTGTAAATTACTGCTTCATTGCTCCATATTCTAAAGACAAAGTACAATATTTCACAACTTTAGTGGTTTGTATCTTACATTTTGGTTTTTCAACATATTTTTGAAAGCTCTCTCTTTCCTTAGGAACTGTGATGCTGTTTAGTGTTTCACTCCTTTTGCTATTTTGATGAAAACTGTAAGAATTAAAATGGGAGACTAATAGTTTCTTGAAACATGTAGTACTTGGAAGAATCACAGGACTTGTCCTAGAGCCTTCATGCACATATCCAGAATATTTTTTTTATATAGGCAAGCTGAGAACTTTTGTAGCTCTTTCACTTCTAGGGCCATGAGCACAATTATAGCATGTTGGGTTTTTTTTTTTTTTGAATGACAAACCGATTATCTCTTCACTGTTAAGAGTGTGATTTTAATTTGCTAAAAAGAATACAGTTAATATGTTACTATTTCTTAAATGTGTATTACCTTATAAATAAGGTATTTCCATTTAAGATTCTGTGGAAAAGTTCAGCTTCACAGTTAACAAGATACTAAAAGTCATCGCATTTCAGACTTTGGTTCAATTTAGGTATATGTAAAACTCAATAAAGTGGGCCACGGAATGATAGCTGAGTGCCTAGAATACAAGCTGCAGATTTGATCCTTGCAGTCTTCACAATACAGGAAATTTAGTCTAGTGTTGGGAGATATTAAATTTCTGAGCTTAAAAATTGATTACATATCTGCATAAGGGAATATTAAATTCAGTATACCAACTGAAGGTCAGGGCCCTTGCAGTGGTGAAAATCATTACAATTGGACTGCTGTTCAGTTGGTTATGTGAAATGAGCTTGCGGTCTTGGTCCAGTTCTTTACTCTTGACTGGTCACCAAACGATGCCTCATCTCTGTGCCTTTTACCTTGTCTTTCACTTCAGCAGGGAGGAATGCATATGGAAAGTGAAATAAGGTACTTATATGGGAAGCTGGCATGACTGGTGACAAATCTAATACGCATCTGTTGTGATATGAGGTTTAAATTGCCTTCCCTGGGGAGTCAAATGAGAGATATTAATCTCAACCAAACACATACTGTGTTTTCAAGGTCTAGGAAGCTGACACGGTTGACATTTAGATTTCATCCAAAGCATATTCTTAAGAGTAGAGATCCCAGTAGCAAGAATGTTGAGAGCAGCAGGGAGGAGAAGAAGAAGTTTTTAGAGATCATATCTGTGTAATTGTCATGCATTTGATGCTGATTTAAGTGATTACAGAGTTGAGGTCACCAGAGGAGCAGAAAGGAATAAAAAGAAGGTGAAAATGAGGTGGTTCTAGTCATAAAAGTTGCAGAAGAGGCATGACTTGTTTTACTGATGTAAAATTCCCTGGGTGCCTGAGCAGCTTCACTTCTCAGGAGAAATCTTAGAGATCTTTCTGAGAGGAATATTCTTCTAAAGTAAATCGTCTAACTGTGAAATGCTAAAAGTAGATTTCCTTCCCGATTACCTTTTTAACTTCCAGATTTCTGATTTTGGCTTAGGTACATTATGCTTAAAGCTCCTCTCTTCTGCACCACCTCTATGGGAGGTCTGTTTCTTAAAAACCTGTGATTATGAGAACAAGAAGTATTTGTTAGTGTTCCCTTTTGCTTGAGAGTTTCTTCCTGCTGTCCTGTGACTTCAGGGTCTCTGCTTCCCTTGCATACCAGCGACACGTACATGGAAAAGATGTGCTCTCATAGCTCTGCTATGAGACTAACCAGGCTAGCATTGCAAAGATTTCAGCACTCTGAAACTGTTCATTGTAAGGCCCCACACTGGAAATCTGGGAAAATTTGTATCATCCCTTAGAAAGACCTGTCCCCAGGTGGTATCAGCTAGCCCCGAGGTAGAGGGGAAAAACAAAATACCCAAAAGTAGTTCAGGAACATTTGCTGCCTTTCTCCAAACACTATAATATTTTAGCATGCACTTTAATACATAAGGCAACACTGCTTTTCCCCTCCAGACAAGCAGAGCTCTATTTTTCCAAAGTAAGATCTTAGAAGTCGCCTTGTTTTGCTACTATGTACAGAATAAATATCCGTATATGCTAATGACAAAATCCTTCAAGAGAAATGAACTACTGATGCATAAAAGGTTGTTACTGGCAGTACAGTGCCACTTACAGAAGATCCTTCTCTTTTAAGAAGGCTCAATTACCTTTCTGAAACCACTGGGACATCACAAGGATAATGCTTCCTTTCAAGAAATCTCTCTCTTTAAGCTTCCTACTGATGGAAACCCTGTGCTGCTGAAAGGTGGCAATTAATCCTTAAACAAAGATATATTGCTTGTCATAGGTTCCTGCTGGTCTCCAGTTACACAAGAGCCATTTCTATCTGCTAAAATCTGACTTTCTTATGTTATAGTCTACCCTTTTCTTATAAACATCTGACATACATTTTCTTCCAAATCAGAATTTCTTTTTCATTTTATCATCATGGCAGCTCTAGGTGATGTTTTTCATTTCATAACAGCATCCCCGGGGACAAAGAGCTAATAGTGAGACTGAATTCCCTAAAGCAATTTTCTTTGATATCCACACCCTCTCATTGTTCTATTGGTACAATCAGAAGTCAGAAATGGATAAAAGCTACTCAATTACAAGTTCATCTCTTGTCAGTGCACAAGTTGTTCTCTATAGCTTGTTTCCAGTGTTTTGACCAATCTGTTTCAAAGTTTATTGTAGCTGTCTGTTACAAGATAGAAGTTTCTCCTGTTATTCAGCCTAAATTTTCATTGTCCTTATTTCATCACTCTTTCCAACCCTCCCCGTTTCTACTTTCCTGCAGGTTGAAAGCATAAAATCAGACAGCATAAATACTTACAGTAAAGAACTCTTTCTGTAAAGAAGGTAACTAATTGTAGAAATTTCATGTAAAGTTTATAAAGCTTTATTTCTTAGGCTTAAGGCACAACAACTTTCCTCTTAGGTACAAAACATAAAGGCTGCTGGAAGAAAGTGCAGACGTAATGATCCTGTCATCCCTTGAATTGCTCTTAGGCACTGTGTCTTGCTAAGCAGTGGGAGACAAATTAATCTGACAGTTGTTAGCTTCTAGATGGGTTTTGTAGGGTTCTTTTTCTATTTGCGTATGATAAACGTTTGTTGTCCACTAGTTTCAGCAAATCTAGTGATACAGTATAAAAACAAGGAGTAGAGGAGAAATTTAGACAATTGTCCTTTCTCCTTTCACTGTTGTTCGTAGGGTTAATAGATGTCAAGCCCACAGACAAGACAGTACAGGTACTTATTATGTTGAAAGGGAATATGGAAAATGGAGTTGTAGGACATGCTGTCAACCATGAGGCTTTCAGATGAGTCACTTCCAAGAAGGTTGTCCTCCAGCCCAGGAGGGAATGGCAAATGATACATCAGTTTTGGCAGACTGAAAAGCCAAGCCTGGTGCATGGACAGCAGTATTGTGGAAAAATGGGTGAAATGGGATGTAGGAAAATGTTAATAAGTAGTAAGAGACAAGGAGGAAGAAATCAAAACACAAAATAAATATCTCCATCTTTCTGTTCTTTGGCTTGGAGTTGCCAGCTCTCTGGTTGGCATCCCACTTTTTTTTTTTTTCTTCCCCAGTTCTATTTATAGTGATTTATTTAACACTTCTGTTTGCTTTAAAAACTGAAAGTACATCAAGGCTAAATATAAGCATACCTCCAGCTCTTTGTTCTTTTTTTACAAAGGCTGCAGCTAAGACTCTTCGCTACCTTGCACCTTGAGATACTAATTACACATGTCAAATTAGGTTTGGACTGCTACTACCAACATCAGAGGAAAGTTTTGTTTGATGTCTTACACCTTTCCTCCACAGATTGAAATCATTGCCAGAGGTGCAAGACGTACTAATACCTACCTATCTACCTACCTGTTTATCTTGATAGAAAGCTTTCTTATTAAAATATGGGAGAAAAACAGTGCATTTGTGATACACTCCTTGCTTTTGACATGCTGCTTTTATGAAGTTTATACAAGAAAGCCAATTAACCATTCCTCTTCCAATTTATTTATGTGAAGTGTGGTCAGAGGCACACACAGAATTTACCTAAGTGTAGCTTGCAAGCTCAGTTCAATAAGAATTGTGAAATGCCTTTTTATTCTAGTGGAAAACATGAGAGAAAGAGAAAACATTTAAGTTTAAGGTAATCTTGATGATTACTTTCACTGATTTAAAATAAAAAAAAAAATTGCTATAAAACCTCCCTAATGATCCCTTTGGTAACTACAGTAAACAGCCACAGTCATCTCATCTCATGACATGGTGTGTTAGTCAATGTTTAGTGCTCTAGAGCAGATTTAAATTCCCTCTCGATCTGTTGTTGTCCCTCCCTGTATTTCCTTCCCCTGCTCGCTCTTTAATGTGCATTCAGGACCCTATTTCTATGGAGACGTGCCCATCGACTTATTTTCAGTGGTTAAGGGTAAACACATTCAGGAACCTGGGTACTCTGTCTGATACATTCCTTTGAGAGGGACTTTTTCGTTTAACCACTCTTTATGCCTGTCTGCTCTTCTGTGTAAATAATAAATAATAACAAAGATAATCCTATGTAAGACATTTCCCTTTTGGACATAACCTGCAGCACTACAGAAGTGAGGACAGCAAAATATACCGCTGTGTTTGGGGAAGAGGGACAAAATTAAGTGTCTTGATAAAACATCAGGGCCACCTGTGTGTGATACATGGGCTGGGTTTAAGGCTTCAGGAAATTAATCTTATAGCAAACAGATTTCAAAGAGACAGTTGTTACAGAGCTGCCACAATTTCAGCTTTGAGCAATGAATACTGTAAATGTAAATTGCCATTATAGAAGGCAGCAATTGTGATTTCCAGGAGTTTTACTTTCCTATTTTATCCTGCTGTTTATACGCAACTGAGAGCTGTGGCAATATAAAAATACATAGATTTGTTCAAATGCTCAATAATATACTGTTTAATTCAAATTGTTTTTAAATAGCTTCCTAAATTCTATTTCACTTTGTTATTTTTGGATTTATTACTGCTTTAGTTCATAAAACTGCTGGATTCCAAAATCTGAATTGCAGTCCCTCTATTTTTCTTTACTACAATAAGTTGTATACAAGTATTCTTGATTACTTTCCTTTAGATCCTCATGAAATAATAAAGTAACAGCTTTTTACGCTCTATTTAAATTTTGAGTGCCAGCCAAAATCCTTCTCTCCTTGTTTTAGCATCCATTTAAAGTGAGTTTTCAAATCAGCTATGCCCTCCACGTCATAAAGCCTCCCCTATCTTTCCTGATAACTCCAGAGATTTTTAGGCTGGGAAATTATTGGTCATGCTTCCCTACTTATGCTTCCCCCAAGAATCTAGCCCTTAGGAAATTCATGGTCTGAACTCCTATTCCCTGATCTCAAGAAATATATAGATTTCACGAGCAGATGTAATTTTGAAGATCAGCATTCAAGGAGGTTAGAAAACTTTAGCTGAATACTTACATGCTGTATAACTTTGTTCACCTTTGGTTTCGATAAATTTATTTAGTTGATCTTAAGCTCATTTTCTGCCTGAATGGTCCTTCCTACTTTTCAACAAAAGCCCTAAAAGGCCAACATTCAATTTTAAGTGCAAATATTAGTTTGAATCAAGACTCCTATTTGTTTGAAAGGGTTTTTGGTAACTAACCAACCTGAGCATTCAATAAAAAAACGCTTAAGACTGTAGAAAACAGACAAATACTTGCTTGCATGCATGTGCACATACATGTCTAGGTGACCTCTTCCAGACCTGGTGAGCTTTTCCAGGCAAATTTGATCTCAACTGTAAGTGCTTTTACCCACAGCTCTGCTACGCTGAGTGAAGCAAAGTCCTTTTCACCCTTCTTGGGGCTCTTCATGATGCCAGTGTTTGCTTCTCCGGTAATGTTCAACTGAGCTTTTGCTTTGTGGTGTCTCTAATTCAACTTATATGAAGTAAAACTAAAGCCGAGTGACTCTGGAAATCAGAACATGGCTGTGATTGTTCAAAGGATGAGGGGAAAGAAATTGCAGAACCCCATTCAAAACTGTGATATATCTGAAAAAGCATGTTCTCCCTCAACAATCTTCTCTCATGGCAAATTTCTGCGAAATTAAAAGCAAACAAATAAATTGAAAACTAAAATGCACCTCCACGGTTCCTATATTTTTTGTTTTATTCCCTAATCAACAATGGGCTGATGTTACAAATGAAAAACTTGCAGCATGACTGTGAAAATAAACTCTGCAGAGAAAACATCAAACTGCATTCAGATCCAAGAAATGGTGCTTAACTCAGGCTGTAAAATGAAAAGACAGTCAACAGCAGAGAGAACTCATCATTGTGAGCTGGGTTATTATGCTCATATTTGAATGTTACCAAGTATTAGGATGTGAGATGTGATTTCTAAACATGCCCATAAACTTGGGCTCTTTGAAATAGAGTCACTTTTAGAAGACGCTACGATGCGTATATCCTCACAAATTTTCAATAGAACCTCTTGATCCTTTCTGAGATATACCAGAGGTGCTTCTCTGTTAAATATAGTATAGTTTTTAGTATTTTAGTTGGTATTTGTATTTCTTCATTTCCAAGAAGCTCTGTTTTTTAAAGAATGGTTCAAAAATTTGTCATCCGGCTCATACAATAAAGCCGAATAGATATGAAAATACCTCTACTAATATTTCTTTCTAGCAGTAGTTTTAGCAATCTTCCTTTATTCTACTACTTTCAAGGTCAGCTTGCTCTTTATTTAGCAAACCAAACTTTCTAAAGCCTCTCTTAACGTACCAGTGACCTGGGATTTTGGTTGTTCTCTTTGTTCTAGTACAGTTTTACCTGAGCTTTATAATACATCCACTTGAGGATAAGAAATCTATTATAAGACATGACAAGGACAAAAGCTCTCTGGCTTGCATTGTGGAGATAGGGTTAAAATGCTTTTTGTGCACTGTATTTTGCTGTAACTTGCAGTTCCCACCAATATTACATCGTTGCAGTCTTTCACTCCCTCCTCTGCTGCCTAGTACAACTCTTTCTCTTGCTTCAGTTGGTTTCATCCTTTCTCTTTTGTCTTTTGTGTTTGAAGGTGAGGTCAGAGAACTGCTCGGCTGTGTGGGCTCCCGGCAGAGCAGGAGATGGCTGACGTGAAAACCCACTCCAGGCTGTGTGAGGGTACAGAGGACACCTGAAAGGGAAGTTCTAACAGGAAAAAAGAAAACTAGAGGGACCCAGAGTTTTAAGGTATAACCCTTTGGAAATAAGAGGTCAGGTAAAGGTTTAAAATTGTATATATTTTTCTGCTGGCTTTGGTGGAAAGTTCCTTTAGAGCCCAGCTGGAAGAAAGGACTCAAAGTGATGGGAGGGTTTGCAAGAGCGTTGATTTTTCTGCCTTATCATCAGTATTGCACACTTTGCAATATCTGAAGTCTCTTACTTTGCTGTTCAAAAGTCTGTGCAGAGAAGAGTAAATTATACCCTTCAATGACAAATTGACTGTATGAGTAAAGTGCACACACAGAAAATTAGAAAATTAATTATAGCAACTTTAACACCAAAGATTTCCTTCTTCCTTCCTCCACCCAAAGAAAGACTTGAGGTTCCGTTGCCTGTAACAGCTTGCAGCGCTATTAGTTCTCACTTCGTGTAGCTACATACTGTGCTTTGAACGTAGGTCATACAACGTGGAAAGGTGACAATTTCTTTGAGCTGGGTACCTGAGAAGGCTCCACAACAGACAGGGCTGAGGGGACCATCAGGCACTTTGAGTCTTTATAAGTAATACAATGTACTCAGGTGTAGCACATCAAACAGTCACACCTCTTTTCATTTAAAAAATTCATATGTACGGACTCTTTGCACAATGGAGTCTGCATTTACAATTTCTTTAGATTTTTCTCCTTTTTTTCTCCTTTTTTTTTTTTTTTTTTTGGTGTGTTGTTGACAGCCCCACTGCAAAAGAGCGATACTCTGACATTCTGCAGAGAGCTGTAATCTGATTTTCAAGTTCAAAATGAATTTTGGTTTCAAATATAACCCAACAGACATACAAATCTTACTTAAACTTGTCAAAACCTGGATAAAGTATTTCAGTTGATACAGACTGACATTTTTAACCAAGATATTTGATTTGTAAAAATGTTCTCAATTCCAGCTATTTCATTGCAAATCTAAATGACCACTGATTCACTTGATCACTTTACACATGCAATATCTAGCATAACTTAATCAGGTGGCTTTCATTACTTTTATTTTCTAAATGTAATGTGAGATTTTAATTACTAAATTAAAATTAAAATTATTAAATCAAAGCAGGGCATCTGCATTACAAAATTCAGAAATCTGACAAGTTTCCTGGATCAGCTGAACAAACTCCATCTGTTTAGATAGAAAACCCAAACATGAGAAATTCATGGTTTCACTCTATCCCTATTCCTGAGCACGTCTTAAGAATGAAATCCTTCCTTCATGTGAGGCAGGTCAAATTCAAATGGATTAAGTAAAGGTTTGCACATTCAATACCTAAATTGTAGTATTTTGAATCTGAATTACTTTTTTTTTTTTTTTATCATCTGTGAAATATCTTCTTTCATGTTGGCAGGACTCATTTAGATTGCTGAGTAGGTTGTATAGCTTTTTTATGGTGATTTCATATTTTTACCCATGGTGAGACATTTTAGTATCATCCCATCCACAGTCTGAAATATTTTGCTGATAAAATTTACATAGCCAGTACTGGGTTTTGCATTGCTTTTGTGAGAACTACCAAATAATAATTTATGTACAAAAGTCTTTTGTTTTTTTCTTCTGATGTGTAACTATTAAAAACAAAAGCAGAAAATATGGAAAGAGGGTTGAGAAAAATGCAGTTTTATTTTTTGGCCTCTTTACGAAAACGTCTTATATGATTTAAATCAATTGCATGGAGGAAAAATCCAGCGCATCCAAGCAGACAGCTTGGTATGTTCTACAACAAATTATTCAATCCAGCTGCAAATGTTTATAATGAAATGATAACTGAACCTTAGCTACACGGGAGCGGTACTGGAGGTGGTGGTATGAATATACTCTGATAGATTACATCTTAAGTCAAGAAAACTATACGCATACTGAACAGAGTTAAAAGGAGTATGCAAAATATGCCATTTTGCCTCCACTAGCTGTAACAATATTATTGGCTTTTGACAATTTTTGAATGGAAATGTGAGGCTGGAAAACCTTTGCTTTCCCTGCACCTGGTGAAGGTGGGCACCGGGCAAAGTCTGGCTCCACGGCAGGGGTAGGGTAGGGTGTGCACATAAACACTTATGTACAAAGTCCAAAAGCTCAATTGGCTATTAATACAGAACTAATTTGATGCTTTCAGATAGTAATATTTATTCTTGCTAAATAAATAATTGGATGAATCCAAAGTTATGCATATATTATGCACAAGTGTTTGATGAACAGTTTATGAAAAAAACCCCAAACAAATCAACACCAATCCCAACATTAACTATGCATTTTGTAAGATGATTGCCTCACCATCAGTGACAAAATTGTTTTGCTGCAATTGAAGTGCTGAACCCTGCTCTGCATAAGTGTATTTGTTCAGACAACGAAAAATATTAATCCTAAGAAAAAATAATTATCAATCACTAATGGCAATAAAGAGCTATGGTAATTGTTACAGAGTTCACAACCTATTTTAACATGCTCACAGTGAACAGTGGCTTGGAGCTGAAATATGAGTCTGGAGCTGATCAAAACATGCAACTGAGAAATTGCAAATAATCACAGCAAACTGGCTATCGCAACATGTAGACTAAGAACTGTTTGCTTTTGAAACAGTGCAAGACAAACAGGACTATCCTAAACCTCATCAAAAAAATACCAATCCTGAATTAAGTTTAGTTCTGCCTACTTGTTTTTCGCTGTATTCAAAGTCCAAAGACTCAAAGGTCTAAGGTTATGGAGGAGCCATTGATGCATTTTGTGACGGCTGTGTGGTCTGCATTGAATTTGTAAATCTTAATAGGGTAGAAAAATTATTATAGTAGCACAGATCTATAATATTGCTAAGACTGACCAACAGGAGAATGTGTTGAAAGGTGCATGTTCATTCCTTCATCAGCTTGGGAAAAAGAAAATGTAAATCCATAGAACAGACCAGAAATCTTTAGGAAAACTTTGTGTTAGTAACAACTAAAATGCTCCTAACCATGTGAATAAGCAGCAACGACCTGGTTATATGGAATTACCTACAGGAAAAACCTACTCAAGCTATTTTAATTGATTGTTCAGTCACCTGCAAATGATGCCGCTGGCTACAAAATGCAAATTTGTTTCAAAATATTCTTGTTCTTATGATGAGAAAGAGGTCTGCTGTACTTTGAATCTCAATAAGCTTGGTTTGAGAACCCTCTCCTCTGCACACTTCAAATTTTACTTATATACATACATATATATATAATGTACATATACAAATATAGACATAAATGTAGACATAGCATCTATTTATATATATTTAGTGATGCAGACTTGTAGAATTATCAAGATAAAAAAGATGTATCACATCAGTTTTTGCAACTGGATGAAAATACGGGGATTAGCAGGGCAAGTACTAACTCTCACTTCAATTACAAATCTGCACTTTGTAAACAAAGGTTGTCCACCTAAAGAGATATAAAAAAATCACATGAGCCTCTGACAGTGAGCCATTTATTGCACAGAAAGATGCCCTTAGACAAAACCTGCTGTTCCCTACTTTCTGATAGGAATGTAAAAAGCATTTCTTTGAGCTCAGTAGACATTTTCTTGTTAAAGAAATGTATTCTCAGACTGTGGTCATTATTGAAGCAATGGACATTCTATGCTGGTCAGATCAGCTTAATTAGACCTGAACCTGAATGGCATCTTCTGTGACCAGGGAAAAAAAAACCAAAACAGATACAAAGATGAGAAGCAGCCAAACACTTCAAATGGCTTGTTTAATCAGGTTATCCTTTATAAGTATCACTGATGTGGAAAGAGAACTGTAGAACACATACTCGAATGTTGATTCCTCTCACTGAATTGCATAGCCATACCAATGGCGGTTGGAGGGCTCCTCTGGAGACCTGTGGTTCAGCCTCAAATAGTGAGCTCACTGGTGGTCCCTAAATGTTCTCATTTGTTGCATCTCCATGCTCTTACCCCAGGCAGTTTCTGTACGCCTCTGGCAAAGCTTGATATACCATTGACAAGTGGTGGCAAGGTCCTCTGCACCTCCTGGCTATCCATTTTGGTCTCCTTCATGGTAAAAAAAATCTTATTTGACTCTCATTTGGCAAGAGCTTAAGGAATATGAGCTGGTAGTAGAGATATGACTCTCCACCACTTGTCTTCTAGATTCTCAAATCTCGGAATATTGCTACATGTCATAGTTTTCTGGTGTTTTCTCCAATCATATCTTAAATTATCTAAATTATAGGGTTGATACTTCTTCCCAAGAGACTATTCCACAACCTAATATATCTCGCTGTCAAGCAGATTTCCTCATATCGCTTTAAGCTATACCCCCTTAGGTTACCCTACATATTTTTTTCCTACTTCACCTCATCAAATATTTCTATGTAGTTCATGTTGCTATTTACTCATTACTTAGCCAGATTTTACATACTTAGCTCATCCTTTAGTCTCTAAGTATTTTCCCTAAAGAGTTATTTTAGCGCAGAATGTGATTTGATTGCTAGTGCAGAAAAAAGACTATTTTTTCAGATTTATATTACCCTGCATGTATTAGGGCAATATCTGTACTTATTTATACCTCATGCAGTGTCAGTGAATTCAGAAGTATTAAATAAGTACAGAAATTGGTCTTTTGGGTTTGTGTTGCATTTTGGACAGCATTTGGTAATCTGAAGTGACATCCAGCTGAAAAATAGCAAAGAGTGGTGAGCCAGAACACAGGGTCTTTGCAAAGGCATATTTCCTCCTTTGTCATCTGGTTATTGAAGAGGCAGAGAAGTAACATTGGTCTGTGGTACAGAAATAAAAATGTGCATGTGTGTTTTTGCATGCCTGTCTCTGTGTACATGCATGTATAGGCATACAGATGCTAGAGAGCTGCTTGCTGAGAGAATGGATCAAGCACAAAAGAAAAATTAGTAATTATTTGAGGGTTTCACACCACTTTATTCATATTTTTGTGTTCTTTTTGCTGCAGTTAGGGAAAATGCATGCGTTCTGGCTTGCTTTCTTCTTTTATAGGCGCTTAAAAAGTTCTGCTGATGCATATCCCTTACTATGAGCGTGGCAGCCTGGTGCTGTGCTCTAGCGCTATTCAAAACCTATTAGAGGAAATCTTTCTTATTGACTTCAGCAGTATGTGAGCTGCACACAGGGCTCTGCTGAGCAGTCCAACTTATTGAAGTTATTCATGTCCTTGAACTGGTGGGACCCTTGTGTAGCTGTCTGGTGAAGGGGATGTGTACAATTCTCAGGTCTAGTGATCTCACATTTGATTAAGGGAAGTAAAAGGGTTATTTCTTTGGAACTCTGCAAATCTTAATTCTTGGCTATGAAAAAGTGTCAGAGGAATAGGTGGGTAGGCCATCTGCCAGCGTTGCCTGGAGAGGGATGTGTTGGTGAAACCTCAGTCTGAGCCTCTCAGGATGAAAAGAAGAAACTTCAGTCATTTCTGATTTTAAATCAATGACTTTTTCAGGCATGCAGCAGTTTTAATATTTCTCTAAGAATATCTTGTAGGAAGAGCTGGAAAGTGTATTAAGGGGCCTATAACATCTTAATTTACCAAGCAAGAGGTACTATCACAAATGTTGTCTCTTTCTTAGATTTCTGCAACACTGTATTGTCCTTCTCACATACGATATATCACATTTATTAGCTCTGGACAAAGCCCAGCACGTCCTGGTAGCCTTTCACAGCCTCCAGCCTGTGCCAGCAACTTGCAAATGCTGTAGCAGCCTAGGACTTTTTAGTTTGTCACGGTTCACAATATGCCAAAACCATGGACAATCCAGCGCCCGCATCTCTGAGCAAAGGCACCAACCTTATACTCAAACATAATAATTTCCTTAATCAAACAACCAAATGAACAGATGTTTGGAAATCATAAACAAAAAAAAGCAAACAAAGTAAATAAATTGTAAATGGCAATTCTTATAAGAACTGTAAAATTTTAACAACTTTTTCAATCATTATTTCCTCCTCCAGAAATAGTTCAAAACAGTTGATAATTTCCAGGAGGTTAATTTACGGTACCTATTACAATGTGAATTTTCTAAGACTATATGCCCAGCCTTTGAAGTATATTTGCTTTTCACACAGACACTTAGAGCAATGGAAGAAGAAGACGACACCTGCCCACCCATGTGCAGAACAAGGCACTGAGGTGGTGCAAACCTCTGCTTTGTAGCCAAGGGAAGGACTAGTGCAAACTACAGAATAAAGAAATCTAGGGTCCCTGCTGGTAATCAGGGTCATAAGAGTATAAAGTACTCACGTGCTGCATAAAATCTTCACCCCTTTGCTTTACAAGGGTATTTTGATATAAACCATGTTCCTGTTTTTATTTTTATTTGACATGAGGCTACATTTTTATGGACCCAGCTCAAACTTATCTTTCCCTGTCACAGCTAAATCTGTATTAGTGGCTGCTCAAGGACAATTTATCTGGCAACAGACTTATTTAAATGCCATCACCTGAACCCTCATCCCTACACGCAGTTGGGAAAGACCTGGGGGGACTTGTCTGGTTGTTCTTATGCTGCCAGGGTGGTGATGGTGATCATTCAGCTGTGCTCCCTACAGGAACTGGGGTAATGTACTGAAAGAGGTGAGACCCACAGGCATTTATGCAAGCTCTAATTTCTAAATGTGTGGGGTTTTCTTTGCTCTTTAGATATCTATTTGCCTCTCTTCCAACAGTTCCTAGGGAAAAATGTCTACCCGAGGCTGTCAAACCACTTAACTGTTCTGGAGAGAGACTACTGACAGGGGTAGATGTAGCATGGGGGAATGTTAGCACTGTTTTTGTCATGTTTAAGTGGTGTGAAGGAGGCTTGTAACTCCCATTCCTGGATTATATACACCCACAACGAGGATGCTAACCACACAGCAGGCACGCCTCTCCCCACACCAGGAGAAGGGTGCTGTATCATGTTTGGCAAAATAAAGGAGCAGCTGGTACTGATGGAGGGACTAAACAGGTCTTGCTGCCCCTGCTTTGATGATGGGAGCAGGGCTGTTGTCCTCTTTGCCCGGCCAGGGAGCTTCTCCCTACCCCAGGCTCCATGCTGCACAAGGGCTGCTCTCTTGGCTTGCCTTGTTTTCAAGCACAGTGTCATTTCATATTAATTTCAGTGGGGCTGGCAGAATTCAAACAGTGTTGCCTATATTTGTTTATTCCTTCTTGCAGCTGTTGCAATTCTTCAATGCTTCAGTAGTTTTCTTGTCTGTCTCTGTCTTATTTTAGTTTTGTGCTGTACCGTTTTTCCCCATAGTTTTAGTGTTTTTTCCATTCTGTGCAGTTCCTTGTGCTGAAGGAGGCCTCACCTGCTGCTCTGTCACCATTGTGCTGCTCACCTGGGCAGAAGTAAGGTAAGGAGAGAGAAGGTTGCAAAGCTTCACACTTATGGTACGGGCACACCACACCTGAAAGCTTGATTTCAAATGTGGACAGTGCTTTAATGCATTTATTTCTTTTCAACACAGCAACTGCACTGCCAAGCTCACAGCTGGCTCTGCAAGTATTACTTTTGCTTCACAGAACCAGTAATTCGAAATGAGAAAACATTGTCAATCTTGACCCATGTAAACTTTATTGCCATATCTAAAGAAAAAAGCCAAGAGAGATGCTGACCTTTAAGCCAAAAATTATGCGACTGTAATTTCATGAGTTTGTTCTCATGAGAAAAGATGATGAAGGGGAAAATGTTGTGGAGTTGAACAGGAGAACATTCTCCAGGGTTGGAAAAGTAGCCTTCAGATTAAATTATTTCCTTAATTTATTTAGGAGAGGACAAATGAAACCTATTCTAGGACATTGGCTGCAAAATGTTTTCTTGGATGGCTTTAGGAAAAAATGGAGTGAAGGTATTAAAATAAGTGAGAACAAATTATAAGTATTCTTTTTAAAAATAAGTTTTTCTTTTTTTGGAGAGACTGCACAAGAAATAAATATAATTAAATGTGTTTAAAAAAATCTAAGGTAATCATGGTCAATGTTCAAAGACTTGTAAATGGTTGAGCTTTTATAGACATGTACTTTCAATTCGGCTTTTCCATATGTTTGAGTTAAGAGTCTTAAAGTAGTTGCTCTAGTACAAAGGCTTTTATACATCTTCAGATCTGTTCTCCACTTTTTGAGGTTTTGATCACCTGTAAAACACAAGCTATAAACGAAAAAATATAGTTCTTCCAATTTGGAGCTGGGGAGATAACATTTAAAATGCTACATTGAGCTTTTGCACATGGTGTTTCTAAAAAGAAAGATAAATAAGAGAGTTGGGAAGAGTGAAAATGAAAGAGTGAAAGTTTTATAATGCCGGACTGCAGGAAAGCAGAAAATACTCAATTTGGAGAAAAGGAATGACAGTAAAGCAACAGGCTGCAAATCCATAAAGTGATTTTAGGGGGATGAGTGGAACTAGTTGCTCTTGTCAGACTTTAAGGTTAAACTGAAGGAGTTATGGGGCTAAATGAGAAAACATAAAATAAGAGGCCTTGATGCTTCCTGCTCTAGGTCTGCATCTTCAGATATTAAAATTTTTCTTGAATAGTGATGCCATAGGTTAAATTACTCTTTCAGGGACTTGTATGGTTTAGGCTATCTAAACCCCCAATCTTTAGTTGAGGTTGCCCACTTTCAACAATAACGAGATAAAGTTGTAAGGAGTAAAACTATTTTTCAGAAGTGATAGTTGCACATATTAAAATGTTTTGGCTTTGTGCCTTAAAACTAATTTTTAATATTATTTCTTTTTAATTAAGAAGGGCGGCAAAATAGGAATTCTTCAGGGGAAAGCGAGAATATATTTTTTCATATTTTGAAATTGTTCAGAAAGTTAGGAAGCAATAATAATGCAATAAAGCAGAAAAAAAATATGTTCCCTCTTCTCTTCTTTATTTTTCTCAATTTTGGGATCCTTCAAAGCTTCCAGAGAAAGCGTATTGACAGTAAACATGCTTTTCTTACTTACCTTTAGGTCTCAGTAGTAATCCATGGCCCCTGGGGATCTACAAATCATGGACTGAAACCAGCTATCTAGATAATAAAAGCTGCAGGATAACCCATTTAGAAGTTACTTTGCAGAAATTATGATTGCTGAGTCCTGCAGCAATATACATATGAATTGTCTCTTGACTTCGATGGAGTCAATTAAAGCCACTTAATTAGTGCAGTTAGTAATCATCTGCTAAAATTGCAGACTTTATTTCTCTTATGATTTGTCTGTTTTAATACTTTTTAAAAAATGACCCTGGGTAGACAAATTTGGTTAAGTATTTTCTTTAGTTTACAGCTTGCTTTTGCACTGAATGACTATTTTTAAGCACTTGGCAGGCTTCTTAATATTTTAGACTGCTTATGGCAACATAATTTTGTGTGCAGGTCTCGATTTTTTTCTTCTTGCTTCTGGATCCTGCTTTTATTCCTTGTTATCACTCAAACTTTCTTCTGAACTCTGAGACACATGCATCCATTTTTTTTGGCACTTTTCAAAAAAATGGAATTTATTAATCATGAAAGGCCAGCAATCTTCCCGTATGGGAGACTGTTGTTTAATGCGCTAGACTAGACTCTTAGATTGCACTTTGATTTTGAAATAAATCTTTTCTCTCTTTCAAGCAGTTCCTGTACAGGGAAACCTGATAATTCTGCATTTAACATATATGGTGGGAGAAAAGGCAGTGGAAGGATCAGACCCCATAAATCCCCACTGCTAGAACCCTGCCAGAGAGGGCAATGGGCTTGCGACTGCCTGGGAAATTGGCCTCACAAAATAAGGTAGGAGGAAAGGGAGTCATAGTAATAAAGCTTTTCAATATTGATTCCTCTTAACATCTACAAGCAACAAAAATGCTTTCATGCTCAGCAGGGATTCTGTTATTGTCGCCAATCTGAATGATTATGTCTAATGTGTCACCTGTAGCATCCCCAAATGGGCAATTTTTCTCTGACTAGAAAATGATTCTTCAGCACACATAGCACCCATATCGGATGTGGCTCACATTTAGTTCCTGGAGTTGATTCTGTGATGACAAATCCCTTTAATTTTGACTTGCTCATATTTGTCAAACAAGTGGGAATCCGAAATATTGCAAGAATTATTTTAATGTAAAGCATTTGTTTTGACAGTATTGGAAAAAAAAAACAGGAAAATGAAGAGATATTATCCTGTGACAATATATCTTTTTATGCCTGAGAGGCATTGATTCAAGGCAGAGGCATTTACAGCTCTTCACATACAAAATGTGCTTCAAAAATTGTTTACAAGAACAAGAAACATTTGCCAAGCTGACCTGTGAAATTCTGAGGGTTTTTTCTATGACAATTATTTCATATTCATGCACCCATGAAAGGGTGGGCTGGCTGGAAGATGGCTTTGAATCACTTCTGCTTTTCTACTTTCTTGGTCCTTGTTGATATCAGACCAGTTTTGTGTGCTGGCTATACAGCCCAGGAAATCACTGCAGTGCTCATGAACAAATAAGACCACAATGAAGGATTAAGTGCTCAGAGGAGAGGAAGAATAAGGTGCTCCAAAGGTGTTCATACAGCCACAACATCTTATCTCCCTTTGCCTTGGAGTGAACCAAAGTACCTCTTGGGCACCTGGGTGAGCATTGCAGAGCTGCTGAGACATGGGATGGACAAGTCCAACATGTATGTCCTTAAAAAGATGCAGTAGTGATTTTATAGTGCAATTCCACCTCTGCCAACTAAACCATGCTGGCAGGTTTTATCTCTCTTTGGGAGGCTGGGGACACATTGTGGCTGTGTGACATGCCTTACTACTTTGCTGATACTTCAGAAATTCTTTTCTGTCTTGCTGAGAAGCCTGGAAAAATGTCTTACCTTTCTGAATTGAAGTGAAAAGTGAATCTGCTGCTTTGTCTGTGCTTTTTCTTTTTTCTTTTTTTTTTTTTTTCTCCATTTTTACCTGCATAGATAATAGAAGTGCCTGTCCTTCACTGAAGAGTTTTGATTCCCAGAGCTCTCATCATATTTAGTTTCAATTTGTTCAAAGCGGTGACTCTTAAATTTCTCATGTAAAAACTGTGCATGGAATTGTTTTGTTGGGCAAATTCCCTTTTCATTTTCATGGGTGTGTCCGGAGGAATTAGACTGAAGGCAATAAGGTATTTCAGATTTATTTTAGCTTTCAAATTCTAAATCTGAATTTAAATTCAGAATCATAATATAAATGCAACTCAAATAAAATGTGATTTTAATAGAGTACATTTGCTCAATAAATATATTATTTTGGTTTTTATATATTTCTCACTTTGAGGAGTATAGAAACATATAGAATGTTTCCCTTACATTTCACTTGCTCTATCTATGTGTGTGCATGGTCTTGTCTTTGTGGGAAATGTGTCCAGGCCTGAGGTCCATAAACCATCACAAGTCGGTAAATGTATATTATATGCATGTGACAGAATGAATTGAAAGAATCATTACAATACAGAGATAAGTAACAAATGTTGGAATGCTGTTATTAAATATAGCAGTGTCTCAGTAAATGATAAACCACATCAACTTTCTATGAACCAATGTTTTTTAGAGGTAAAGTAAACCATAGATCAAGCTATGACAAATTCTGCTACTGTTGAAATGATGATCTTTTTTTTTGCTAGCAGCCTGCATTCCACCTATCGCAGAGAAAATAATTAATGTGACAGAGAATAAATAATTTCAATTGAAGTAAAGGAACACACAACTTCAAACAGCAGATTTTTGATTCAGAAGCAACTCTGCTCAAATATTGGTACATCACATTTGTTTAAATGTGTTCATTTCCAATTAGGCATAATTCCTCTTTTAGGGGAAAAAAATATTCTTTTGTTACTTTTATGACAATCTGTTGTCATAATTTAAGTCTTAAATTAAGTCTAGATGCCTTTTTTACACACAAAATGTTCATGAAATAGTATTTCTCTGGAATTTTTGTTCTTCACCAGAGGAAAGTACAATAGTAAAATTTTAAAATATAAAATCTTCAACAGGATGTTGAAGAAATCAACAAATGTTACATACTATCTGGGAACAAAGTATTGGTAGTTTTTAAGACTAAAAAGCTTTGTTATAGCAGGGGAAAGAATTAGACCAGTAATTTTCAATTAGGGACCTATTATTCCTTGGGCATTTACAGGCTGCTTTGAAAGGACTTTGAAAACCCATTGACATTATGTTTGTATTCTTTTTAGAGCACTTCCACTGGAAGATATCTAAATAGATGACCACAAGTTAAGGAATGTAGAAAATAATCAAAAGTAAGCACTTTTGAAAATTCTACTTTTTTTTTAATAAAAATTTTAAACTAAAATTGAGAAAAATAATAAGAAATGTTAGCTTTTTTGTTTTAGCACTAATGGCGTGTTGAAATTATGCAGCCTATTTTCACCATGCTCCAAAATTATTTATCCAAAGTGGGAAGCCTTGATTGATTACAACTCTTTCTGTTTGTAGACTTCATGGGAGGTCATATTTTTCTATTAACACATATTACAAAGCTTGTCACTATTTGTAGGCTTCTTCTCACTGACAGTAACTGCAGGATGAGCTGAAAATACTTTTTTTCAGAAAAGTTTAAAATATAATATCCAGGTAAAAAGAAAATGAGTTAATGATAGGAGAAGGCCATGTGGCTTTTTTAGTCAAGATCGATATTAAGAAACAAGCCAAAAGAGAAAAAGTAGAGAGAAGGAGATATTGGAAAAGATAAGCAGAATACTTAAGGCAATACTAGTAATATTTAGGGATCCTATTAAAATACCTAAAAATATTTTCTGAAATATTGGTACATACATATGCAGCAATTCATTCCCTGTGTATATATTCATTGCATGTCCCTATAAATCTCTGTTATCTCTATTTACTAGTGCTCCATTTTCTCCTGTACTTGTGACTGACAAGCAGAAGTAATATAATCTCAGAAGCTATAAAACATTACTTGATGGTTCAAGAAGTTGCTCTCAATACATCCCATAGAAGACAGCACAGCCAGATTCCAGCCTTTTACTCACTTTTCTTCCCTGCCACCAAATGATATGAAATCATTTTAATAATAGCCAGTGTGAAATAGATTAGCTTTCAGCAAACGGCTGTTGTAGCCTAAGACACCAGTGGAGAATTTTTTTTATCAGTCATTCTTCTATTAATTCAATACTAAACTGAAAACTGATGCTTTCTTTTTATAAATAAGATCAAAAAATTTAGTCCCTACCTCCTCTGATAGGTCTTTACGGACACAGGATGCTATCTTGTTAATGATGTAATCATAACTGACCTTCTCTGCTGTCCCCAGTAAGCTGAAGATATCAAACAGTGTATTGGTAGAGTCATTTATGCAAAAGACCAAGGAGCACAGGCTGGAATGGAGGCAGAACAGAAACGAAAGTGCTACCAACCTTCTTCAGCGATGAATGCCCCTCACAGCCTTTGGTGGGCAAGAATTGCTAAGGTCATTTAGTGCAGCTCCAAACCACGGCACTTACCTCTATACCTTTCCTTGCTTTTATGAATTTGGCCCTTGAACGTGAACCCACTCTTCTCTGGCTGAGCATGCTGTGCCTTCCTACCCACTTTCCAAAAGAAAAAGCAAAGAAGCATTTTCAAGATGTAAACCTATCAAAAGAAATCGCTGCTTAGTCCCGTACCTGCTGGAAATGATCTCACACCATAGGACAGTGCATCCAAAATGATACCTAATCTTAAATTACTCATCCATGCCTGTGAAATTCAATGGCTGTATGCTGAGAGATCCCATTATAAGTGATTTAAGTATGACTTTTGCTGGCATGCTTATTTCTGTTTCTTCACTGCTATGTCACTGTGACACTTTCCAAGCCTTTCTAGGCTGCAGGGCAGCACCAAGTATTGTCTATATGGGGGGATTTCACTCCACAATTAAAATAATGTCTTTTTCTAGTAGTTTCCCCATCTTTGTAAATGGAGGTGCTCTCTGTCTTTTCAAGTATCAGCAAGTTTGGTTAACGGTTCTCATATCCTGCTGTCCATCAGCTAGGGCTATGGAAAATGTAATTATTTTTGTATGTCTCATCTGAAAGGTTGGTCATCAGTCATAGCTGTTTACACGTCAAATACAACATCTGAAGTCTCCAAACTCCCCCAAATAAGCACATGTAGTCAAAAATATCTTTCAAAAGGTGAAATATGCTACTAAGATACCACTAGATTATGTCAACAAATATAGTACAGAGGATAACTCTTCCTATATAGTAAATGTATTATATAAGCAACCATTAAACACTTTGAAACACAAGATATTTGAAATCTCATTTGATAGAGACGCTTCTTGCTAAAGCAATTTTTCTCAAAGAAATGTGGATCTAATTTGCCAACTGTGATTTGACAGAAGAAAAATATATATTGATTTTTTTTTTTTTTTTTCCACAGAGGATAGATTTTACTCCAGAGGGGGGGAGGCAACAAAAGTGCTTAGTTCTTCTCCCATATTAATACTTTATTGAGGGCTCCCTGTAAGCAGAGATGTTCTACATAGATGCAACATCTCCATATGTTGTCAAATGGTTTATTTTTTTTAAACCATGTATAATATTGTATGTCATAAACTATTTCCTAATAAACTCTGACTGCAGCTGAAGGTTTCCGTAATATCCAGTTGTTTAGCTTCACTACATATTAACGTTAGATTTTGTTTTGAAAGTGAGCTGGTAAGAAAAGGACAACTGGCCAAATATTTCACCGTTTTTCTCCACATAGCAAATATGTTGTGAGATGCAGCAGCTTTGTTATTCATCTACATAACATGTTAATGTAAGAGGCAAATTTTGGCAGGGGATTATGGGAGTGAGGAGTCTTCTCCTCTGGACCATTGAGACTGACTTTCAATTAACAAAAGTATTAATTTGCAGCACAATGGAAATATTGGAAAGAAACAATTGATTAATCATTTTTCTTGATAATTTTTCCTGTATTTTTCAGTTTTGTTGATAAATAGAGACAGAAAACCTTTGAGTTGTGATTCCCAAATTTTACTGTGTGAAGCCACTAAATCTGAAAAGTGCAAGCGTTTGTCATAGTTTCTGTGATTCTCTCTGAAGCCAAAAGAAGTTGTATAGATAAATGTAAGATTTTTCTTTCATGGTATTTTGGAGTACAGTTCCAAAGCCTGAATTTTTAAGAAACTCTTCTGATCAGATATAATTTAGGGCAAGGTGATGTTGGGCTTTGTCCTTGTAATCTGTTATTTTAATGATGCTACTTTGGAGCCTCACAAGGTTTTGGTTGTCACCAAGTCCAAGGAAGATATGAAAAAGCTAGATAGGAATGACAGGGAGATTAATGGACCAAGAAACCCAGGGGAAATCGCTAGCTGTTTTACTTTAAAGGCTTAACACTCATTTTGTAGCTAGCTTCATGAAAGTAGTTGGTGTTGTCCACCTTAGATCATGGTGTTTTCTTTGCAATAATGTTCCAATGAGGAGCAAAAAAAAGAAGAATTTGTTAACCTTAATCATTTGTACAACAAAGCACTTAATATTTATTATATTTCTTGACTGTAAGTTTTATTTATGATACTGTTGTTTCTTCCCCTTGCAAAGTCTATCATTCTTTCTGTAGTTCAGTGCTAAAAAAGAAATGAAATCGTCAGCTCTTCCTAGGAAATTCTCTTTCAAGTTTGAGTATTCTCCCTCAGACTGTCTCTGATATTCCAGCAGCGTAAATACTTCATTTTGCTATTGTTCACCTTGGATATTTAAGTCTCAACTTTGATACATACACAAACAGGGGCTTTGTTTGAAAGCAACAACACGAGAGTAGAATACTCACATTTTTATTTAGATTCCTAGTGGATTTTTTATTTTTTTCTATTTAAACTCCATGCCGCGTTCTGTAGCTAAAGGCAGATCCTCTTTACTGTGTTTTGCAGGTGCCAGAAGCCACGATCACTCTCTGACTTTGCTGTTGCAAGTTCTGTACATCATTCTCTGCGTTACAGAACAGATAAACACACACCGATGGGCCTTTTCCATGCCGCTTTATTCCTGGTATTTTTTTTCCCTGTTTTTTGATTCCATAATATGATATATGAAGCAAAATCAATAATGCTTACTTTTAAGGTTAAGAACACAGCTGCATAAATAATTCATAAGTCATTTGATCAATGTGACTTCAGAGAATATCCACCAGCAGAGAATTTTCTCAGATACACCCGTTACTTGAAATTATCTGGCTATTGTCTTGGATAAATTTTTAAGTCCTTATATTGACCAGAGCTAATTTTAAATAAGCACTTGCTATTTGTGCTCTGCTACCTATTTGTGAGCTGCCAGCCCTGAGTCACCTTGTGCTGCCTGCCTGATTGGATCAGCAGCACAGCTCTTCCCTGGCAAATACTTGATGAACAAGCATGAATAAGCCTGAAAAAAAATAAATAGTTTTTCGTTAGGAAAGCTAAGCAGGTTAAAATTCGGCTGAAGTGAATGGATTTCAGCAAGAGATCGAGCACTATTCATCCAGCTCTGGATGAACAGTCCAGTGGCTGCCACGCAGGAGTGCTCATGTGGTGTTGGCATCATCCCTGGAGCACAGGAGCCTCTCCTGGCCACTCAGTCCATGGGACCAGGTTAGAGCTGGATGAAAATAAAGCCTCCAAAATAGCCTGGGCTGGATCAGTTTATGGATCTGCTTCTATCACATTGCAATGATTCTGGCATTTACATTTCCAAATGTTACTTTCTGGGGTTGCTAAGGAGAGGTTTGTGCCACCTGTTTAAGGGATATTTGGATGGCTGGGCAACATAAATTATGAACAGCATGTATCTCTAATTGTATCTCTATATTAATCTTGCTCTTGATGGATTACCTCTCCTAGCTGGAGTTTGCTAAGATGTTAATGATTTTTGTGCAAAAACAGAAAAACATGGCTTGCCATTGAAGAGCATCAGCTAAAGCAGCAGAGCACAAGAAAGGATGGGGATGGACTCTTCATCAGGGAGCGGAGCGATAGGACAAGGGGGAATGATTTTAAACTGAAAGAGGGGAGATTTAGATCTCCCCTCAGATCCCTCCAGCAACCTGGCCTTGTGGAAGGTGTCCCTGCCACCTGTGGCAGAGGGGTTGGAATTAGATGATCTTCAAAGTCCCTTCCAACCCAAACCATTCTGTGGTTCTGTGACTCTGAGCATGTGAGCTTTCAGACCAGGCTCAAAGGTAGGTTTGAGAGACTCCAACAGGACTGTTTCTTTCCAATTCCTACCTCATATTGCACCCATAGTAGCATAGTAGTGCACCTGGGATAATTCCTGCCACAGCTGTGGACAGACTGGGCCTGCCTGGAGAATATGGGGACTCCCTACATCTCCTGATAAGGCAAATAAGCCTTGTGGACCTGATGTTTAATTGAGATAGGGTGCTCAAAAGCATACAAAATGGGTGCTGCAGTGCTACTGAGATGATACTTTAAAGCAAGAACTAAGGGATATGTTTTACATTTCAGACATTGTCAGCTGAAGCTATGCAAAATTTGAATAGAATTATTTGAGGAATTTTCATTCAGTGAATTGTTGTACCCCAACACAAACGCTCCATGTGAGAACCGCAACACGCTGTTTCTTTGAAAACTGAAGTAAAATGAAATGTAAAGCACGCTCACCAGAAGAGTATGAAGTGCAACATCTTTTGTATCATGGTTTTGACAAAAATGTATAATCCCACCAAAATATTTTTTCCCAAAAAAGGAAAAAACCCCACCCCTCTCACGGTGTTGCTGTAATCACTTTGTTTGCTCTGTGAAGAACTGGTCCATCCATGCTCTCGCTAAACCCCTGCCTGACTGCAGGGTGGTGGTGGCTTTTTGGCTGAGGTAGGATCTTCTACTTCTGCCTCCACCAGGCAGGCAATGAGGGGGGTGAAAGAGCAGAGAAATATTCAATTTGTCTAACTAATTGCAAATGTGTAATGGCACAGGAGAATGAAGGCCTGTAATCAAAGTGCTAATACTGGTGCTAATACTTAAATATGCTCCATATCAAGCACTATATTTTGTCAAGTTTGTGCTAAGAATAGCCATGTAGGGCATCAGCAACTCTCTCTTTCTGAGGCCTTCAGAGCATGTATGCACTTTATTGCAAAGTGTTATATGAATGGAAAAAATATCCATGTAATTAAGAACAATGCATCCCCTTTCAAGTGATATATTTTAAGGATATATTATCTTTCCAATTCCTATATATTATATTATATTATCAGTCTGTTATCCTGCTTTTTATTGGCACTGTGGACTCAATAGTTACAAATGCATTAATCTTACTGCACTCTCTTTTTAGCCATTCATTCTGGAGTATGTAATACATTTATCTTTCAGTCCCATGAGTATGATCTAAAGTATTGAAATCAATAGAACAATTCTCAGTGCTTTCAAGGAATAGTGGAAGTGCATTAAGAGGATGCTGGGACACATTCAGGTTGGAGATACTTCTTGCAGTGTAAAGTTCAACAAAATTTCTGTGCTGGTAAATAGCAGAATCTGCTATTAGAAAATTTTAATTCAGAAATTAAATGGAAAGATGGAAGCACAGTAAAAAGAGACATTAATCAAATGTTATCTAATATTCAGGCTTCACTTGCATAGTTTCCACTCTAGGTTTCTAACACACATCTCCACACTTAAGTCTTGTCTGCATCACATCTTTTGTCCCAATCACTTATTTTTCTCTAACATTGGTAAGTGCTTTCTTACCCACTAAAACCCCCTGCTGATAATGACTTTCCTAGTCCATTTCTTGGACCATGCAATTTATTTCTATGACTTTTTTTTTAGCTTGGTTTTCTATTTTAAATTGTTTCAGAAATAGGTTTCTTCATTTCTAGTGCTCTTAACAGCTTATAGACCTTATACCTCCTTTTATTTCTCATTCAGCTTTCCAAGTCTGACTCCTGCCATGATCACACCAGGACAACAGATCCAGTGTACAGCAAATAGATATCCTGTCATGAAATCAGTTGTGCAGTTCTTTGCTCGTGTGCAAATTCTCCTTCTCTGTCTTGTTCCCGAACTCTTTAAAACTTTTTTTTTTTACTTTGCTATTTACAAATAAAAGAGGAGCCAGGGTGTTGATGCACTCTGACCACTTTCTTATTCTTCTGACTTGCTTATCCTTCATTTCCTTGTGTTGGTGTATTCCAGTCTGGTCTTTTGTCTTTGGTTTCAGCAGCAAATTTCTGGGCTGGGGAACTTCCCTTATAAGAGATCTAATTCCTCGTGTCCCTACTCCATGAACAGAGCTCCAGGCATTGTATTTATACTGATTATAGATGATCAGTCATGTGTCCTTATATAATGCATTCTAATAGACTTAAACTGGGAAATGGTTTTGTAAGATATGTGTAGGAGCCTCATCATCAAATCCTATTTGTTTTTTGGATTTCTATTCTAATTCCTATGAATCTTTGTCATTTTCTTTACAGAATAATGTCAAAAACTTTTCCTGGAACATGATGGATTCCTCTGAGGTAGGATTTGTAAACTTTTTATATCTGTTTGTCTTATAATGAATGAGAGTATTAGCAATATTTGGATTTTTGCATTCTTTCTTTGTCCTGAGGAATAAACTCATGCACTTTTTTTTAAGTGGATTGGGATATAACGTACCTAATTTTGGACTCTGATCTTGGTTTCACTGCAATCTTGTATGTCTCAGGCTTGTTCTAACCATAAGCAGCTTTGCCAGCCATCTCAAGAGTCATAATGATTTTTAGGACATAGCCGTGATGGTCAAATACTAAGGCATCTCGGTGCAACAGTAGAAAGTTCTTCAGACAGAATAGGTGACTTCCCTGTGCAAAATAATTAATGAATACTTGGATAACTGTTGATGTAATCAGTTTGTAACTACACTAGGAAGACTGTGCTAGTATAACTGCACAGACAAGCCTGCACTGTGAATAAAACTTTAGCATTTCTATATTCCCATTTCCAGTCCATAAAATGGAGACTTCCTGTGGAGGAATTGCATAGTTATCAATAGATTCATTTCATATAATCGGGTACTCTGGTGATGCAATGAGAACTAACACAAAATACTAACCAGCCAACAGCCTGATAAACCATGTAAGTGATACTGAAGACCAGGAGTAAATTCTGTATCATTTGCATTCCAAAAAGGACCTCTGTTGATCCGGTCAGCAGTAAGACAGTATGAAATGCTATTGTGCACAGATGATCCAGATGTCCTGTGACTGAAAATGTTCCCACTGCATTGCTCTGTGGACTAGATTTCTCTCTTGCCTTGCTGCAAAGCCACCAAAGCTGGTGAAGTTCCACATTGCTGATCTGTGGGATGTGGGAATTAGATCCACAGTAGAGCAGTATTAGTAACTAGTTAGTTGAACCAACATATTGAATGTCCAGGGTTGTTTTGAATTCAAAGAACTATCTATTCTTTTACTCTGTAGTTTATTACGAGTTCAGGGCTACGTACCCAAGCAAGTATGATGCAAATACTGCGTGCTATCCATACACTGGGTTTGCTGATTCTGGTCTCTGCTGGTGTAGGCACCTCCGTTGCATGGTATTGGTGTGTCTTGTGATTATGGGACTCATCCAGATGATTTATATCCCCCTTTCTTCTCCAGAGGATTCTGTGCCATAAGCCTTTAGTTTATCTGGTATTTTCTGTATTTTTAGCTTTTTCTTCAAATGCCCTAGTATTTGTTAAACCATTACATCACTCCACAAATATGATGACATTTTGGGGAACAGAACAAATAATCTACATTTTAGAATTTATGCTCTTTCACTCAGAAAATACGATTAAAACTGTGTTCTCACTGTTCTGAAGATTTAATTTATTTGTCTTTCACATGTAGAGTATTTGGAGTCCCTAACAGTCAAATGTAAATATTCAAATAGAAGTCCTATTTGCTGTAGATCTTGAATTGAAATCTTTGTTTCTTAAATCTTTGTTTACAATAGAGGAAAATTATCTTATACCAAAAAAAAAAAAAAAAAACCCCAAACATTTGCAGTTCATCTTTTGGATAAGACTATTACAAAGCTATTTGAAGCAAAAATCCAAAGTACAAAAAAGCATATTGTATTGCCTCCAGAATATGAGTGAATTACAGGATTTGAGTCTTATTTATTTTCCAAAACAGCTTAAGAATGTTAAGGCACAAGTTAAAAAGTAGTCACTTGTTTCTTTATTCACGGTTTTGTTGTTCAGGGGCTTGGGGGTTTTATCTGGATCTTTTTTTCCTTAAACTTTATCAAACCAGAATATGAAAGTAGGTCACTGCAGCAGAGTAAGGGCCTTGTACAGCACAAAACAACCCCGCAGCCACCAGGGATGGAGCCACATCATGCACACACGCAGTGTCACACTGTGGTTTCAGGGCTGGCTCTGCATGAGCAATGCAGCTCAACAGCTCTGGAGCCAGAAACATGATCCACCCCATGGTGACCACGTCTGCAGCCACTATGGACATCAGCCTCATCCAGTGCCAGAGGCTGCTCTGCTGGCTTTGGGCATCAGGGAAGGACAAGATGGCCTTAGGCAGGATCAGGTCACTGGTATTTGTAGATCGTTGAGACCTTATCCTTCTACAATATAAAATGTTCTTCTCCATCTTAGGCAGTTTTGACCTGACATTTTAGGGGCTGAGTTTGTGAACTTCCATAGGGGTGTAGAAATGGCACATACTGGCCACCATAATATTTTGGAGAAGGTAGTGAAGTACAGTGGTGAATGTTTGTTCTTCTTCTTGTTTCTTCTTTTTTAAATGTCTGTTATCTACAGAGTGGACAAAAGCTTTGGAGAGGCTTTGCACACAGGGGAGTTAGTTAACACCATTTAACCCTGGGACAAGACCTCATTTCTGTGCAAAGCTGCCTTACCTTTGATGTCTGCAAAAGTCTGGAGTCTGGTGAAAAGAGGACCAGGTGGGATACTTGAGGAGTGTTTCTTCCTTTAGAAGTCTGAATCTATCAAACAAAACCTTAGGACATTGTTTTAAGTGCTGAAAACAAAGCAAAGCCCTGATAAGGCATACTGCTTTGTAGAGTTAATTTGTGGCATTCACAGGTTCCCTAGAGGGTCAGTGGTCTGGGGAAGAGAAATGATTTCTTAAAATATTACTGAGGAGCCAGACACTTTACTTTGTATACTCTCCACAGCAGTGGATTCTCGTCACAAAATTTCACACCCAGGATCTCTGATAAAAGCAGGGAACTTGTGAGTGCCCGCAGATGAGGCAGCTCCAAACCAATCATTTTGTGCACATGAATACAGAGTCCATCATTGCAAGAAGTGAGAAAAGGAAGACAGGCTTTTTCAAAGGCAGCTTCAAATCTCAGTCATTAATTTATAGTCCAATCACAGTTTTTGGTAAATTATATCTAGTTTTCCGTGGGTGATTTGTGCTCAGACTCACTTTAGGTGCCACACACAGGAGCCATCCTGCATCAGATGTTATTTTTTAATTCAAATTGAAGAGTGGACATTTCATTTTACCTCCTTTTTTAGTTTAGCTTTAATATTTAGTTTAATCCTAAATTCAGCTTTGATATTTAACTTAAAAGCATACTTGTTTTGTTTTACTTGTAGTTAGAAGGATGGTAAAGCGGCAAAAAACCCCTCAAATTTCAGTGCATCTTTTCAAAGCAAGAAAATATTTCAGTCTTCCTGACTTCTTGCTGTCTTTGCTGAGACTGTCAGTTATTGTAAGGCCACTTGTTCACCAGCCACCAGACTGGCACCACCAATTAATCTTGTTTATACCCCTAACTAGCCATTGGGCTTGCAGACAAACAGACCTGATGGAGAAGAAGTGGTGGTCTTGCTGGGAAAGGCTGCTTGACCCTTTTGCCTCTCTCCTGGAGAGATCAAGATCTGAGACAACAGTGATACAGCAGAGGTGACTCTGAAAGAGCAGGGATGGGGGGAGTGGAAACCAGCACTTAAGCTTTAACTTTGCACAATAACACTTCTTTCTTGTATTGTTGTGAGCCTGTTTCTAATTCAATTTCCTAAGTTCAGACACATTTGCAAGTAATTATTTTCAGTGTCTTGCTGTTGTATTCAAATTTGTCAGTGCAACCGATTCTCAGTTTCTTTACAATCATTTCTGCTTTGAGGTGAAGCCTCATTAGCCTTCACAAAACGATATAAAGGGGAAATGTCTGAAATTATATGATTAGAGATGTGTAAAACTATTTGTGGAAACACAGATACCTGACAAGCCATTAACGAGATCATTAAAAGTATTCAAAAATTCATTTTCATCTGAAAATAAGAGAGTTGTAAAATACTTAAATATATTAAAGACCTGTAACATAGTTTGAAAATTTACAGTGAATTTTACTTCCTGACGTGGCCCGGTGACTGACACACTAGTGAAAGAAAAAAATCAATATTTAAATCAAATTGAATGGCAGGCTGTAACTTCTCCCAACCATGGAAATATTTCGTGTGTAAATTGTACAAGTATTTGCAATGGAAGCACACAGGAATCCCCTCAGGGATATTGTGGTGCAGGGACTGCAGGTCTCCTTGTACCAAAGGTAAGGCAATTGTAAAAACACAGTCTTGTCAAATACACTCCTCCAATAATTTTGTCATGAAATTTTATGCTTAGCAATTGATAGGAAATTCATCAGGTTTAAACCAGCTGGAGATTGGAGTCTTGCAGAGAGATCTACATTTGTGATGAAAAATGTTAATGCTTGTGGCTTTAGACTTAGGAATTTCTCTTGTCCCCAGATTGGACAGCCCTTTGTTATCCATGAGGAGACCACTTGTGGACTGTCAAAGGAAGAGTCTTATCAACCTGGATAAAAATCAAACATTTACTAAAGTGCTGGCTCTGCATCAGGTGTCCCACAAGCATGGTGGGATGAGCTGCCCAGTGTCACTGCATCTGAGCCATTGCATGGGCTGTGGAGAACGTTGATGTAGCTCTGGCAGAGACAGTGGCTCCAACGACTGAAATCCTGGCTGATGAAACTCACGGGGGTAGGCTGTTGCCCTGATCAAATGCTGCCTGAATACCCCATGGTGTGAGCCGTGCGTGGGCACAGCAGTCACTAGTCATTGATGTGGCCATCTCAGGTGATGCTCCAAGCACTCCAGAGTGCTGGCAATCGATGGTCCTCACTGCGCTGCTCCAGGGGAGTGAAAGGAGAGGAATTAGCTCCTGCACACCTGGTTCGCGACCCAAAGGGCAGTGTTTGGTCTCTGAATACCTCAGCTATTTGTTCGATGGATGTCTTCTCCATAATCTCTTGTCAGGCTGCTGTAGCTAATCTCTCTATTGATTTTTGCTTAGAAACACCTAGAGCTATTCAACTGCTAATAAAATCTGAAGAGGTCAGTTTTCAAGACATTTAACTCATTTGGAGGCAAGCCTTATTTATTGTCTGATGAACAATTGAATAGCTCTGCTTATTTCTAAGTAAAGGCATCATACAGAGAGCTGACAACCAAGTCAAAATCCATCCAATTACACTGACATCTAGCCCAACAACTGGACTCAATTTGAGCTGTTAGTGTCCATTCACCCGCTTGTTGTTCTTCCTCCTTTTGCTTCTCTTTCGGTTTATCTTCCAAGTTTAACTTGGGAAAACACATCCATATATCTTTCTGAACCTGTGTTTCTTTAACAGCGGGCACTGCTATCGTCAATACTGCATGGCAAATCCCAGGGGACCTGGTTTGGCAGGAAAGGCAAACTTTCCCATTGCTTCCGATTTGCTTTCTTTGTCTCCCCTTCTGTTATTTTTCTCTGTCCAACTCCAAATCCAGATGTTCTCCTTACAGGTTTGCTGAGAAGCCAAAGTCAGACCAAGCTGTAGCTGGAAAGTTTGGGGGTGGGACAGGGGTGCATATTGGCTGCTGGCAGGGGTGACCTTCCCATATCCCATGCTAGATACCCTGGAAACCTGTTCAGTTTGGTGTTTACCTCTTCAGGAAATACAGAAATTATCAGACAAAGAATACACAGGTAAAAAAAAAAGAAAAACCACCAGCAAAGGCATCTCTGTCTGGGGTAGAAATCATTACTGACATACGGAGAAGGTTAAGGTATGTAAATGGAAAGAATACGGGGAGACTTCATGGCTTCAGATCTTTTTTTACCTTTAAATAAGGCCAAGTTTTGAGTAAAATATAATGTCTTATTTAATTGTAAATCCTTTAGGGCCCTGGCAAAAAAGCTGTAATATTTCATTACATAAATGATATACCTAAATCTGTATCAGATAATACCTCACTCTTCGATTTATTTAAATGATGAAAGATGGTTTATTATGAACAAGATAATTTTCTGACTTTTTTTTTTTTTCTTCTACATTTTCTTAACAGGAATGACATTTAGACTAGGGGAAAAAAAAAAGAAGACGAGCCATCAGTAAGTGGGTTTATTAGTTACATTTTAATGTTATTTTTAAGCAAATAATTAATTACTTTGACTAATAGCTGTAAAGCCGGACATGATTCATGCTCATAATTAGATTGAAAGTCACCATCAATCCTGTAGTTTTACTTCATATGGTTGTAAAATCTTGTCTTCTTTTCCCATATAACGTTTTCCTAAATTGCACCCCATGAAATACAATGTGCTAGCTGGGGCTTTGTGCTACAGTTCTGCTTTGCTTGGAGAGTCCTCAGGATAACTTTTGGAGTTACAGAGCTACAGCCGTGGTGGGTCAGCACCCAGCTCTGAGGCTCAGGCTGGAGCTGAAACTTGGGGAATATTGACAATCTGGAAGAGCTTTCAGCCTTTGCAGATCATGGCTATTTTTGTAAAAGAGTTAAACCTAGGAAGCTTCAGATGCAAATCAACCCCTCTGGGAGGAACTCGGTGCAGCCAAAGCACTTGCACTTGTTGAGTGTTTGCCGGCAGCCCTCAAGGGGACAACGTTACACTCCATTTAATTACTGCACATACATTTGAAGAAAAGAAATTACCTAGTGTGAAGCAAGAAGCTTTCATGTGTTCTAGGTAAGACAAGAAGGGTGATTTCTCAAACGCTCGCCTGTATGACTCTAAATCAACATAAACATTATAAAGCAGCTTTCTCACTTCCTTTTGTGAATACTGTCTGCTCAGCAATAATGTTGAATATTTGAGGAAGACAGAGGTATTGGTTTATTAGGGAAATTGATTGCTGTAAGACACAAGTTATTTGAACCTCCTTGGGGTTTCCATAATAGCTTGCAAAGTGTTTCTCATATTGATGTGTAGGAGAATAAGCACTTATTTACCATCAAAACATATAGCTTTAAAAAAATAAGAGTAAAAACTTTTTGGCATGTGCTAATGGTATGAAAACGCATCACTTAATCACATTTTGGTGCTGAGGGCTGGCTTGCCGTTAGGCAGCCAACTTTCACTGCTCCCACTGCAAGAAGGAACACTCCTCTTATAACAACTGGGTCACCTTCTTAACTGTGTTTTTATACTGTAGTTCACACTTTTGCTTGTTGACAGATTTAGAGCACTTTGTGAAAGCAATAATTGGCCTGGGAATATAGCTGGCATGCTTCCCCAGGAAACAAAAAAAAAAAAAAAGCTTGAATTAGATTGCCTTAGGTCTTTCATTAACTGGTAAAACTAATGCAATGTGCTACCGCAACTGCCTTGCTGTTTTGGGAGTGCGATGTAATCCTGCTGCAGGAACTGGAAAGCCAGCCTGAGCCATTCCCCCTCCCTGGCTGCAATGGCACTTTGTGGCAGCTGTTGCAAACATTAGTCATTTTTAGCATTTCTATAGTGGTTTCCTTTCATCAGAACTCCCAAGCACCCCCAGCTGACACCTCCCTGCTTCAGGGACCCTTGCTTTGCTCTGTGGGAAGGGGTAAGGGGGGTGGGTGAGGCAGATCCAGAGTGTGTGGTGGTTCATCCCGTGGTATGTAAAACCAGAACTACAGAGACCTTTTGTTCATCTGAAGACACAGCCCATCACGATCTCAACCCTTGGACTCCTGTGAAGGATCTGAGAAGCCTGAGACGTCCCATGGTGCAGAGGGCAGCGCAGGAGGGACCTCTGGCTGGGGGCTGTGTGTGCTGTGACTGCTGTCAAGGTGAACCTGGAGGAGCCGAGATGATCTGTCTCAATGAAGGGATGCTGAAGATGGTCAGGGATGTCTCCTGTCCTGGAGCACTCCCCATCGTTTGTCAGGAAAGACGACAGAACTGGCTGAAGACATTCAGCTGGGTTTTGAGGGTTTGGATTTTTGGTTGGGTTAATTTTTTTTTTCTTTCAGACTGGTTCTTATCTCCAAAACAATAAAATCTCTTTTCATGAATTTGTAGACAGATGTTGCAAGAATTTAATGCAATAGGGTCATATTCTGGCTATTAATATTAATGCCTTAATCCTGGATTTGGAGGTACCTTCTAGAATAAAATGACAAACTTGCACTTTTTGAAGAGTTGCCAATACAGGAGGAATAAAATGTATCCCATTTGAGTTATATATATCAAAAGTTCCTCTCCAAAAAAGTATATCTGAGGCAATTTAAAGATCCTGAAAGAAAACCTGTATAGGTAATCTTTATATTTATTGTTACTAATTATGGTATCAGTACCTAGGGAGCTAAAATTTTCATCTGTGCAATCATTGTATCTTTTCAAAATGAAGAGATTGGAGAGAAGGCGGTAGGAGGGTAAAAATAGAATTATTATGTAAAATTATTTTGGAAAGAAAATAAAGTGCTTTTCCATCCAAGACAACCCAGTTTGTTCCATTCACTGTGATTCTTTCCTCTCAAAAAAAAAAAATATTGTATACCTTATGCCTGCTTTCATTCACAGAAGGTAATTGTAGGAAATTAATTTTCCTCATTAGGTTGTATAACTCAATACTAATTTACAAAAATGATCTAGGGAAGGAGAATTAGATTCATCTTAAATATTAACATATTTCAGTAAAAAAACCCTGGAAGTTTAAGTTTCTGTCATATTGTTTTTGTCATTTTCTTAAGGTGTCTGATTTCAAGGACCGACTGGGAAGTCCCTAGTAAAGACCTGCTGCCTTGGAAAAAACTCCTTATTCAGGAAAATCATATGTATTTGAAATATAATTTATCCTGAAGTGCTTCTGAAACCTATACCCCTGAAATAGTGGCAGCAATTAAAAAAGAAAAACCAGAATTAACCCAGAACATCTTTCTGGTTATTTGGTACTTTTCAGAAGGAAATAAAACAAGAGAAGTACCACTTTGGGTCTTCACATTTTGGAGTGGATCTATATTGATTGCTGTTTGCTTCGTAAAGTCATGTGTATTAAATTATATTGTAAGCTTGTTAATCACTCTTCCTGGGAATAATAGATATTTCTATAGGTGGTAAAACTAAAGTAGTAAATTAAAGCAAAAATAATAATTTATATTCTATTCAAACCAGTAACACCACATATATACTAGTTTTGCTACCAGCCCACTCTATATAACATAAGCACCTGATATGTATTAAATACTTCAATCCACCACCACAGAAGCAAAGAGAGTATGTGAAATAAAAAAAAATAAAAATTCAAGATCTTATCTGATATAACAGTTAAGATGGCTTTTGCAATTAGGTGTCCAGAAATGTTATATTTCTGAATATCCTTCCAAAATAATACAAGCATAAAGTAAATATTGCTGGCCATGAAATTATCACACATTAGTGTTGTTTCCAGGTATTTTTACTAATGTGGAATCTGATCCTGAGAATTACCTACTTGCGATGATGTTGATTTTCATAATAGATTTGCACATGGGTGTGTATTATTAAAGGCTTCCTTAAGGCCCCCCTAAAGACTCTCCTGCTGTGAGGATTTCCTACTCCAACTGCTCTTATTGGAAGTATTGGCAAAGAGATTAACAATAATTTTGTTGGGCTTCAGAGAAGGCTGTTGTTAGAAGGCCTTCAAAAGATGACATTATGGAACTCACCAAGATGCAAGGTAAAGTTTCACTGTGGATTAAAAAATGGCTAAGAGATGTCATGGGAAAGAGAGGAAAAAAATTATCCTCACGGCAGAAGGCAATGATGAGCTTCCAGAATGAATAGTAGGATTTGTAGGATACCAATTTGTAGGATACCAATCTCTTAATATTTGACAAAGCTAGACAATATTAAAGGAACTGAAAATACAGTGCAAAATGGTAGCACGGGGTCTGATATATCCATTGCTGACAAATACACCTACTTCTTATAATTTTGTGCACCAATACGAGATGTTCATTTAATATGCATCAGTTTTCAAACTAGTAATCAGAGTCCTAGTGTGTGCAAAGTATAAACACTATAACATGGATCAGAGAAAAGATGTTATTCTGGTGATGAAAGCTAGGTGCTCAACCAGAATATTCTGTTAATTGCTAGTCAGTCTGTGAGAAAGAAAAAACTTAGAAAAAAATATGGAAGTATGTCAGAAATACTGAGGCAGACAATGTGAAGCACTGGATTTTTTGGAAGACTGCTGTAAGAGCTGAGAGTCAAAAGATCAAGGAAAGATGCTCAAGAGAAAAGAAATCAAAGGAAATATGCTTAAGTTACGTTTCCCAGTAAATAACTAATGATGTACGGAGAGCAAACAAGCTGTTGCTATTTACTTTTTCGTAATACAATTAGAACATAAGTTGTCAAACACACAATTTATTACAGATGAAATATCTGTGTATTAACAATAAAATAATAGTGGAAGCCATTGATGTAAATTTATGTGTATTGAAGCCCAAAATTTAACTGGGGCAGGAAGTGGTACCTGGGTGCTTGGATCCGAATTCATCCTCGACTTTTCTGAAGAAATATGCATCAGCATTCTTCAAGAGATATTTCACCCTCTAGCATTTGGTTAGAGGCTAATTTTCTCTGAGAGAGAAAAAACCTCAACCAAAACATTCTTTTGATTGCATTTGCCTATGACAGGGTTTCTTATAATTTTCGATGATGGATTTGTTGCTGCCCACTGGCAGGAATACAGTGAGGTGGCTGTGAGCCTGCAGTAGTAAGGAAATTATTTTATCCTGTGATATATTTCTTGAAAAGAAACTAGATTTGGTTTATACATAGGCTGACACATCATACTCAATCAGCTAATAACCAATATAGACTTTAACAGAAAGAATACAGATATTGTGCTTAAAGATATGCATGTATTCAAATATCTTTTATTTCCTCCTCGCATTCACATTTAAAGATAACTGTAAGTGGTAAGCTATCCAAGTATAAAATTGTCTGGAAAATTTGAGCTTGGTATTTTAAACTTGGATTACAGCCAATCCTTGACTGTAAGGATCTTATTTCCATTAATGTGCTACCAGAACTTTGCTGAAAAGCCAGCTGTTAAAAACTTGCTATGAGTTCAGGAAGGAGATGGGAGCAGTTTAGATTTCCATGCTCCTGAATATGAAAAAAACCCCTCTGATAACTCCCTGCTGCTGGAGTAACTTCTCACTGGGGTTCATAAGTATACTTCACAAGAGCAAGGTTATGGTTATTTTTTTTTTTTTCTCTGGAGAGAACAGGCTGCTCTCCACAGGGCATTCACACTTCATCCCTGCTCTAAGTAACACGAGGACCACAATGAGTCATGTACGACATGCACAGGGCTAAATTTTCATGGTTGGATGCTGAAAGGTAGCATCTGAGGGTCCTAAGGATCCCAAAAAAACCCCAAATCACACCTCACATACACACCCCAAAAGTATTTTAGTGTAAAATTTGGATCCTTGATGCGCGTTGCACCAGGTTGCCACAGATGTGAAGCTGCAGCCACTTTTACAGTGGGCTTGCAGACACTCATTTTGGAGGGAAAAAATAATTTCCTCGTTAAGCTGATACCTACAATCTAAGTAAAGAATAAGATTTTACATGACAGGAGCATAACAACAAAAAAACCAAGCCCCGAACGTAAAAACAAGTGGTATCACCAATATAAGGTAGGGGGAAGACAGATTTGGACTTGAGGTCTAAAAGTCAATACATAAGGGGAGAAGTTGATCAATGATCCTAAATTACAGTAAATAATGACAGACCTTCAAGAAAAACAGCTTTTGCTGAATATGCTTTTCAGTATAAGAAATGAAGCCTCAAGTTGAGAGTTGAATATTATATATAGAGAGATGACAACGGGGAGCAGAAAAAAATTGAACAAGTTAGTATGCTACATAAAACATGAACAAATTATTATCAACAGTCATATGACATATAGATATCTGAAATTGAAGCAAAGAAAAGCTCATGTTTCAATGGGACCCTCTCACACCCAAACTAAGAATGGCTTTATGAACCGTATCTTCTGCTTCACTGTGCAAAGTTGAACAGGCATACAGATAAATGCGGGGTGTTTGCTACATTCGGAATACTAATCTAAAATGATATTTTATCTTATTTTATTTTATTCTCCTTTGGTTTAATTTTACTATTTATTTTTTACTTAGATATTTTTTACTGTTGCTACCTTATTTTTAGTCTTCGATTTGGGCTGAAAAAATCAAGTAAAAATATTTTTTCACATATTTTCTACTTTAAGGGAAGCATACAGGTTTCTTCTAATCTAACGTCTTGATTTTGACTGCTTCATAAATAAATAAAAGATTGCCTTTAACATTTTAACAGTTTGTTAAAGCAGGAAAAGAGATAAAAGAAAGTTAAAGGACACGCAAAGTTTGAATTAAAGTGTTTCCCAGCATTGTGATGACAAAGTTTGACCATTACAAGGAATAAATGAATTTGCGGTCACTGTGGACAGCTAGCTGAGACTGAGGCTGAAACTGTTGCATTGGGAAAAGTGGTAAAAGGTAAAAGGACTTATATCCCTTATTTTATGTGAAGAAACGTAGAAGGGATTTTAAGAAACAGGGAAATATGTAAATCTTTTCTTGGAAAATGAGAAGGGAAATCATGTATACTCTAGTTCTAACATTTCCCATTTCATATTCTAAAGATATTTCGTGGTTTTTAGAATTAAAAGTGAAACGTGTATATCAATTATGAAAATTCAATTATTTAGAAATTGAACAAGAATTCATATACATTGCTTTTGTCTATTTTATGCTTAAAGGGATTGTGGGTCCTAATTAGGAGTTCCAAATGCATGAATATCTGACTGTACAAGTATTTCTTATTCACAGCTGTCCTCCTGCTGCCTCTGGTAAGCTCATTTGAAAGCGTGATTCAGAACAGATACAGAGTTCATACAATAAAATTAATCTGAGATAAAATAGATTTATATTTATATCAGACATATTATTTGTAATGACTCAAGAAACAAAGTCCCTTTGTGGAAAGTTGCCTTTGAACACTCAGAGGACCTTAATTCCTCAGAAACCCGCTGGGGCTTGTTCCTTCAGGACGTGTTTCCCAGCACTTTCATGCATTCAGGGAAATAGAGCTGAGTTTATGTGGGCTTCCCAAGGTATTTGGGCATTTTAGGACAACCTCTATTGTTTTCCAAGCTTTACCTTCTAGACCTAGAATGTCATCGGGGGGACCAAAACAGAATATGGTTGTAGAGTAGAAAACAAAAATGCTATATTGTAGAAAAAGGGACGAATAAAGTCACTGGCACCTTTCTCATGGCCAGATCCAGTCCTATAGACCAAAGCTTCAAACTGCAAGGTCCAGTTCTTAAACAATTTTAACTTATTCTGTCCTTAACTAGTTTACTGGGAACAAAGGCATCTCAAAGAACAGGATGTAACCGTGGAAGTCCTTGGAAACAGAGTTATGAACATGTCCATTGGCTTTGGTGCTCTGAAGTGTCCATGTTTTTGCATCTGTCAGAGAACAAAAAGAAAGAAAAATAAAATGATCTTAAGCTGTAAAGTTGGCACAGGAATCTAAAGACCCCTCTTGTGATACTAGGGGAAATGACAGCCTGACATAACCTCCAAGGATGGAGTTAGGCACCCTTGGTCACTCTCCTCACTATGGCAGTGTGGGGTTTGTATTCAAAGCATGGTGTTCAGCAAACTAACAAATAAGTAACTTATTTATGTATTACTTATTAATAAATAAATAAGTAGCACCGTGAGATGCTGAAGAACGTCTCACAGTGTTATTGGAACCAAGAGGAAAATGAACAGAATTCACTGCTGTAGGAATTATTCACGTGCTCCTGCTTGCTATCAAGCATTTTCTCTTAGGCCAGTATAAGCCTCTGGGTATTAAGTATTTCTTTTCCAACATGAACTCCAGTTTGCAGAAAGCTCCTCAGGGTTTCACCTGTGCCACTGTTTCCCAAATGTGGTGGGGAAGTTTGTCCTTTGAGAACTTGCTTCAGTTCTTGGCCCTTCGGTGACAGCTCTTTGATAACAGTTTGTAGCAAGTTCCTAAAGTGTCACTTGAAGAACTGTCATGAAAAGGTTTGTAAATCCATCGAGTGGTTTATGACATGATTGGAAGTTTTCCTTGTTTTTCTCTCATGTTTTCTCATTTTCTTTTTATTCACTAAGAATCCCCAAACAATTGCAGATATTTCACATTGTTCTCAAAGTCATTTAGTGTCCTTATTAAAATTTTGTCACATGAATGAAGAGTTTAATCCCCCATAATCATATATCAAACGGCAAACTACTTCATCTCCTCAACCTTCAGAGTGTTCTGAAATTGGGTTAACTGGCAATTGTTGTTGTCCCCTTATGCAGCCTCAGCAGCCTGTGAGGAAGGGGAATGACCAGTCGATGAAAACACAGTATTTTTAAAAGGTTAGCACAGTTAGGCTGGGGTTTTTGTTCTGCCCACTTGCTAAATCAGGCGAAAAGATATTTTTTTTTCCTGTTGTTTTATCATCATGAGTCCAACTTGAAAAAGACCAAACTCAGGAACAGCACAAATCAATGTATGTGGTTCTGACTGTCACAAGAGAGAAATAGCAAGGGGTGCTTTCTTTTCTTTCCTTTATATTTCAGGTGTGTGTATGCTGCTAATTGAAGCCCATCTCCTGGGCTCCAGCTGGTGCTGTTACAAACAGGCAGAAGGCTCCAGCAGCACACGAGCTAAGGTAATGTCTCTTTGAATTTGAACAGCTTCAGCCTACCTCAGACGCCAGATGAATTCATTTATAGCATATGATCCATGGGACCACTTAAAAATGAATTTCCACGTGTCAGAACACTGTTCCAATGTATTGAAAGAGACTGACTAAGGTACTGATTAAAGCAGTCTGGAGAGCCCTGGGCAGTCCCACTACTCCAGTCGCAGAGTCTCATGGAGGAGAGCTGCTCGGCTGCTAAAGTAAGTGGGTCTGAGATTCTTGCATTTTATCAAACGAGAAGACATGCGAAGCATCCTTTAATGTAGTTAACGAACCTTGGTGATTTAGGCTTGGTTGTATCCCTCTGCTCCTGTCATCTGAAGAAATGAAAGGCAGTCACTTTCTGGAGCGGGTAGGGCTGGGGAGAAGCTCTGGGTGAGGTGGAGTTTTCCCAGCTGATTGAGCACCCCAGCTTTGCCTGTTTTCTGGGGCTGTGTCCCAGTGCATCTTTGAGAATAATGTTTGGTGATTTCTATATATTTAGAAGTATATTTGCATACTTATAGGCTAATGAATAAAGGCTCCTTTAAATAATGATGTGTGAAAACAATTAGCAGTATATTTTAGAGCTATGATATATAGCCTGTTTGTTTCTCAGATACACAGCATAAGAACTATTTCAACTCTGAAGCGGAGAGAGTTCTCATGGTAAATAGTTCTACTCAGTATTAGGGGGTCTATCCTCTGGATCTCTGTCTAAACATTAGCAGCACAAAACATCACACTTACACCCCAAATGACTGTCTGTCTACCTTTTCTAGAAACACATTGAAAGGTTATGACTTCAGTTTCACAAATATTTCCCTTCTGTATATAGTCTGTGTATGGTGTGTATTGGTGACTGTGAATAAAACTCCCTATATTTATACATAGTCTAAAGCCCAGTAGCCAGTTCTGTGAAATCATCCACTTAACTGTGCACTGGTTGCGGTGGTTCCCTATGTAATTGCGAGGGAGATGGTAAAATATTTTCTAGTGATCTTTGTGTCAAAGTTATTTTATAATAAATTTGTCTTCAGAGTTGCGCTATGTGATGTTACGGGCCAGGCCAGAGTCTGTTTATAGAGCACAGCCCTAATTTCATCACAGATGAGCCAATATCCCTGATGCATATCCTTCCAGGAGGAGATTTTTTTTCTGAGCTAATTGGACAAACAATGACATTTTGAAAAATTAGAGGCTTTTGTATGTTCTAAAAATATTCCTAGCATCTTTTTGCTTCCTCCTAACTCAACTGCAGTTTGACCTAAAAAGAGCTTAATTTGCTGTGTTGTGGTGTCATTTCTTTGGGAGCATTTAATACAGGTGAGTTTAGACTGTTTTGCTCAAGGGGAGGAATGTTATTTTCTTTTCCTGCTCCCAATTCAGTTTAATTTAAAAAAAAGAAAAACCAAAAAACATTTCCAGCATGGAAGCCGTCAATACTAAAAATAGGTGAATTCATGCTCCACATAAGATTTTGAGACCTATTGGGGTCTGCAGTGGTACAAAATAGTAATCTTCCCATTTATTCTGGGGTAATTTAAGAAATAATCCAGTCAGAATATTTTTCCAAGCATCCTTTAAAAGAATAGGATTTCATAAATATAACTTACTCTTAGCAAAATACTGTTCATTGCAAAATTATTCCACTTGGATGGAGCCTTAGGGATGTCTTGGAAATGTTACTATTGCAAGGAGGAGCTGTTTACAGTTTTTTATCAGGCGGTTTTAATGTCTGGAAGAGGCGTGTGACTCTTATTTTTAGGCTCTGTCCTTTTCTTCCATTCACTCTAGCTCCCCCAGTATTGGTGTTTCCTTAGAAACCCTGGCTGTCAGATGGCATCATAAAAATATGAAAGGACACCAAGCTGTCATTTGAGGGAGGTGATTATGTGAAAACAATGCGTTTTCTACTGCTGGCAAAAATCTTGGGTTTAATCCTTTTCCTGAAAACAATAATTTCAGTCAAGATTTAGGAGGAGCCTGTCTGCTTCCGTTTGCATGCCTTGTTGAGAATGAATATTGCTCTGAGGGAAGAGATCATTGCTATGCAGAGATATAACCTTTTTAAGTCCTGGGTTGTGCTCTTGATGCTGGATAGATTTGTTGTCATGAAAGCTGTGTACTAGGGTTGCATAACTCTTTTGAGGTGTTTATGTACAAGCTCTCCCAAGGGTGGTGTTTTATCAAACCTTATTACAAAACCTCTCCTCTCTGCAAGCTATCCAATTCTTAGTGAGTGATTAAAATTCAGTATTGTGCCTGGTCAAGGATAAGCTGAGGCTGTCTTTCATATTCATGTAAGAAAGCTATAGTACCTGGAAATTTCCAGAAGGTTTTATACGAGCCTTAAGTATTCTATACTGCGGCCACCTGTAGGGTCATGCTTTAGGATGGGCTGGAAGGTTGTTTTTGTTGTTTTTAGATTTTTTTACTTCTTCCCTGCACTTCTTGAAGTGCCTCGATTTACCCTTTTTCCTGTGTTCTCTGCCCTTTGTGTACCCCTAAGCCCCCTCTTCTGCACTGCCCCATCAGACAGTGGAACTTCTCTAACTGGGTTGGGAAAAAAAAATGGGTTTCATTACTGAAATGTGCCACTACTACTGATTGCTCTAAAGACAATGAAAGCTAGCAGGGTTTTTGTGGTTAAGAAAATCCAACTCATCTCTTTACTATGTTGGAGGTGAGGGAAGGAAGTGAGAAGAGGAGGTTCCCGGCAGAGTGTTTTCCACCAGAGACAGACAGGCTCCCTGCTGTCTTCCACCACCTCTTCCAGAACAGATGATGTCTGGTGTAGCAGCTGCAGCCTCAGTATTGACAATCTGGCACCTACCAGCAGATGGGAGAGTGCTGGGGCAGTCACAGAGAGGAGCAAGTCCTGGACAAAATCCTCATGAAGTCAACCATATCACAGGCTCATGGCAGTCCCCTGAGTTCACTTTGCTCCTCTGTGCTCTCAGCTGGGCTCCACATGGGTTTTGCCCCAGGCTTTGTGGTGTGAAGGTGGATTCGGTTTTGTTTGTCTGCTGCTGCCTGGCTGCCCTCAGCCCAAGGGTTGGCTTGCCAAGCATCAATCCGGGTGACGGGGCAGAACTGAATTGCCACTGCTGCCTGCCTGCATTTATGGATGCAGTGAAGGTGTATGGGCTTGCCTTCAAACAGGCCAGGAATGCATGTGAGGACACGCCAGGTGATCTGTGACTGAAGGAGGGAGCATCTATCCATTTACATTTTCTGGAGGTCTTGGAGCATTGGTCTGTAAACTCTCTATCAAGTGTTGCTTGACAGCACCGAGGAAGGATGTTCTGAAACATCTAGAAGTATTTCCAGGCAACCTTTGCCTTTACAGGAGGAGATACGGTTTCTGAGATTCTTGTATTGGTTAGCTATCGACTCATTTGCTTAGACAACAATTCATATAGCCAGTCTAGACTTGCTTATTTCTCAGGTTTTATTCCTTTTCATTTCGGTCACTTTGCCTTTTGGACTCTGTGCATTCAATTTTACCCACAGTGACACTAGGCTACTTTCACAGCATTTAGTAGATACACCTTGCCTTGTCCTTATTACCATATAACTTGTGTGTAACCTCAGTTACAGTGTATTGAATGCTGCACTGTAAAAATGCCTTACAGCCAGACTGATATAACTGCAGGCTTCTCCTGATATTTTTTTTTTTAATTTTTTTTTTCCTTGAGTGCTCACCAAAATGAGCTGTTGCATTCAAATCAAAATCCATAACTCCTGCTCTGTCAGCTGAGTTGTACTTATGGAAATGGTTATCAAATGGGAGTGATTACTCTGTTTTGGTACAGGTCTTTCCTATTATTTTGTGTTGATCTGTGAATGTCACTCAGAATTTTAAATATACATTAGAAACTTCCTTCCTTTATTTTTCTTCTGTTGCTTGCACTTAATTTTTTAAAATTTTTATCTGTAATGTATTTTTTCTTGAGATATATGTACCATTAACAGTGTGTACGTTATAGGTTTTATTCATTTGTGTATTGTAATAGTCCATAAAGAGTGGATTAATAAGATGTTTGTCAAGATTCATATCTCAAGTAATGCTCCATGCCATCAAGCTGATACTTGAGAATTCCTTGAGAGAATAAAATCTCACTGGAAATCATAGTACTGAATAAACCTGGGAATTCAGACACTTCACAGGTTGGAGATGCTGCTAGATCTGTAGGGCCATGGTTGGGGAGAAAGCTCTTCACCACAGCCTGTAGTAGCTGCAAAAGTGAACCGTGTGTGTGCGTGAGGCAGTGTGAGAAGCTGCAAAATAAAAATCAGGGAAAATGAGTCATGAGATGTGGAATTAAAAGGGCATGAATTAAATGTATGCCACATCTCTCTATTGCCTGAGCAAGGGACCTGGTAGCACAGATTTTCTTATTCGTGTAAATGCAAGCCAACAACATTACTCGCATGTGAGTGTGAGTTAGGATTTAACAATGCATCCTTGTGTGACATAATGATGTAGCACTATCTATAAGGATTTAAAAATAAATTCACTAACAGAAGTACTTTCTTATTTTATATATTATGAAAATACCAGAAAGTTCCATATATTCAAATCTATATAACTATTGCACGTGTGCTGAAAGAAAAAAAAAAAAAGGCAACAAAACAAAACAAAAAACCCTGCCTCGAAACAGAGGAATTGCCATACTGGAGCAGGCTGGGAATGACCTTATTTTAACCCCTGTTTCTGACAGTTGTTCCTTAGGAAGATACGAGAAACCCATCACTGGGAAATGATTTTCTCACAGGGAAATGTATTTTTTTCATTATTCCATCAGTTAGCAGCTGACCTCTGGCTAGAAGCACATGATTTTGTATCTTTGATACAATTATTTTTATCCTAGGTAATGCAAAAATCTCAGACCTTCCAAAAACCTAAGAAAACAGATACACCTTGCAACGATCCTGTGGTGCAGAGAGGAGAGGAAAGCATATTTCTTTCTCTTTTAGTTCTTCCTCTACAGAAACTCCAGATTAGAAAGAATCAGAGAAAAATACTTGAGGAAAGGTCACTCTACTGAGCTGCTTTGAAACTTGGATAAAAGAACAATGATAGTCTCATTGTAGAGTAGCGTTAGATGCTTTCATTCAGTCCTATAAAACAGAGTCCCTCCAGGGGGCTTCTCAGTCACAGACCACACAGAGACTTCCCTGCCCACACAGCGTTTTTGTGCTGGAAGAGAAGATGCTGCTGGCACCTCCAGCTGCCCACACTGGGGAGCTGATGCCAACCAGCATCAACCAATCAGCACAGGTAAAAAGCGACAGGATGGTTTTCTTGGGTGATGATGGGGGGAACATTGCATGACCATGATGACGCTGAGGAATAACTGTTCTGTTCCAGAAATGCAATACAGAGTTTTACCTAAAGTAAATCACAGATTTCATAGACTTAAGAATTTCCTTTTCCTTTTCCTTTTCCTTTTTTTTTTTTTCCCCCAAAGAAATAACATGCCACAAATAATTCAAACACTTGTTCACACTCCAGACTGGATAATGAAAGGGCTCATCATAAACTCTTGGCTGTGCAACCCGTCCTGTTGGGGTAGTAATTTGGGGAGTGATGCTCTGCCAGCCCCTTTGCCAGTGGGAAGGGGCACTCAACGCCTTCTCCTGCTGGTTGAACTCTGGTGAGGCCAAGACAGACACTTTTATTTTCCATTTGGATAGTTAAATTCTTCACTCTCTTCAATTACAAACCTCAATTATTTTAGGAACTGCAGCTTCAGTGCCTGCAGCACAAAATCTATGGCAGTGTTAGTAGGTCAAATCTGATGTCCTCTATTTATGTTTATTTTATAACTGAGCAATAAGGGCCAATTTTGGTCTGTGACAAAGTTCATTTTTTCTGTGAGCAGACATTGATGGAATAAGATACAAAGGGCTATAAAGTTATTACTTTGAAAATGCCTCTTATTATAGTGCAAATATTATGAATTCTTTCTTTCTTTTTTTTAACATGAATTAGAAAACACTGAGTGCAGCTATCTTTGGTTCTCTTGTCTGACATAGCTTTGCCAGTCTGTAAATTTTCTTTCAAATTAGTAGACCGAATTTTCTTATCAACCCTTAGCCAGTTGCAATTACTGTCACTCTTTTCAGCGGAGTTAATAGGTTTGTGCCAACTAAACAGAAATTTCTGTCATAAATTGGGATTTTACTGAGTGCCCTGAACTTGCTGGTATTGTTTTAAACATAAGAGCTGTTCTACAAGTAGAGGTGGCAGGCACAGCTAAACTTTGTTCTTTGACTTCACAAATTGCACTGGGCAATTCAACAAAAGCTGAGTGCATAAAGAATTATTTTTCCACTCGTTTTTGTGAGGGATTTTATATATATTTTTTTTTTAAGGATAACAATTTAAAGTAGAATAAACAGAAGGCAATTTGCGTAAGATAGAGCTTTTGGAAAATGTGCAGTTTAAATATATAATCTATTGGGAATCAATGTGATGCTCTGAAAAAAGCCATTGCAAGTGAGTAGTCATATATAAAAAATATAAAGTTTTGATAATTAAGAAATACATAGAACTAAGAAGACAATACCCCAGGACAGCTAGGCTTCCCTTGCCATGTTCTCTCACTAGTATTTGTGGGAAAGGATCATATATGGGAAAGAATGCTATATAGAGATAGATGTAGATATATTTCTCTGAAAAAGAAAGATGGTTTCAGTTCTTCTCTCATGGCAGTATCTGGTTCTGCTAAGGATACTTCACATCTCCTGTTAGTCTTCCTGCATTTCCCCCTCTTGAGGCTTTTGTGGTCATAGGAAAGTGATACGTAACACACCGGCCATATGTAGCCCATTACAGTTTTGGATGGTGTCTCTTGTCAAGATGACACAAGCAATTCTTGCCCACTGTGTGGTAATTAAAGCCCTTTCTATAGTAGAACAGGGGTTTACGAAGTGTTACCTTGGAAAAAGTTTGCCTTGTTTAAGAGCCCCCTTGTTATGGGGCAGTGGTGACTCTTCCTTCTTGCTAGTCTTCTGCACTCAGTTGTGCGATGGGGGAATTGGCAGTGGACATTTTCAGCTGAGTATATATTTGTATATAACTTGCGCCAGGGATATATGTTTTTCACAGGGTTTTATAAGCTCCTTGCTCAAAACGAGCTAAAGCAACAGCCAAACCTCTCGTGCCCAGTTGCAGCAGCCTGTGATGGAGATGTCACAGAAGAGTAGGGCAACAGCCTTGAGACCATCTGCCCATCATGTGCTGCCTCTGGCAGTGGCCAGGAGCAGATGCTCAGGGCCAGAATATAAGAACTGGGCAAACACTGAGAGATAATTCCTCTGGATATCCTCTTCTGGCTTTCAGCAATCTGATGTTTAAGGGCTGTACTGACCTGGGAGTGGCAGCCACATGACTGCATCTAATAGCCCTCAGAAGTCCTTCCCACTGAAAAGCTTGCCTTGTTATACCCTTGCATAATAGGATGCAGTGACTTGAACAGACAGTCCTAAAACAGAAATGTCTTTAATTTTAATGCTGGGCTATGCCACCTCCAAAGCATTCTTCTAATATGGTTTAAAATCTTTTGCATGTATATATACTTGTGCAGGTTGCTCTGCATGAAAACCCAGCCTCACAGCCTCCCTGAAGTTAAAGTCATTCTAGTGTTATCAGTGTGGATCAGTAAATCAAAATACTAAAAAAAAAAAAGAAAGAATAGTCCTGGAGTGTTTGTGACCATAACGCAAAGCCATGAATGAGTTCCCTTCGACACCATTTCTGTTGTGTGGCAGAGTAGGCTTTTGCACCAAGGAGAGGGAAGGGTTAACATTATAAAGGCCAGTGGAGATTTTTTTTTTTCAATAAACCTATATGCTTTCTCTCTCTTGCCACATAAGAATCATATGTAGATATAAAGCATCTATTTCTTTTGAAAAGAGAATAGTTACTGTGAGGGAGGTGGATGAAAATGTGAAGGGACTCCTTCGGCAGGAATGAGGTACAGCAGATTATATTTTGATATCGCCGCGTTCTCCGCAGATGTTTTTAGGCATAGGTGCATATAGAATCTCATATAGATTGTGTTGCCATAGTCACGGATATAAAAGAAAATATTACTTTTCTCCCAGACGTTAATCTCTGGGTATGGGTAGATCCCAGATGTACTGGACTTTGAGGCAAAGGGCACTGGAAACCTGAACACAGAAGTGACTCCAGGGTGTGTAAATTGGCTTGCAATATATTGAGTGACATATAGTTGTGATGTGGCTTGTCAGCAGGAAGCAGCCAGCTTTTATGCACGTATTTTATGGCAAGGCCTCATTATCTGTTCAAGGAGCATTAATCAAGGTACTGATTTGACAAAATTGAAGCAGTGTGGCAGTCAGGCCTCCTAACTTCTTATTGCTGGTGTCTTTCTAAATAGGTGTTGTGCTACCAGGGCTCTTAGCTTCCAAAGCATAAAGGGCAATAGTTACTATAAGGAAAGATGTTTTAAACTGCTGAAATTGTGTTGTTCTAGGGTTTTAAGTCACATTCATACTTCCAACAGAGGAATTAATTTGGTTGTCACTGACAGAGCTTTTGCTCCATGTGGATATATCTACAGAACTGTTTCTTCAGGGGACAATTAAAACGTACAGTGCTGAGAATAAGGGAGAAGAGTATGGATATAGTATAATAATAGTAAATAACAGATTGTGCCCAAAATGTTTCTTTCATTACTTTCTTCTCTTCAGATCTCTTTCCTGGCTTGTCTCTTTATTTGTATTTGTTTTGCATCAGCAGGATGCAGTCTCTTCATGAATACATTTCCCCAAGTAACCTTGCTAGAAATAGCCCACATTTGATCATACAGAACATGTTTTCATAGGAACCAAAATCCAGCTGAGTGAAGAACCTTAGTTCCAAAGTGTGTGTATATGTATATATATTTAAAAACAAATAGGCTAAAAAACAACCTCCCCCCTGATAAACCCAACCCTCAGGAATAAAAGTTTCTGCTGCTACTCTATTTCTAACCCTTCTCTCTTCTTTTACTCTTGGTTGCTTTTAAGTGCAACGTAAACAGCAACATTGCTTCAATAAATTCTGGATCAGGCTCCTGCTGTTCTTGCAGAACCACCAAGAACAACTGTTTCAAAAATTTTGCGGTTTTGTTGTAGCTTTCTAGCAGGGAAATCTCATTAAATCCTACCAAGTTAATAGAGAGAATGTTATTCAGAGAGGGAATGAAAGGTTTGACCCACCTATGCCTGTGCAGCTGCAGACAAATCCTTGCTTCCCAGAGTACGTCAGGGTAACAATATGGAATCTCCATACTACTTTGGGACTGATTACTGTAAAAAAAAATTACTCTATTATCCATGTTCTGCCAGCATAGGTGGTCACAGGACACTGGAGTCTACAAATGGGGCTCTAAGTAGCATGATCTAGTTGAAGATGTCCCTGCTGGGCAAGTTGGACTAGATGGCCTTCCAGCCCAAACCATTCTCTGATTCTACAGCGGGGAGCTATCAGGACTTGGAGAAGGTATTCTATCTCCCTCTTTGTCACTGAAACTCTTCAAAAGTCCCTTTCTGCTGTATCTGATTTTAAGCCTGTCACTGTAACAAGGCTGTGGATGAACAATTATTAGGGAAAAAAGAAATGTTTCTAACCTGAGACACAAGATTTGCACCTTTGTGTGTTCCTCTTTACTTGTCTCACTTAAAACCTCTGTTATTTCCATTCCTGAGCTTTCCACTGTCCCAAAGCCCTCTTTCTGTGCAAGTCAAGGCAGCAGAACAGATCTACTGTCTCAGCCAAATTAGCTCCCTGGGTTTGTCACACACAAATATCAACCGCTTGGTTGCTCCTGAGAACTCAGTGCCAGCGGTTCCTCAGCTCTATGTGGTTGTCTCTGAAATGGTGTGGTAGCGTAGGGACTCTTAATTTATAATTTTTCTGTTGTTTGCATTTATAGGTACAAATGCTTGGGTTTGTACTGGGTTTTCTTCTGGGTTTTTATTGCCAAAATACAACATCAGTGGCTACATAAAATACAGCTGATTGAGGCTAGCAAAATATTCTTGGCTTGCTAGTGACTGCCTTTTAATGGGAATATTCAACATGCAGATGGCCTTAGAGAGAGGTTACCTAAGTTCAAGTGAGAATTTAAACGTAGATTCATAGATTTATTTATTTTTTAAGGCCAGATGGCACCACTATGATCATCTTGTCTGATCTCCTGCATAACACAGGCCACAGCATTACACCCATTAATTCCCATGTCAAACACAATGCAACAGAAATGTGTTTCTTGCAGATGTTTTACCTCTCTGTCAGGCCAAAATTTGAACTGACCTCACACTGGCATCAAAATTAGTGCTGTTAATAACCCAGATTACTGCAATATTAAAGAAGAATGCTTTCAAGATCTCCACTGGAAACTTGTTGGCTTGGTTGCATTTTTTTTTTTTTTTTTGCTTGGAAGATAGATGGAGCTGTATAGTTGTTTTTAGTATTATTTAGTAAAAACTCTGGAGGGAGGATCTGACAACCTTGTTTCATGATATATTGGCATGTCAGAACAGCATATGGTGAAAGGAGAAAAAAGACAAGAGAGAAACCCAAACCAGAGTTTTTTTGGAAATGTTCTGAAAATTGCATTGGTGACTAAACTAAGGTTTCTTCCTACTAAAAGTACAGCAGCAACAACAACAAAATTTGGCCTGAAAATGATTTCCCTCTCTTGAGGAAAATCATAGTCTTTTACTTGTTCACTTTTGGAGTTTTTAGAATATATTGTTAATTTTTCCAGCAGGGTTTCTCACTTTCCTGGAGAATCAATGGATTGGTGAAACTTCCAAAGAGCCCTAGCCAAATCCTAATGTTTCTGTGTCAGGCAGCCAGTACAAATGTTTCATGAGGTACTGTGAGCCCAGCTCTCTGGTCTTTGTTCACCCGGAAAGGCATTTGTTCTTTTGAATAGCCTTATTTGCTCTGACAGGAGCTCGGCACGTGAATAAAACATTATGCCACATGAATAATGATTGCAGAATTAGATGTTATGTGTGTAGCTGTGTTTAAGTAGGAATGGGGAAAAAAAAAGAAAAAAAGTGCAAGTATTCTTAATGTTAATTTTTCAGCATTAGCTAAAGTGACTTATGTCGAATCTGGCTCAGACCTGGGAATTGCTGCCTTTCGAGTATTCCTGCTTGAGACGGGGGTATCTCAGCAGCGCTTCGGGGCATATTGAAATGAGCAACTGTGAGGTGGAAAATGGTCAGGGACCAGACTGGGCAGGGAGTAGAGGATGTATATTAGCAGGAGAATGGATAATACAGATGCTGAAACGCCTTTTAACATTGAGGCTGATCCTTTAACACCTTTGTTCATTTCTCCTCTCTGCAGTGAGAGTTTATGATTGTTATGGTGGAAGATGGTGTGGAAAGTGGTAGTGTAACTCACTTTCTGTTGGGCCCCAGACTCTTACAGCTTCAGCCTAAGAAGAGATAAAACAAATCCTCTTCTAGTCATGCATCCTGTCTGAGTGTCCTTCAGCTTTACACAACTGCTAATTGTGGGCTGTCTTTGGTTTTTACATGGCCTTCAGAAAACAAGTCCTAAAATTATATATAATAATATATACAATAAATAAGTAGATAAACCCCCTACAAAACAAAACCAATACCCAAACATGTAAAATATAGAAGAATTGGTTTGAGATAGTCTGAGAAGGGATGGTCTGTTAGTGGAGATCTTCAGAGACAAACAACACGCATTATCTGACTGAAGCCAGAAATACCTTGGTATTCCTCACTTACTTCTGGGTCAAAACAAATTGGATTTGCAATCCACTGAATGATCTACACAGCCTGTAAGCAGTCTGTGAGCAGAAAGGAAGTAGAAAGAAAATATTTTGGTGTTAGTCCACAGTATTTACAACTCCTGACAGGATGCCTTTTAGAAATGAAGGTTTCAACATGGCTTAGCACACGCATGCTGTAATTTGCCTGTCATTTCTCTGAAAGTTCATTGGCATTGTCAAGTCATGTTTAACTCAGTAGGGAAACATGGATTTCATCCTTGGTGATTTTGTGAAACATTCTGATAGCCTTAAGGTTTCCTGCTAAAACTGCAACCTTCAATCTCCTCCCCACCTCCTCTTGAATTAACTGCACTTCTTCATATGACTTCATTATGCTAATGATCAAAAATGAATCATGAATGACTTTTAAACCATGATTGTTGTTTAAAAGTGGCTGGTTGTGCTGAAATACCTGTGTACTCAGAACCTTTCTGAATTCACACATGAGTAGGTGTACAGTCAAATAATGGGCACTGACAAAAACCAGATGCTGCATTGGTACAAGATGGCACACGCCAAGCACAACAGAGAATGCTACCCGCTGTTTTGGGATGTGTTAAGGTTGGTACAACAGCAGTATTTTGGCACTCTTCTCCCACTATTTCACTTTTATGGAAGAGCAGGAAACTCTCTTTGTAGCACCATACCTTTTAGGCTTGGTCCAAAACTCGTCAACAGAAAATCTCAATCTCATGTCAAAGAGCCAGGGCCAGTGGCAGATCCACCTTTGCACAGCTAGTGTTACAGACTTCAGATCAAGTCCAATAAATCTGGTGTATGTGGGGAACGTTTAGTTTCCCATGCTCAACCATTTAGTTAAACATGTTTACAGACTTCATTAACAAAAATAGATGCTGACAGATTAAAAGGAATTTCATTAATTTAGGAGGTGTGCTCCAAGCTAGGAAAATGCTGATCCCCCAATGTTCAAACCTCAGTTATGCAAAGCACTGTCTGTGTAGTCTTTGGATAAATAAATATTCCATCATCATGTCAAAATGAGAATGTTTATAACAAAATATTTTTTTTTCTACGCTTTTGTTATTTTTGGTTCTTTTAAATCTGATTTAATGTGCAGGCAGGTCATTTTTATGAACACATTCAGAATAGTATCATTTTACCTGATAAAATAAAAAGGCAATATTTAGAAACAGAAACCTGGGCCACTAAATAAACATGCATTTCTTCATGGCACAAGTGAGCATAACTGCGGTAAAATATTACTTTTAAGGATTCTCTCTTCAGCTGCAGTCGGTGTGTCTGACAAGAACATCAACAATACAGAATTGGGTCCGCATTCTGCTCCTGCAAAAAGACAGGAGACTGGTGTTCTGTTGGTTACAACTTGAAGACAACATTAAATCATCAAAATCCACCAGCTTACCATGCTGACACTGTCTTTCAAATTGAGGTTGGTTACCAAGATGAAGGAGGGAAAGAATGGAGATCATCTTTTCTGCTGACTGTGCAAAATTGACTGTTTGCTAAACTCCATGAATAGATTATTATCATGTGGTTTTGTCTTACTGCTTAGACTAGATGGAGCTGGCTGTGGGATATGGGATATGACAGAGTGTATTACTGTTAACATTCGCTCTCAAGTGTTGGCTTCATCTGGAACACAGAGCGCTCTTTAATAGTGGTCCCTCGTACTTTGAAATGTACCCACTCCTGCTTTGATGCAGATTTGAGAGGATCCCACACTGACATGCTGTCAAAGCATCATTGAAGTGGGAGAAGAAAGGCATGTGTTAATGTAACTGATGTGAGGAGAAGCAGGACTCCACATGAAACCATTGTAGGGAAGAACCAGATGCGACAGGTAGAACTTTTAATTGAACTCCTAGACTTCTCTAATGCCTCAGCAAAGCGTGCAGGGCTTATTCTGGTGGGGGAATCTTGTTTTGAGAATAGTTGTGGTTAAACCTGTATTATGTATTAATAAAAAGATATGGATAAAATACCATGAAAAAAATCAACAGACCAAAATTTCTCATTTAATATGATGTGTGTCAGTGTACTGCAGTTCAGTCTCTGCTGAAGAACTAGTGTTCCCTGAGCAGTAGTAAATCATTGTGGAGAATTTGGAGTCAGATAGAGAAGAGCCTTCATATCTCCACTTCATCTTTCTACTTTTACTACCAGCCCCTTGCTGTGTTTAGGAGTAGTAAGACAGTATCCATCCAAGCAACTGGTAATAATAATTCCTTAGCTGTGTTGCTAATACCCCCAAAAATTAACATTTGTTCTTTCAGATGGATTAAGTCCCTGTAATCCATACACAAATGTTTAATTTTAGATATGCACCTGGATTCCAGTAATGGGTAGTGTAAATTTTAATCCTATTTCAGAACCATATTTCCCTCTTAATCCATTTTATTTTTTTTTTTTTGTTATAAAATAACATTTCTATTAATTTTAGATAGATATTTTTCTTTGGTTTTGTCTGTTTAAACACAAAAAAATGTGAACAATTAGAGGAAAGCCTGTTGACTGAGACAAATTAAATATGTACACAGTAAGTCGTACATACGATTCAATTTTTTCCCTACTTCTCTGTAAAGATATGTTAATTTTCTGAATCAAAATCTTAAGCTTCATGTTTCTATGATCTATTCAGGAAAACAAATGGTAGCTTCATTTCACAACTATTACTTAACGTTACATATTGCAAAGCCTAATCTCTCTATTGTTACCCCAAGCTCATGTTGTTGAGCTTCAGGTATTCAAGGAAATATGCATTTAATTTAATGTTGGTTCCTGCCAATGGAATATATAGGCTTAGCTTTCCAACCAGGATTAACCTATTGAATTCCTTTTCCCACCTATGAAACCTAAGCATGCAGGTGAGTATAAGCAGAATAGGAGTCTGACAGTCTTATTCTGAAGGTGTGTCACTGTGAGTAAAAACATCTTGTTGTTAAACTGTGGCTCGTTGACATGCTCCACTCAAAAATTTAGGCATTCAGGTTGGAGGCTATAATCTAAAAGGACAAATCAAGAGTTCATATGCAGGAATAGCATGGCATTTCTGAAAACAAACTCAATAGCTTTTACAAGGTACGTTTTTTTGGTGTTCCAAATTTACAATTCCTTTTTTTATTTTATCTGTTTATTGAATATTATCTTTCTACTCTGTCACAATAATTCCTGATGTTTTGTGATACCCAGGCTTTGGCAGCTTTATTGACTTTAAAAGTTCCTCTCTCCTTCACATTACATTCTCTTCAACTCCCAAAGTAAGTTCATGGATATATAATATAGATCTGATCCAATTTATTTCAAGAATAAGATACCAGTTGGAAGAAAGCATTTCCTGTTATCTCTCTTTAGGAATTATCTAAATGTGTTAAAACTCCAAGCCTAACTATTTTTAACAGTCAGGTTGATGAAGCTTGATACTTCCATGAAGGAATCATTTGAGAAATATGACTAGAATAACAAGTGACTGGACTTGATAAGACAGGAGGTCCAATTTCCCTGATAATTTTTCTTAATTATGTTTTGCAGGGCTTTTTACTGTGGGCTACTTGGTTATATTGGTAGCAAAAATAATCCCCTTGTCGTTGCTTTGATATACCCAACAGCCAATTAAGTCTCTTCCATCTATTTCTACTCATCTCCAAGGACCTCACAGTCAAGCTGCCTGCCAAGGTATAATTAATTTATACTTCATACCCCAAGGAGAAACAGCTAATGTTCATCAGCTTGTATGTTCTAGCACTTCGATGCTTTACTAGCTGGGATCTTATTAGTGTTTATTTAAATCTTATAATAAACAAAGCTGTATCCTTTGCCCTTCATTTCCTTCTTGAATGTAATAAATCAAATTCAGGCACTAATCATATTAAATCCACTTATTATTATGGTAATTCATACTAATAAAGGGCCTGACCTTGCTGCTCCTGCTGTAGTTAGTTGGGAGGGAAGATGGGTATCAACTGCAATAGTAAAACACAAAATACAATGCCCAAGAATTGGCTGTGATTTAAAAAGCTTATCTCAAATTTGAGTTCCAGGTCCTGGACTTCAAAGTACTGAGTGATGTAGAATTTCTGCACAGAGCAACAGAAGCTGCATGATTCTCAGTCCAGCTCATGAATACACCTGTATGTTGGCTTGAGAGCGTGAACTTCAGCTCCTCACCTGAGAGCTTCAGTCTCAGAGCAGAATGCCCATTGCAAGGAGCTCCTGTTCTAATTGATAGGAATGAACCTGCATTATTTTTTAGTAACTTAATGGGGGGGAGGGGGGAATCAAATTTTTAAGTAGTTTTAATTTTGCTGGAATGGAAAACTTGTCTTTTCCCAAAATAATGAATAATGGTGCCATTTTCATCCAGAGATTTTTATTAATTTTATTACGTTCCAGTTTGATACTTCGTTTTCTCTTCCAGTTCTAAACTGAGCTGTCAAAGAGCTAGGCTGGAGTTCTTAAAAAGTGTGCAGAGAGAAAGATGGAAAAAATGTCACATTTCTATGTTCTCTTATCTCCTTAACTTTCCAGGAGAACTCAGTCTGACCCAACACTTCAATGGGGAGAAAATGCAACTATTGCACAGCACATGAAAAGAAAAAAAAAAAAAAGGAAATAGCTATTTAATATGAAATTCTGATGGAGTAGCATAAGCATAAGCTGTAATTATTCTTGAATTATATATATCATTCATTACATTCCATCAGAAACATTAAGTAGCTGAATCCTGGTAAAGAGTGGTCATGAAGGGGTGTCAGAATTCCCTGCTCCAAACCAGGGTGCTACAAGCGTGGGTATGAATGTCTCAGAAAATGAACGTTTATGTCAGGCAATTATCCTCTTTGAAGCCAAAATCACATGGACCCCATCTCTGGTAATAAGTGATTCAGTATCTTGGCACGTATGTGAAACATTCTGTGAGCTCATTTGAGGAAACGTTCTGTATAGCATATTCGCAACACCATTGAAAGGTAACTGGAATTAGAAAAATGAATGGCAGATGATACAATCCCACTTCATCCATGAATTGTAGGATTAGTAGTGACTTGTAATGTGGAAGGCTGGATGCATGGATAGTATAGAGCAGAAGTACTGAGTATTTCTGCAAGCCCTTGCAGCTTGGTAGACGCTCTATGTAGGGAATCGAGGACTCCATCTGAATGTCCAATTCCTCCTGTGGCTTCCTCTCTCCTCTTTTAGTTTCTCCCTCTGGAAATCTGTACATATTGAAAAAGTGAGCATGAAGATGTATCTTCCTGTACATCAATATGCATGGGCAAACATAAGGGCAAATTTTTTAGATCCAGAGAAAATATTTCACTTCTTTTGAGGTGATCAACACAGTGAGGTAAGGCAGCTCCACACTCTTCTTTAAGGACTGTCTGGAGGTGTCCTTTTCTTCTGACTTCTGACCTTCTTGCCCTTTCCCTGTCATAATTATAAACCACAGAACCTTCATGCCCCTAAATCTTTTGAAAATTCCCCTTAAAGAGGGCATCTACTGAAGTTATTACCATAAACTTGATACTTACTTTTCATAATGAAATATGTTATTTACTTACTTCTCAATACCAGGGAAATATATTTTTTTGTTGTTGTTTGGAATATACAGTGCTTGGCATGTTTTGCTGGACATTTTGTTGCATACATTTTTTTAGAACTGAATTTAATCCAACCCAACATCACATTAGGAAAGCATATATATTAAATCCCCAAGTCATGGTGGTTGCATTTTTTTTCCTCCTCACATGCGTTTAGTAAAAGAAACATTTCCAAAATTCCCATCTGTTCTGCATGTAAATTCAGCTAATTATACACTGATTGACAAGGCTATAAAAGGACATTTTTGTGAGATGATAGGTTTAGCGGCCTGCTGCACTAAAAATTAACATGCGTAGGCATTCCGCAATTTTCCCATGGAAACTATATGTAGGAGTCAGGGAGATACAAATACATACAACAGAATGTGCTCTGACTGTCACCCGTATGGAATCATAAAGGGTTTGGGGTCGTTTGCATGCATTCACCCATACTGGAGCAAATGTGCATGTTGGGAGGGATCAATAACCTGACAATAACAACAGAGCTGCAGCAGGAGAAGTCAGCCTTCCCCACCCCCTACCTACACCAGCAGGTTATAATTCTTCAGGGCTCCGTTGTTGGCTTAAAAGAAAGCTGGAGACAGTCCTGAGGGCTGTGGATGGGTACACAGGCACGTATGAGACAGTCAAAGGAGATGAGCTGAATTTCTAGCCTTGTTGAAAACCTGAAGCCCAACCAACAGTATTCAAACAGTGGGAAGGGTTTTGTCTTCTGAGAGAATATTGAAAACATGAAGTTTTCAACCAGAAAGATTTCAGGTGCGTTGTTTTCTTCAAAATATATGTAGAGTGGTGATGGTGCTGAGATAAAGAGCAAAGCAAAGCAGGAAAATGCTGTACTACCTAGGGAAATCTTAGCCTTTATTCCTACCCATATTCCCACTGTTAGAGATCATACCTTTTCCAAAAGGATGATAGATTTAGCAGTTTAGCACCTTGGATGCACTGCAGCACAGTACTGACAACTGCAATAATAAATTTTGGGCATTAGCAAACACTCTAGAATTGAACTTTAAATGCTAGACTTTCATCTAAATATAGGTGTGATGCAAGCTGTGCCACTCACTTGGTTACCTTGTAATATACCACATACATTAACAAATAATGCATATTATATTTCTTCGTCCTTTCCGTCTTTGGTTTTCTTGCTTTGGATTCGTTATCTATGTAGACCACTTTCACTCTAGGAAAGGAAGAGCAGAAATTGTATTAGAATATAACCATCCTGAGTATTAAGCCTAAAAAACCCTGCCTTGTTCTAGAACAGCAGGGGTGTTTATGGAAGATTCTGGGAGAAACATTATCAGAACATTTTGACAGAAAGTGAAGGAAATTGAACGCAGGAAAGGCCAACCAAAAATCAGACAATTTCTTAATTGTATTCTTAACAAGGAAAATTAAGCATTGGAACAGATTAATAATGGATGTGGTTCATGCACCATCACTGAGGATCTTTAAAATAAGATTGAATCTCTTCCTAAAATGTATGATCTAACTTCAGCGTGAGTTATTCGGTTAGATGAAGGGACCAGGAAATAAAATCCCAATCCGTGGTGCAGAAGAAATGCTCACAGTATTTCTGATGGCCCTGAAATTTCTGATTCTGGATACGATCCACTAGGAGAGAATTCAATTGTTCTATTAATGAGAAAGGATAGTATAATAAGGTTAGAAATTATACACATTGTCTATGAAAGCTGTAATCATATCTATGCTAAAAGAATACCATGCAATGTGCATTTTTGCCTGTTCAGTTTGAGTTGCTGGGAGGGGAGGAAGAGCTAATCCTCCCCAGCAGCATGTTTAGGAGTAGCAGGGGCATTAGCAAGTTAGCATCTTGCAAAAAGTGCACTGATCTCCCTTGTGAAGAGGACCCAGGTAAGATGTTTCATAAACACAGCGTCATTCAGTATTCACAGAGCTACATTCCTGAGCCACTGCCCTCATTAAAGTTTGAAAGTACACCTGGTTTACGAGTCTCCCAACGCCTGTACTCCTATAAATTTCTTTTGCTAATGCTTTAACCTAACCCATAGAATAATACTGGGTTTGTGGCTTTCTCTCTCTCTCTCTCTTTNNNNTTTTTTTTTTAAGATTGTACATAAAAAGATTCTGATGCATTTTAATGTCTTCTGCTTTGGACACACTGTCAATATAATAGTCATTGATCACACCAACAAGGGACCATAATTCCCAGCCACTTCTGCAGAGGTTTGGGTCTTTTTTTAAGTTGGTGGGTTTTTGTCTTTTTGTTTCTTTGTTTTTTGGGTTTTTTCCCCAGGTTTTGTACTTAACAGGGTAGGGGAAGGAAACTTCAGATTTGAATTGCTTCTTGGATGCTTAGCCACAGAATCTTGTCACTGCTATCCTAACTGTCGCCCTCCTCTCCTTCAGTGAGGTCTGTGGGTTGCACAGCATGCAGTTCAGGAGCATCATTTTGCCTTTATAGTAGCATCTCTAATGGGAAAAGCTGAATCTGGAAACGATATGTTTTAGTAACTGAAGTGCCTTTTTATGAATCGAATGGTTCATCCTCCAGCAGGCGACGACTGAAAACTCTGCTCCAGATGGAGAATGTCAAGCTCCTCATAACGTAATTAATCTAAAACAAACTTCTAGCTAATTTAATGAGTCATAGTTCACAGAACAATGTCAATAAGGACCAAAACATTGGCTAGGATCTGTGGGGAACCTTAAATCACAGAAAACTGATACTATTAGCACCTCGATAGTGCTTCTACAGAGAAGATCAGCAGTGACAGCTCCTGGAAGTCAATCCAAAGCAACTATTAGCTTCTGTGATCCTGTGTACACTGTGCTTTCTATCTACAAATGTGGGTAACAGTGTGTTTGCAAATCCATGTGATCTGGTGGCATGCAGAAGAGACCAAAGGACTGTGATGCAATAAGAAAGAAGGAAGAAAAAAAAACACCCTACCATTAAATAATGAAACCAAAAAGAAGTTCATAATTGCTTTTAGAAATAATCAATCAAAAATTTTGAAATTAAAGATTGATATAGACTGTTGAAAGGATTGATTGACACTTTTATAAAAACAACTGCTGCCTAATTTTGTCCAACTGTGTATAAGCTTATTAGTTTGCACAATTTAGCCCTTGTATTTCAGGCAGCACATAAAACAAACTTTGACCAAGAAGGAGGTTCAAAGCACCTCTCCATAATGGAAACAACAGCCTTTTCAGTGTCATTTAATGCTGCAGCACAGAGAAACTATGCATGAAAAAATGATTGGCACAAACAATAGCTGTCTCGTTGGCAACTGTCACTTAAATTTGTTGGTAGCAATTCACATCAGTTTGGTGATAGTGATTTACAATAACTTCCCCCTTCACAACTGAATACATCTGTAAAATGATTCTATGACAAATAAATTGTAATGCTTATGTTTTTTTGCAGTAAGCTTGTTAGAATATTGAACCATCCTACCATCAAAGAAGGATTCAAAGTATAGGGCACAGTCAAACCACACATTAGAGGGAAAGGAAAAAATATGTAACAGAACTGTCAAAAAGAGTGTTAGACACTGAAGACTGAGAAATGAGAGGATTTTTTGTTGTTTTACAGTTTTTTTCTCTATATTTTTATTTGTTATTTTTTAAATTTTATCTAGTTTAAAGTGATATTTCATTTATTTAGTTTAATGTTTTAGTTATTTAATTAGTAGCCGTCCAACCCTGGTTTAACTGAGTCACTTGGCATTCTGGAAGGACAGAATCCTTCCCAAGGAAGGTTTTGTGTAGGTGAGCCCAGCACCCCACCCAACACAGGGCTAACTGCAAAATTAGACCATATTGCTCACCTTGTTAAGGAAGGATGGGATGGAGATAACGAGGGTGAGCATTTTGTGTCCAATTCCTCTTGTCCTTTTAATACCAGTGATGGAGATAGTTGTCCAGCTGTGGTGTCATGGTTCCATGTAGGGGGGAATAACTATCCACATTGACCTACTGCTTCCATGCTGGTAAAGTGCAGTAAGTGTGACCAAATGCTCATGAACCTGGTAAAAGGTCTGTGCAGAGACATGTGGGAGAGGAGCACTGGGGAGGGAACTTCTTGCTAGTGCACATTTCTGCCTTCCAGCAAACAGTAGGAGCTTTATTCTCTTCTCCAGGAAATTGCACTTCAGTGTTTCACTTCTCTTTTTTTCCTTATTTCAGGGAACTATATAGTTTGTTAAGTCTTGTGGTTTTGGCACTATAAAGTACGTAACTGATAATTGCACTTCAGCCTGGAGGTTTACCATCCCTGGCTCCATGTCAACAACCAGCTATTTCTCACTGAATAGTGTAAGGGTCTCGGTGCAATAATAGGTGCATGTTTCCAAATAATATAACTTCTGTGTGAATGAGACTTCAATTGTATTTCGATTTGCTTATAAGCTGGGGTACAAAAATGTTTGGGTTTTTTCCTTGTTGCTTTTAATTTACATCAGAACCCTTAGTAAACACTGCTTAGTCACCAGGAGGCTAAATTTATTTAAATCAATATCTAATTAGGTTCCTTAATGTATTACCTTTCACTTCAGAAATTTAAGAAATCTAAGCAATTAAGTTTGTGCACTGGTATCCTACTGTTTTCTTTGTGTTTCTGCTTGACTAATTTTTTTATGTAATTGATCATTTCTAGACCCCAGTATCATATTGATTTCTTTAGCTAGTTGGTCTACTCATGCATTTTTAAGGAATGAAACAATTATATTTTGGGCTGGAAGAGTCTTTCATGTTAACTTTCATTTTTTCCGGAAAGTGGAACTTAAAATTGAAGGGTATGAAGCACAATATTATTAAGCCACACAACAATGCATAGGAGTGTTTTCCTCTTACTTATACCTTGAAATTGCTTTGATGAGGCAAAAGCTGCTTCCACGAAAAGGAATATTTGTAAAGTATAGAAATCCCAATTCATAGGGAAAGCAGACCATTTTAGAAACTTTCTGCTTTGGTGGTGCCAGGGAGACCCAACAAATGATACTCATGTAATGCTACATATGAAATACTTGATGCAACCTCTCTTTTTAATTTTAAAACCATTTATTAAGTTAAGCTTTAGATCTTTTTCACAAGAAGGGCCTGGATGGTAAATATGAAAAAAAAAAAAAANCCCCTGATATCAGATAAATGAATTAGTTTTTTAAGAATACCTCAACAGCATTCCCCTCTCCACCTCAATGTCATTGCGATTGAGGGAAATTCTAAATGTCACCTATATGAAAAATCAGAGCTAGCGCAATAAAGACTACGTTTCTTCTGTGTACCTTTATAAATTACCTGAAATGATTCACAATCACAGCAATACTCTCATTTATCCTTAAGAAAAGAGGATTCTCTTCCTGGTAATATGAATGAATTATAATAAATCTTCCAGGAAAAATGGAAGCATTGTGTCGGGTTTTTTAAATGTATTTAAAAAATGAGCAACCATTTTGAGAGGAAGAGAACAGTTGATACATGCCTGCTAGTCTCGTTTATTTATATAAGTGATTTATTTATATGTACGTATGCAAATCCTTGACATTGAAAATACCCTGTAAGCAATATAATTTGCAGTAAATAAAAGAAGCCCTATAGCTATCAAAGGATCTTATTCTGTGGAAACATACTTCCATTACATGAAGCTCATGGTTTACGGTTTCAGGGTTGTTTAAAGAGTTGTCATCTTTTGACATTTAAAAATTGAAGAAAAAAAAAAGAGTGCTAATTTAATTAGACTTGCCAAATAGAAAGGTTTACCAAAACATCCCAAACATTTTACCATAAAACTAACCATTATTGTCGCAAACATTTCATCTCCTCATATTGCCATTAGCTAATTTTCTGTAGTCTGTGGAGAAATAAATTGTTATTAGCTATTCTCATCCCACTAAAACAGCCTGGAGAACCAAACATTCAGCAGAATAGCTTCAAGATCACTCAGTGAGTTAAATGGAGCCTGAGGTAGAGATGCCATCAGTGTAGCCGCAGACAATTTACGGATTTAGACGTCTTAAGCAACGCACATCTTATGCTGGATTCTTCCGCTGGCCTGAATCTCAGGTAGGTAGAAGTACAAGGTGTTTAAGGGCCAGCTCATGCACATAACTACTGGAAGTGTCCAAGTTAAAGTAAATATATGCTAAAACATCTTCCTAGAGCAGAAGCAAATGATATTTCCTGCTTTTCTCGTATCCCAAACATTGCTAAAACCAGGGTAAAACCCTAGGCCCGGGTGATTCAAAGGCTCATGACTTTCACTCTAGATAAACTAGTGGTGAGTAGAATACTTTAGTCCTGGCTTAGACCCCAAACACCAGAGTGAAAGTGAAATGATCATATATAACTAATAATTATTGTGTGGTAAACCTGGCTTAGTAACATAGAGTTATGGTCTCCCACATTCTGGATGTATTCCTGTGGGGGGCACATAATAGTTAGTATAGGTATTGCTGCTCAGATATATCTCCTGCTAGTTTTCAGGAACCTTTCCTAAATAAAACCAGTATGGAAATGGTATGTTATAGAGGATGAATATCATTAGATTTAATTTTCACCCTTGACAGGAAAAGTGGCTGCCTGTGATAGGACAGGGTCTTTTTTTTAAACTAAGCAGCTCAGAAGGTATTTCTAGTTATTCCAGTGCTGTCAACCTGAAATTGTACTTTCTAGTACCTGGAAATCCCACTTGTATGGAGACATAGCAATTGTAACAAATAGTCTGCTAAGCCATTTTATTTGTATTCACCTTATGTAGACATAGTATAAATAAAACAACCCACAAACCAAANCTTGGGAACAACTTACTGAGCTGTCTAAAAAAAGTTGCATCAGACATGCCATTTCAAAGGTACTACCCAACTGTTTCCCTGTATTTCTAAGCAGACTAAGCTTATTCTTAGAAACAACAGCCCAATAATTGTGGCTGCTTATGACATTAATTAAGCAATGCTATATGAAGCTTTGGTTTTGTAATCTTTTCTGCAGATGAATAGTCTGAAGTTCAATGTAGTCTAATGATTAGGACCCACTTGAAGTGTTTGATTCTGCAAGATGCTGTTTTGTGCTACAGCTCTTAGCTCCCTTTGACTTACAAGTGGCTGGAACGTTGTGAATCACAAGTACAAGTGCAGCTAAAAATGGAAAGAGAAGTAAATAGATAAAAACATAAAGGAGTACTTGGACTCTCACTCCTGCTATTGCCACTCTGTGCACACAATAGCAACACTCAACTTGCAGGACTGGGGGGAAAAAATGTGGGGGTTTCCAATGAGCTAGTCCTTTTTTTAATGTTGCATGTTTGTACGATACAAATGCGGGCTTGCCAGACACCGGTGCCATGGTTTTTGCATGCTCCAAGCTCAGCTCTTTTGGGTATTTGCAGAGTAGGACCCTGGCACCTGCATCCCCAGATGGTCCCTCTGCTTACGCCCCTCACTGCATGGCTCTTCCAAGTATGGCGAGATTTAGCCATGCAAGGCGAGGGGCTGTGTGATGGCTGTGAAGAGCAGTGGGAGCACAGACAGGTGCTCTCTGGGTGTTGATAGAAAAAGAGAGAAAAGTCTGCCAGTGACCAATTCCACACGCCACAATTTCATAATTTCTTATTTATTTATTTTCTTCTGTCTAGGCAAGGAATTGTAGAAGCGTGGTTTAGTGACAGGCTGGAACATAAGCTTATCCTATGAAAGTATTTTAAATAAGGGCATGCTGCAGTAAACCAAATCAAATGTAAGCAACTCTTTGTTTTGTTTTGTTTAATCTGCTTCAAGAGAAATGGCAGATTCATCTCTGACACTAATGAATGACTATATTTCAGCTTCCCTGTATTGTCTATCAGTCTGCTATAAGAAAAACAGATTGTATATCCTATATACAAGTATATAGGAGTTGTACTTGATGATCCTCGTCGGTTCCTTCCAAATTGAGATATTCTGTGTTTCTATAAAATAACAGCTTCAGGTAAATACCAATTTTTAAAAATAATACTGCCATGAGACACGTCTTTTAAGAAACACCGCCTGTATTTTCTGTCTTGTATAGGGCAAGAATAGGACTGGTCAAACTGGATCTATAGTCTAGCAGTTTTTGGTGTCTTTACATGATTCCTGTTTTCAGTTGTACCTGTACATACCACATGGACATTCCTTGACATACTGAGAAAGAGATTTGATAAAGGAAAAAAACAGAGGGATAAGGTGGCAATAATTATCAATGTCCTTTTGAATCCAGGTTCCCACTCAGGCTGAATTTGTCCCAAGATGCCTAGGCATGGTTAAAGGAACTTAGAGGAACAAATATCCCTTGGTGATGGGGCTTCTGGAAGTTACTGGGACAGAGACAACCGTGAGGATATCAAGGTAAGAGTCTCAGGTTATCCGAGTGTTCTCATTTCTGAGCTTGGTTGTTGTTGGTTTCTAATAAGAGAAATGTTTAAGCATCCTATTTGATTTGGAAAAATACATTATTTCTGAAATGGTCTCCCTGAATATGTTTTTCAAAAAAATAGTTCTGAAGTGTACCTTTCCATATTGATTTTGAGATGAAAATAAATATTCAAGTTTTGGAATTGTCCCATAGGCTGGAAAATCTATTTTTGAACCCTCTTTGTACACAACATCTGCAAAATAAGAGAGCGCAGCATATAGATCTCATTCCCTACCTGGAGGATAAAGCCCAGCTGTTGCTCCATGGTTCAGAGCAATGAAGGATATCATAATTAAAAGACGCTGACAGGGATATCTCAGGTGGCACAATAAACCCACTTGTAACTTACCTCTATATTTAGGAAACAGATTTTTATAAAGCAAATGGTAAAAGTTAATGATAATACAGGTAGCTCAAAATCCTGGAGGAAATATGTCCTAATTGCTGGATAAATCCTCCTTCTTTGGCTTTGTTTTCATTCACAGCTGTGCAAGCTGAGTACAAAATGCAGCTATTTTGACTTTGTAGTATTTTATGTCTAGTTTGAACAGTTGTAAAAGACTTATGCAAGGCAGCCAAGAATTGGACCTTTTCTGCCTTCTGCTTGTTCCGTGGTGCTTGTTTTTATGTGGTACCTTTTACACTAAAGCAAAGTCACAGAGGAGGCTAAACAGTAAAATAAAAGCCTGACATGCTCTACTAAATCTTATTACCCAAACCAGAATAATTTTAATGTCTTAAAAGTTTTATCCACTGGGTCCTCATGGGAGGAAAATTTTGGACTGGTAGCAGATTTATTTCCACTAAATTTCTGAATTTCAATCAGGTTTGATCTAATAACTGTCATCTGACCTGATTAAAGCATACCTCTCTTCTAGTTGATTTAAATCAACTTGGCTGATACACAAGAAGCTAAAATACATGCTATTTTAGACAGCCATCTGGTACACTAAATTCATTTATTTTGGAGAACTTTGCTTTAATTCAATTATCAGGACCATATAAAGAACAGTTGGGGAGGGATATGATTTTTTACAAATATGCTTTGTAAGAACTGAAATAAATCACTGCCTTTACCTTGTCTTTCAGGTTGGAAGGGGGTGCTGGTTATTTGTATTTTCATTTTGTGGAGAGAGCAATGTTTGCTTTGGAGTAGAAGCTGAGCAATGGCTTTAGACTTAAAGGGATCAAATCATATGTGAATCATTTAAAAGGAACAAAATGAAGGTCCTAGCATGTTATTGCCTTAGCAAATTGTCCCTCATAGCCTCAACTTCATGAGGAACGTCAGTGATAGATGCGACACAGCATATGGGTATAGCAAATAGCAAAGCCCAAAACAGAGAAGAAAAAGGAGACAGGTATCCCCATAAGATTTTTCAAATTTTGGTCATGTCTGAAAAATTAAATGACCTGATTTTAATCCTCAGCAGTACATTCTTCAAGAAGTGAAAATTTTCAGAAACCAGTAAAAAATTTGAAGCTGCTCTACAACCTTCAAAATAATGTTAACAAAGCAACTTTAAGAGAGAAGACCTATTGGAAACAAATCTTAATTAATTCATTAATAGGAGACAGAGCTTCATAAAAATGATGGAAAACATTGATGAAAAATACTTAGTAACATATATCCACTATTGACACATCTGTTGTAATTTGACGCTTATTGCAAATAAAGGAGCCTCTTTCTACAAAAGCTGCATTAGATCAGGTAGCAGCAGCTCCTGTTGCCTGCTGTACCCGTCTCATCACTCTCCAGTCTGCCAAGTCCCAGATAGCCCACTCTCTCTACCAGCATCCTTTTGTTGCACCTCCTTGACTGTCACACGACTGAGATCACCAATGTACTTTTATAGGCCAGCCAATTGAAAAAACGTGTGAAAAAGTGTGACAACCTTGGTATTGAATATAAACACAATATAAAAAGAAAATACTGACTTGACACGCTGGTTGGCACAGAACAATTACAAGCTGGATCGTCTTCCAGATTTGCAGTGCTGCAGGTGTGGGAGACAAATCTGTATTTCAGGTTCTTAAGTGGGATATGATGTAGGCAACTGAGGAGTGAGAGGAGGGCTTGAATAATATAAAGAGAGCAAGAAAGGATTTCCCTGAAAGCTTTAATTACAGTTTTAAAGAAGAAAATTTAAACAGGCTTTAGAATAAGGAATATTTTAAAGAATTTTATTGTGACCTAGCAAATTACTGCTAGTGTTACACATGCTGCAAAACCATGATAGAAATTATATAAATACTGTAACTTGGTTAACATTTTAAGTACCTGACTCATAAATTATCATGGAAATGGTGCATATTTTAGGATCCAGTGAGGTCTTTACTTGTTCCTTGGCTTAGGGTTGTAGATCTGAAAGGGCATCAGAGATGGCTCGAATCTCCTGTTTGTTTGGTGTTCAGAGCCTTTCATCGTATCTATCTGCAGCTGGGCAGGAGCTGCACTTGATAGACGTGCTGGCATGAAGATCGATGAAGTATGTATGGATGCTCTTGTCCAATGGGAAAATGCATAGTAGTTTTTTAAAAGTACAACAGTCCCTGCCTGCTGTTGGGCTCATGAGAACAATTGTTATTACAACTGTTACATGTAACAAACCCCATAATTGTTACATGTAACAAACTCCATAATTGTTACATGTAGCAAAAAACATAAAAGTCAAATTTGACCAATGTTCAGGTTAAGAAAAAGGAGTAGTATCAGAAAATTATTAAAATTTATCTCAATGATTCTTTGGATCCGTGTTGTATGAAAACTTTAGTTTTCTTAATTTGATGCAACATTTTTTTTTTTTTTGTTTTGTAATTCAATTATTGTGTACTAAGATTGTACAATTAAGATGAAAAACCCAGGCTTAGGAGAAGTCTATTTATTGGTTATAATTTTTAAAGAAATTGATATTTTTATTTTTAATCCTAATTTGGGAGGGAAAAACATCAATGTCCTAAATATCAGCACAAAATATATTTCTTGCCCAGTTCTACTCAAACTGCAGATTCATTGCACTGTGGACAGGTTACATTCTACTGGAAGGTCAGATAGATGTAGTTGTTTATTACTGGCCTGATATTTTTTTTAAAAAATCAGGTTATTTTATTGTGTATATGTAGAGCAGTGTTGGTGTGTGAGTGGTTGAGAGGGGAAAGGGCAGCTCTGCCAGCTTCCCCATCACCGACCCCGCATCCCATTTCTGTCCCTGCATCCTTGAGCATCCTACACCAGGGCTGAGCCTCTTTTGTTGAAATGCCGTAGTAAGTTGTGTAGGGACAGGAAGAGGTGTAATGGTTTTAAACTGAAAGAGAGTAGATTTAGTTCAGATATAAGGAAAAAATCTTCATAATGTGGGTAGGTTGCTTGGAGAAGTTGCAGATGCCCTGTCCCTGGAGGTGTTCAAGGTCAGGTTGGATGGGGCTTTGAGCAACCTGGTCTAGTGGGAGCTGGAACTAGATGCAGTTGGAACTGGATAATCTTCAAGGTCCCTTCCAACCCAAACTATTCTATGATTCTAAGTACTTTGCTCACCTAGTCCCTGGCAATAAACCACATGTGATTCTTACTTACCTTTTCTTTGTAAAGGATTGTAGGTTTTTTTCATGTCTTCTCCATTATTCTGGACTTTCAGATTTAATCTCTGTTGCTCCCACTTTCACATCACTGCCCCTGACATGAACATGAGCTTGGGAGTCACCAAGGGGCATCCAGCTCTGAAAACCAACAGAAGCAGGTAACTACTGCTACTGCCATGAGTGAGAGCAGCTTGCACCATCTCACTGTGATAGGCTGTTTTCAACCACCTTTATTTCATTAAGGCAGTACTATCAGAATTAAAGTAAGAGTTAGTGCCTGCTTTAAGGCACTATAATCAGAATTAATGGTTTTGATCTCTTAAAGCTATTAGATAATTAATCAGGACATATGTAATTAAACAAATATGGTTGATAAAGATTTACTGAGTTACCAAAATAGAAAAGAAGTAGAAGAGGGGAAAAAAAAAGGAAAGAGTCTTGGTGAGGTTTCATATGTTTGTTACCACTTTAGGAAAGAAACCCATAAATCCATCCCTGCCATACAGGCAGAGTAGGATTCACTCCTACTGCTTTCATATTTCCAATCAACTAGCTCATATTCTGGTAAGCAGAGGTGTGAAATATGTTCATTTTTTTTTTCATTCCTTGTTTAGATTTGCTGAAGATTTACATAGATTTGCTGTGGCTGAAATTTGCCCCCATTTCATGCCCTGTTCTCTTCATACACTCACATGATCAGATGGGACTGTTGTGAGGAAGCAAATGTAGAAGCTGTAGAAATGTAAAAATGCACTAATTATATGTTTTACCAAAAAAACCCAAAACCCATTATATGAACAAAACACTCAGACAATGAAGTACTGCAGAAATATATCCAATATACTTAATCCAAATTTTTCTTGTATCCCTTATGAACCTCTAAATGCAAAAAAAAAAAAACCCCAAACACCATACGCTTTAGGTAAAAATGACCACATTTTAAACAAAGAGAAAAAATGTGCAGTACTAAAATAATCTTCAGTATGCTAGGCTGAAGAAGTCCACATCTGAATAAAATATGTCAGCCATACAGGGCTGAAATTATTGTAAATCCTAGCTTTCCATGTCGACTGTTGTGTATGGAGAGCTGTCCTTCCAGTGATAATGACTGCAATCCACATGCACTGCAAATGACATCCCAAATTTACCTTCAAAAAAAGTTCAGGAGGTGGAAAGCCATGTCTGGACTAGGTGGCTTGGTTCTGTTTGAGGTTACCCACAGGTGTCAACACATAGACTGGAGTGATTAGATGGAATTTTCATTCCTGCAGTTAGCTGCTGGCTCTTCAAACGTGAGTTTGGCCAGTCCATTCCTATTTCATAGAGTAACGGTGTTCACTTTCCATTGGATACAAAAACTGTTCATTGGTAGTTCAAGCAACTTATAAGGGAAATTTTCTAAAGGCAAAAAGCAATTTTGCCATTGCAAAATATTCACAAGCTTCTATTAAATATTTTCTCTTTTTAATGGCAAATGTCATCTTGGAATGGCACTGTCTTTATTGCAGTTACTAGCATATTAATTATTTCCCTCCAGTGGAAGAAAATTCACCCCTCCAATCGAATGTAATATAGATCACTTAAATAATTTCTTGCACAAGCACATTTTTCCATCCCGCCTATGAATGAAAACAGAGATTTATTCTTTGTGCTTGATTTGTAGGGATTTTCCTTCTACAATAGTGAGCTTATATTTTTAAAATGTAAGCGAATTGAAGTGATTTCTCAATGCAATTTTTAAATTCCAGTTCTCAGAGCAGTTTTCTGACTAATTTCTATAAGTTTGTTTGGAAGGGGACAATATAGAGCTGACTGAGGACACTAGCAGTGATATGTATTCAACTTATTCCTGCCTGATTGATATAATTGTAGCTCTCCAAGTCCTATTGTGATTTCAGGATTGGATATATACTTTTATTTGAGGTTAGTATTTTGGAGCAATGCCTTCTGAGGAAGAAAGAAACTAATAATTTCTTGTCACTAGCAAGCTGTAATTATATGTATTTATATTTAACCTTTCCAGATACTACTCATTAACATTTACTTGGCACAGGCACAGTTTACATTTTGATATACTGCTTTTGTGTAAAGGTTGTAATGACTATGGTAATCTTTGACTTGCCACTGTTCCCTCTCCTGAAAGTGCTGGGGTTATGTCAAAACATAAACTTGGGAGAATAAGGATTTTAATTTATTCTGCTCAACAATCTCATTATGGTAGTCATAGTAATATTAATGACAAAAAAAAAAAACACAAACCCAAACCTCCCCCCAAAAACAAAACAAACAAAAAAAAACCAACCCCAAACTCAAAAAACTACACACAAACTCCCAACAAAATAAAATTAACAAAAAGCCATTAACAAACCAGTTCTGGCCTTAATATCATGACACTGTGTGCTGCTGCTCTATACACAGAATAACTTCAGTTTTAAGGGACCTCTGGAGGATTTCTGGCCAAATGTTATGCTCAACCCAGGACTGGCTTCAAAGTTAGATTTCAGTGTAGGACCAGGCTGCTCAGGGCCTCTGTCACACAAGTTTTGAACATTTTCCAAGGAAAGAGTAATCCCACCAGTGCCCAGCAAGGGGCACTGCTCTGAATTACTTTTCTATCCTGGGCTCTGGAGGGCCACCACTTTTCCATTTTGCTCTCCAAGGATGGGAAAATGCAGCTGGAAATACTGGCCTATATTGAATTCTCCACCTTTCCAATCTTCCCTGGAGGCATCCACAGAAAATAAAAATGTCATGCATAATTTTAAGTACCAATAAAAATAAATCTATTGTCATGACAATGACTGCTCTAATTATGGTCTAATTAGAATAAAAGCAAGGGGGATACTTTGAAAGACACTGTTTCTCAGAAGGGAGAAATTTTATTTGCTTGGTTTTTTCTTCTTCCCCAACTCCTCTCTCCTCTGTTGTTTGAAGCTACAAAGAAAAGAAAAACAGTTTAGGAAAAGAGAACTGATTTAAGTACATGTTGGCATTTATTTCTGACTGCTGTAAGGCTATTTTAATCTTATGAAGGTGGTTTTCTTCAATGAGATCAGTTAGTGGCACTGGTATAATTAATGGTTCACCATGTATTGTCCTATTGTACATTTGGAACTGTATATTAGCAGCATGGGTTTCTTGTCCAGGTTTCCTTTTTTTATTTTTTATTTTTTATTCCTTCCTTTTGTTTGAAAACTAAGGAAGCCACAGCCACTGTCTTCAAAAACAGTACCTCTTGGTAAAATTTCCTTTTGTGGATTTCAGTCTTGCAGACTGATCTTTGTTTCTAACAAAGAGGAGAAATTTTCTTCTCCATTTATGCTCCTCATGGACTCATCAAAAGACTAATCACCTTTGGGGCTACTGGGTGTTATAATTTGATGGTTTCAAAGACTTTCTCCTTTGCAGCACACAGAATATGGACTGGACATGGTTCACTCAGCTTGCCCAAATAAAGACCTTCATTAAAGCATTAAACAGAAAAAGGTATGTTGCCCCAGATTATGCTGGTGGACTCTCCTTGGGTGATTCTTTTCAAAGACTTCTTATGTGATCAGCAGTCATCTTGTTGCAGATGGCTGATATTTCTAATTGGCGTAGGCTTTATTACCAGCTAATTGTCTGCTTAAAGCCAGTTGTGTAAAGCAGGTGAAGTAATAGCCCATGAAACATTATAGGTGATTAGTAAAAATAAAGTTCCTTGAAAGACTGAGGCATCAACTGACTGAAAGTGTAATTTCTTCACTAAAATTTCAGCTGTTCAGGAGGAACTCATGTTATTATCAAGAAAATTAAAAGTGAAAAGGTTAAGTTACTCAGCATGTAAAAAAAATGGCATGTAAAAAAACCAAACCAAACAAACAAAAACCTAAAACTGAAACAAACACCCTCCTCCTCCCCCAAATCCCAACAAATGAAAACTGCCTCTAGATTATATTTGATCAAATAAATGAAAAAATTGGCAGTTGAATATCTGATAGGGAATGAGAGTGAGAAGCAGAGAGAATTTTTCTGCACTCCTAATAGAACCAGTTGCTGGAAAAATGGAGAAGGGAGCGTATGTTTGGCAGAGTTATTGACCTGGGAATTTTCACACATGATCTCAGCAGCTCAGAAATAACTAACATTTCAACTAAAACAGTAGTTATCAGGGAGAAGGAAAAGGAAAGAATGACACATTAAATCAAAATTGACTCTCATTCTGGCCAGAGAATGGCTACATGATCATACATTAATGTTTCAGAGGAAAATGTGCTTAAAAGCATATAAACTTGAAGAAGAGGAAGGATAGCATCTGAATCAGAATAGGCTATAAAAATATCATCATAAAAAAATCTCTTTGTGTAAATTATTAAAAGCATTTAGAAATTATAGAACAATGCAGCTTTTTAATAACTACTTTGTGTCACTGTTATCCACCGATGCTCGGGTCTTTTAAGAAGTAGGATGGGCTCTATTTCCAGTGAGAATTTCAAAGGGCCCCACAGCTTGCATGTACCTCGTGTGATCAGCAGTGCCTATAACAGCCCACACTGTCCCAGGATGTCTTCTCCCTGCACAGCAGGCATCCTCCAGGGATACCAAGAGACCCCAGATACTTAGTTCAGTAGTGAAACAGTACACAACATAGGTGATCGGTTCATTTTTCTGAGTGTTCTTGAAATATCCTACAATACAATCTATGACTACATTTGCATTAAAAATCACAGATTCTCACATCACCCTATCAGATCTTGCCATGGGGAAACTTAAATTTTTAGGTTTTAAATAACTAAATAATACTATAGATAAGTCTTAGAAGCATTAATATACACATCAGTATGACTGTACCTGCTGACCTCCAACTTTTGGGGAAGTTTGGGTCAGGCATTGGTTTGAAAAGTGGGGTTTTTTGAGCAAAAATATTGTGTGATACTAACTAGCATGGCTCCCTAATAGGTTTATATATTTCAGAAGGTTCATGTTTAAAGAAATGCTTTGCTGTCAGCAGACAATATACTGAAATAATTGTTCTCCAGGGGGTGAAAAGTACCAGTTAAAATGCAGACGCACACCTAGTTCCCTATTTTTAGAGCATACTAAAAGTTTGATATGCTAGGGATTGGTAAATTGATCGGGGAATCTGTAGGTTGTACAACAAACATTTGCCCATTTCTCTGTCTACACCACTTGAAACCAAGGTTTTAGGTGATTACCATTCAATGTTAGAAAACATTATGATTCACCCCTATTTTACAACATCACCTTGTGCTGAAAAGATTGAAATGGAGAAGCAGAGTGTGCCTTTGTGATATTTCCAACTTCAGCTTAGTGCAAGTAACTGCATGGAGGCCTCTGAGGTTTGCAGCTCGGAACATGCTGAAGGTTTAATTTTGGATGCTCCCAACAGACCCTGCTGGGTAGTGCTGGGCAGAGCTGCTGTTCTCAAAGGGTTCATGGAAGGTACCTGCCTGCAGTCGCTGGAGGGCTGGCTCTTAAGGCTTCAAAACAGTGCTTTACCTCTCAAGGTTCACATTTGGTCCTTGAAGGATGAGGCAGAAGATGTCCTGGGTACTGGAATTACCTCAAATCTGGGACAGACAGACAGATCTTCTTTGAGTATATATTTAATTATGATTGCCTGTGCAGATCTCAGTGCAAAATTTCACAAAATGTCTTTGAGTCACCATGACCACCTCAAATAATAAAATCGAAGTATCATACTAATAATTTGATTCTGCAATTCACAGAGTGATATCCTGGAGGAATGATCGAGAATATTTTGTTATCTTTATTTCTGCTGGAATGTTATTTTTTCTGATCTACTTAAAACTGCTAAACAAATGCCACCTGTCAACCATGAACAACTTCAGATCACTCATATGAATAAACACAATTATATCACAGACATTATCACACAACATTATCTGGAACAGGCAAATGTGATTAAAATACCAAGGGAAATCAGTTTTGGTTTCATGTAAAATTAGGAGTTAGGTGCTTGAAATCATGTCTGCCCTGAGACTGCCAAGACTTCAACCAGTTTTCAACCAGTAGGATGCTTTATGCGATCCAGCTTGTACAGGAAGATTAAATCCAATTTCATGTAAAACTAAAACTATTGCTTATGTGTTTTTATCCTGTCAGATATTTCACAGTCCTCATCTGATGCCAAACTCGCAGCTAACCCTCAGGCTGGACTGGCTGTGCCTGGGTAGGTGAGACCCTGCTGGGATCACTGGGCCAACTCACAGCCCTGGAAGTGCAGGCAAGAGCTGCTAAAGCAAGAATAAGAAGAAACATATGTGTGGGGTGTCCTTCCTTGCACCTAAGCCATAATTTTAGAAACCTGATGGACTTACCTGAAAGCTTTTCTGAAAGAACAACCCAGTCCCCCAAGCGAGTCACCTTTTATTGCAGTGAAACATTATCAAGCAAGGCAAAATAGAGCAAATCATACGAGTTTCTGTCCCCGTGGTTTGGAAACCTCAGTCACTAAACTTGGTTTTGAAATTGACTTGTAAGGAGATATTTGTTGTAGTCGTTGTAATGGTCATATTTGCATGCTGATCTCCTTTCAGCTGTTCTGCACTGACTGAAAGACTATTTTGGTCCCAGTGGGAATGACAAGCTCATTTATCTTCTGAAATGCTCTCAATCAGTAGCAGTCACCATCACGGCCTCAGTCCTGTACCTCCCTTTGCTTCACCACCACTTTTTAACACCGGCCTAAAGCTTTTTTGGTCTGTATCAGGGATGGAGGTAGCTCTCCCCTGGCTGGCTAGCTGGGCATGGAGTGCTCCTTCCCAATGCTGCCTCACCCCATGTATACCTTCTAAAGAGAGTCAGGATGTCAGTGTGGGAGAAATCAGTGATTCCAGAGGGCAGGGGGTTATCTGGGGATACTTTAGCAGTTATTAATGAAAGTGAACAGGGAGTGGGCTTGGAGAAGAGGGGATCCTGGGAAGCCTGTGTGAAGGGGTCAACAATGGTGCCAGGATTGGAGGTGCCCCAACTCCTGATGTGGTCACAATAACAAATTAAAACCAGTGCAGAAGAATCATTATAAGCAGAATTATTGTGCAAAAATAGGCATAAGTGGCATCAACTAAGACGCTGCCTTCATTTCCCCCATGGCCTGCCCACACAATGGCTCTGCCATGGGCTACTCCAGACTGATTTGATGCATAAATGGGGTTTTTTGACACAGCAGAAGTTTCCAAAAGTGTAATAAGAATTATAGCATTGTGCAAGAAAATAGATGATATGCATTTGGGGAGAGCTAGGATAAACTGATCCTGGTGTGACTTGAAGGGCCAGAGGGGATGGGTTGGTCATTAGGGGCAGCTGGGAGTTTAGGGTGGGTTTAGGCTTAGGTTTAGGAGGGGACAGGAAGAGGGACTTAGGTTTTGCTTCCACTGCCAGAGAAAGTAGTGAAGAAGGTCTGCTTGGACACCATGTTCACGCTGATTGAGGTAACGCTTTTTATTACATTATTTTTCTTTTTTGTATTTGTGTTAATAAGCATTTGTCCCATCTCTGACACTGTGACCCTGGGTAAAAGCCTCAGCTTTGGCAATGTGTTAGATGTTCTATAAGGTGTTAAAAATAAGCAGAATTTGTTTTTAGCAGTGTTTTGGCACATGTGTCTTCAGACAATGAAGAGCTGTTTGCTGGGTACTCCAGTTAATGAAGTGTCCTTTGATAATTAATTTGCGAGACTCAATTTATTATTTCATACAACCAAAAAAAAGGAAAAATTGATTTGAAAATTGAGCTTAACTGTAGATTTTTTCGGGTGGATTCAGACAAAGCTGTTAAGAGTACTAAAAATTAGTCCCTGTGCATTGGTGTTAGGGATGTTAGCCCAAACCCGTTGGGATCAATGAAGATTTTGGTAGAGGATTCAGTGGTGAAGGAAGTGATGAGGTGATCTTTTCCTTTTGTGTAAGTTTCTTTTGGGGAAGTTCTACCCTGGGGCTTGCCCTCCACATCTGTACAGCCTCAGTAATCATTGGGCCCTTTTTGTAGGGAGAAGAAATTGCATTTTCATTCCTTAATCTCAACTATCTTGGAGAATCAGATGCTTTGCAGGGAAACTGCCCTTAGTGAAAGGAAGGGGAGAGGTTTGCTCTGCTCTGGGCTGCTGTAGGGATTTGGTTTTCCGTGGCCTCGAGCCAACACAGGGGAAAGAAAAAATTACCAGCACAGGCAAGCAGCAACCTGTGGTTTCTGGAGTTCACATCTTGGTGATAAAATACTGGTGATTTGTGAATTCTCATATATTTCAGGAAAACAAATTCTGACATTTAGCCAATGCACTGGAGCCGTGAGAGCTTGGTGTGCAGAAGTCGAGTCGCTAAAGCTTCTCCCCTGTGCTCCCTGCACATGCTGTTACCAGGAGTGTTAATTAGATGTTAACTAATGTGGAAGCTTATACTTTTCTATTTTTTGGTAATTCCCCTCTAAGGTGTCTCTTTGGTGATGTGGCTATTAATAAGCCTCTGCTTAGTTCTTAGTTACTCTGATACTATTAATAACGGCAGTCTGTTTCTATGGTAGATGTGCAGAATTTCTTATGTGTAAAGATTGTTCAAAGGAGAAAAAAAACCAAACCAAAATATATTCTGTTGACAATACACATGAAAGTTGTGATTAGAAGCTTGCTAAAGTTTTATGGATTGCTGCTCGGGGCTGTAGGAGCTTGGGTCCATGTGGTTTAAGAATTACTGCCTAGCTTTTAAAATTGTCAGCTTGGTTTAGGGCTATACTCATCCAGGACATCGTTCCTAGCTGCATGAAGGAGCTAGTTCTTGTTGATACACGAGAAAACCCCATAGTTTAGCCCGCTGATCAAGACTAGCCTGGGCTACCTGAGCTGGTGGTGGGTTTTGTTGGACATGGGATGGGTTATAATTGCCTGGTGTTTCCCTTTGGGATATTGCAATTTGCTGCAAAAATGGTAAATCCTGGCTACTGTATATGGCTTAAGGGAATAGTCAACTATACAAGAATCAAAATGCATATGTGTGTACATCGACATCATTTTAATGTCTTCTCTGACACTTGTTTTCCCTCTTACTTCATCTTCTAGCACTCTTCTGGAGTGCTGTTGCTGCTGATGTTTAACTGGCTGTATCGCGTTTTGTGCGAAGTACAAAACCTGAGGGTGGCCTCCAGTGTTCTTTTATGTTTTGTCATTAAATTTCATTAGCGTGATATGCAAGGAAAAAATTGTCATGAGTTTAATCTGGGTCTATTTTTTTTTTTTCCCCTGCATGCATTTACGTCTTTGCCATCCAGTTCTAATAACCATAGTATTTGCCTGGAGGAGATGCTGCTGTCCTTGGCATGCTGCTTTTATTTACAGGATCAATATGTGGGGAAAAAAAAGACTACATATTTTCTTGGACCCCTGAATGTTTCCTTTGGACTCTTTTTGTGAAGAGGAAAGCTGAAAGAAATCTGGAAATGTTTCAGAGGGATCTGAGACTGTGCTGTCACTTATTCCATCACTAGATGGCACGCTGTGTGTAGGAATATTCTGCCTTGGCTGGAGCTTGGAGATGCTGAGCCCTGCCAAGCGGTGAGTTAATTTGCAGAGACGCAGAAGTAACTGAGCAATGACAGGAGGTTCACTTGGAGAGAACCTGGGTGAAAGGGACAAAAGCTGAGCAGACAATTAACTCTGAGGAGACGTCTGTGGCATACGCAGAATGGGCAGATAGCAGGGACTGGGCATGGATGACAGGCGTCAAACCGACAGCTCTCAGTTGGGTATACGGCACAGGCAGCAGTGAATGTTTTCTGTTAAAACAGGAGTGCTGTGATTATTTTTTTTAATGTTATTTATTTTTCATGTAGATGCTACAGGTATGCATTAACTATCAAAGAACAGCAAAATTCAATTTTCCTTCAGTATTCCAAGTGGTTGTTATCAAACACGTTCCCTGAACTACAGGGAAACCACTGAAGAGGCATCAGTGGCAGTTTATGCACGTATTAAGAATTAAACTTAAAAGCAGAATGAAAAACAGTGCTTAGAATTTCAGCTGACAGCAGCCAGGCTCACCTTCCATGCCCCCAGTGGCAAGTGCTGACCTGCTCTGTCTTATTTCAAAGGGGGGTTGCTTCTTGTTCAACACTTGGAAAAAAAAATCCTACCACTGTTCTGGGCCCTTAAGCTCGAGCAGATGCTCTCTCTGACTCTTTTGGGTATGCTGCTAACTGGTCCCTATCTCTTTGCATGTCTGGGCTTTGTTGCTGCCATGCCATGGGATCAGCACTGGGGTGGTACTGTGTCTCCACAAGCAGTGTGAACTTATCCTCAGTGTTTCTGCATCAGATAGTGTTTTCTGTCACTGGGAAGAAAGAAATAAAATAAGGGAGGGGGAAAGAAGAAAGAGAAAGGAGGGGGCAGGGAAAGAAATCCCAAATCAAACCCAACCAATGCCCATTTGCAGGGAGTGAAGTATCTTGCTTAATCTTCCATTTATTGCTAAAAATGGTATAATTATTTTGAGATGTTCTGCATGGTAAAACACTGATGAAATGAGAGTAACGGGAACTTCAGCGAGCTAGGATCTTGTTTAAGTCTGGTGTAAGAAGGCTACCAAAGAATAATTTCCAACTGCTTTAATGTTATCCACAATAATCTTTTCACCTGTATTTCAAGAAATATTGTACCCTCACTTCTTGTGTTTTGGATTCAAAGCCTGAGAGTAAGAGACAACTGCACTTGGCGTCCCCTAATTGGGATGCTGTGGTAGGGCAGACATGGAGATCTTGGCTAATTGCCTTCAAGATGAGCAGGTTGGGTAATGAAAGGTGTATTGATCTGTGTACCAGTGAACGTTGCTCCTTTGAATTGAGGAGATTGATTCGTGATACTCAAGTCTCTTCAGCTTAAAGGCTGTTAAGGAGCAGGTACATTATTCCAAGGAATGTAGCAAATCCCAGTTTTGTCAAATGTCTGCAATTCCTCTCATGTGATTCAAAGACAAATCTTTAATGGAAGCCCTATTTCATTGATATTTTATATCTTCCCTCTACTGCATACATTTATAGCATCTTAATGACAATCCTAAACTTAAATATCATGGGAAGATCAACCAACTACAGAACACTTTTGAGTTTTGACTGTTTCTGTGCACGCTTGTCATGAAAACAGTGTGATGCGCTTTATTTCAGATGTCATTAAGAGCTCCAAAAAGGCATTGCATACTGTCTCCATTGTAGGCAGCTAGATCAACAAAATCCTTGAGAATATAACTGTAGTATCAGTGGGACTTCTAACAGGCTTCGATAGTTCTATCACCCTTTGAAGAAAACCCTAGCACTGTAGTTAATAAAGGAACAAGCAAAGCCCCAGATTAACTTAAATGCAACAAAATCCAGTTTCCAATACAAAGAACTAAAATCAAACCTATTTGTATAAACATGATGCTCCCCTGAAGCGTACTTCTTTTAAGATATCTAGTTAGACAAATTCCCTAGAAAATAGGGGAAAATAGCTTTTGTAAAAGTGCAAAAAAAAAAAAAAAGGAAAAAATCAGCAAACTCTTAAGAGTGTTGAATGAATACCTTCAAGTTATGCTGCACTTGCAGAGCAACAAAGAGCTTCTGCAAGTGGAAATTGAGACTTAACTCTCCTATCCGTCCCTGCAGTTCCTATTAAAGTTACAGCATTTGGAGGTGCATCTAAAGAAAAAGTATTAAAATAACAATAGACATGTTCAAACAGCTTAACTGTCAATTTATCATTGGGATTTTTAAATAGCATCGCATCTTCAGAGAAAAGAAGAAGCTAATCCATTGCGTGTATGGACTGTCCATCTGAGGTCTGTTTATCCAGAAAGAACTAGGACTTTTGTTTTTTTCCTGTTTCATGTCTAATTTTATCATGCTTGGATCATATTTAAAGGTATTTTAGTATAGTTATTATGGTGAACTAGATTGATTTTTAAAAATCCAAAAGTTGAAATACAGATTGGTCTCTCTGCTTTAGTTTTTGTTCTGGTTCTTTTGTCATCAAACATCTATGTGTGCATGCACTGAAATACTGTCATTCTACAAATCATCTCTTCCATTGCATTGTACACAAGGAAACACGTCTTTACACCATTAAGGAAACCCTGCCTTTTAAATTTAACAATTTTAAACTGGGGTCAAGTTCTATTATTTTCCAGTAAGTTTGTTTATATATATTAAAAAAAAAAAAAAGACATGTGTTGGCACGGCAACTCCTTCTTACTCTTGCTGCTTCTCTTACCAGGACTGCTGACCTGCAGCAGCCAGGGGAGTAATCCTTATTCAAAAGGAGAGACTTCATTATGTTCCTGGCAATTCAAAAGGCCTGCTCAACTGGGTGTACTGGAAATGCTCAGCTGCAATCAATCACTTTATTACTTTAATCTTATGTGGTTGATTTTTAAATGTTAACATCTAATATGGTTGTCAAGTTATTGCTTCCTCTGGTTATGAAACCTCTCAAGTGAGGTCAGGCATGTTTGTTTAATCACTAATATTATAACTGGTCATTGATGTGACAGTGCTGAGTCTGGACGCTGTGCTAACTGGTTATTTTTGTTTGTCATTCAGCTTGTAGCACACATTAAAATCAGTACTGTACTGTTTTACTTTCAGGTCCATAATCTTGGGGGGTGTTGGGGAGGGGGGAGAGGAAGAAAATAATGAAAAAAAATATTAATTAAAATTTTAATTTGTTCAGCAGAGCTTTGGAAAACACAGGAACTTTCACTCCCAATATATTCAGCAGAAGCCGTGCGTGTCACTATAAAAATGGCTGCTGCGGTGATGCATGCTGTTATTAGATAGTCATTACACGTAAAAACCAGAATAAAGACAGTTTAATTGAATGACTTTCCTATTCCATGCCTTTCTCTGCAAGATGTGTATGTCAACAGAAAAGAAGACTCTGTGTGCACCCCTCACAATACATAATGCATACCTTGGCTTTCCATGTGCTGTTTCCAGAAAATAACAATTAAATAAAATAAGAAAATAATTTTTTTCACATATATCTGTTCTATCCTCAGGTGAAATGTGTGGGTAAAGTACTGCGTGTTGCTTTCAAGGACTTGGGTACTTTATTCTGACAATAAGAGTAGGACTTATTTATTGAATATATATAGCAATGCGTAGCTGCATAACTATGCAACAATGATACAGGCATAGTGGCATTAGCTCTTGCACAGTGTAAATGACAATTCTGGTGGTAAAAATCCAGGAGATACTAATTTTCAGGTACCAGATTCTTACCCAAGGGTGCGTCCAGGAGGTTCATCTTTTGATCAATTATCGTAGCTTGTCCTTAAAGCCTGGGTAGTTGTCTCCATAATGTGGGATCACTGCAACAGTAAAAGATTGCAGTAGCCCAAATTTTGGTATAAGTGTGTATGTCTGAATGGGATGTAAGATGGTAGACGAGGCACGGGTTTTGTTTTAGGTCTGCAATGCAGACAGAAACACTTTTATGAAAATTATACATACATTTAAAAAGGAAGAGGAAAGGGAAAAAGAAGTGGTTATCTTTACTTGGAGATCAACATGATGGAAGAAAAGATTTAATGTGTGTATGAAACCTAGAAATAATTTAACTGAGCGGCCATATGGTCCAGGTTGTTTGAAATATGAAGCTAAACACCATAGGTGATGATGACACTAATGTTTACAGTAGTTCTGTCTCTAGGAGAAATGAGTGTTAAAACTGTGTATTACTTCTTAATTTCCATCACAAGAACAGACCTTCGTCCAACAATCACTGCAGTAATTGGCACGGGGTGAGAGGTGGGTAGGGAAGGGGGCAGAAGTGAAATAGGTTTTACTGGAATGAACAGTCATTCAGATTTGGAGTTGGAAAAGCAGGTGAAAGCTTGCTCAAATAGCTTTACCTGTTTTAAATCTCCATCTGCTTAAAATCAAGTGATGTGAAGGTAATGTGGTAATAGAATGAGGCTGAAAGAGCTCTGCTGGAAGAGGAGGAAAATCCCTGTAATCTTACACAGCAACTGGTTTTGGTGTATCTTCCAAAAATTAATTCTAGCATCTGTGTCTTCATAAGCCTTTCTAATAGGAGTAGTAAGTTCTTCCAGTAATCCCACGCTGGACCTGTGTGAGATGGAGGGTTGTGGTATTTTTATAGCAAGGTAGTTTCTAGTGAAGTTCCTTTAATTGAGTGAATATGCTGTAGGTTGCGATTAATGACATTATTCCTCTAGTAGCGAAAATCTATATTGTGCTTTGCTCTAAACTTAAATGCTCCCCAAAGAATCAAATGAAGTAATGTAACATAATTTATGTCCTTATTTGAAGCTGTATCATCCAGTATATGATTCTTATGAATGGCTTTTTTATTGAGAAGTATTGCTGCTATCAATGCCATTTTTATATTAGAATCTTTTTACACAAGCATACAATGCAAAGCAAGAAAAATGTGTTCTTTCTTTCAGTCACTCATCCCTGTAAACCCCAAAGACGAAGAGCTGAAATTCCTGGGGGTGAGGCAGAAGCATTTATCACTCCAAATTCTGGTACGTAAAGCCCAGGAGATCAGACTGGTTTCTGAATGCTGAAAGACAACTGACATTATACTTGAGGAAAAGAGGGAAAGGGTGGAATTTACTTGAGAGATTTCACAGCGGAAAAACAGGGTGAAAAACATGTTACAGAAATAGAGAAGAGATGAGATTTATCTGGGATTACTTCTTTTAAAATCCTAGGTGAGCTGAAATCTTCCTTAAGAAATGGGTTAGGCCCTGTTAGGTTTTATTTAATAACTCTCAGTATAATACCCAGCTCTGATACAGCAGCTCATATACAGGGACCTCAAGGCAATGATTTTTATTTTTTTCTTACCCCTATTTTATAGATAAGAGAATTAAGGTAAGAAAAGGTGAAAATGGGTGGTAGCAAGTGTCAGAAACAGAGCCCTGCAGGCTTTTGGGTGCAGGTTCAAATTTCACAGTTCCCTGATCCTACATAATTAGGATAGGCCACTATATCTTGTACCTAATAATTTAATTCACTCCAGAATAATTGTTTTTAGTGTAGAAATGCCGAGTGGTGGATGCTGTTACTCGCACGGTTGCCTTCCTCATCCCTCAGTGAGTGTTTTGGCTTGTGGAGTGAGCAAGTGGTTTGTCATTTGGGGCAGGTAGAGGTTCAATCTCTGTGACTGTTTCTTCCCCACTTCCTCAGAGCATCCCTTGGGTTCTTGGCACTGGGCAGAGCTGCTGAAACACCTGTTGGTGGGAGCTGTGCAGAGTATGTTCATGGGATGTGCAGGATGTTTTACATAGTCTTATGCCCACAGCCTGTCCAAATAATACATCCTTAAATTTTAAACTTCAGGATTTTACAGCTTGGTCAGGTATTTTTTTGTCAGTGCTTATTGGCCTTACAGTTCCCATGTGGTCCAAATGCATCCCTTAAGCTCTGTAATTTGGGGCACAGTTTGCTCTATTTCTGGCTTTAACTGGAGAAAGATAAAGGAGCTGCACTGTGTGTCTTTGTCCTGTTAAAGGTGTAGTAGGGTTTTTTTTCCATGTCTATATCTCTTATTAAAAGTTATTTCAATTTTTTCGTGGCAACTAAAGACAATCCTTTTTCAGTTTGTTTTCCTTTCTAAAGGTGTTCCATAGGACTCAGTGTTGACACAACACAGTACATACCCCAGAGCAGATGCTACAGCCGTCAGCATCATGTCTGTACCTGGTAATTCCTTAATGCAGTGCAAATATTGATTAAAGAAAAATAGGCTTGTTTTGGTTTTGTGGTCCATTAGGGATCAAAGTGTTGAACTTTGTTAGTGGTGACCTGGAGTATACGTGCTGCTTAGTGACAGGAATGGGACATTTGTCTCTCCAATCTCTGCTACATGGCTGGAAGGAAGATCAGGTATTACCCTGATGATCAAGCATAATCATTTGGGTTGAGGATAAATGGGATAATTATACACTGGGACAAATGTCCATCTTAATTGTGAGACAATTAAAAAACACCTGCTTCATCCTAAAAAAAAAAAAAAAATTAACAGTCACAAAAATCTCTAAGAAATTGTGTGTGTGTGTGTGTCCGTCCTGGCTGAAAGGAGTGGCAAAGCGTGAAGAGACATTTAACAGAATAACTCAAGTCTTCACAGCTATCATAATTCAAGTGAAAAAATGGACAAGTTATCCACATTTCTTGGCATACTCGATCACCACAGGGAAATTTAACTGTTTAACTCCAATTAATCTTTGAAAGATGCACATGCATCTTCAGGAAAGTGGAAGCAAACAGATCCTTACTAGATGGAGTTGGGCCAGACTTTTCTTACACAGTTCTTAGGTTTACATGGTCCTTACTGATTTCTTTCCTCTCTGCTAACCTCAGTCCTCCCACAGTGCATCTGTCTGTCTGCAGAGCCTCCATTGTCCTAGAACTGAATTGTATTAACCCAAAACACAGGGTTGAGATATTCTGTGTTGGGTTCCTCTTTGGGTTAATTGCAAGATCTCATAGCTGACTCTTTCTTTATTTTTAAAGCTGGTCTTTTAACTTCTCTAGGACACAGGTATTGTACTTGGGAAGGATTTTTAGAAACTGTTTTTGTTTCATAATGCAAGTTGTGAATTATTAAATACTTTGGCCTTCCTGCACCAGTGGACCTTGCTTTGATATGGTTAAACAGCTGAGAGGTGAGCCTTGGGGCTTTCCTTTCCATGGGGTATAAAATATGGATTATTTCTTAAGGTAAAAAACCCCCTACCTTTGAAATGTGTTCAGTGAGAAAAGTGTACAAGGTTACTGCAACCCCGGGGAAACAGTAATGTATGCTCCACAAGCTACACAAGTTTGACGTTGTTGGTGGGTTTTTTTGTTTTTAAATGAAAAGCTGCTGCAAAACAGAGCACTATACAGCACTTACCAGTGGGCAGCTCTTAACAAGATCTCTGAGATACTGTGAATTTCATGAATTAATGCATCGAAATTAATACATCACTAAGGAGTCAGAAGAGCTTTATTTTCCTCTGAGCAGGGGTTGGGAGAACATTTTTAAGTGATGGGTTTTGCTCCTTCTGCTCTCTGCAGTCACCCTGAAGGTGCAGGATAAGTTGTGTTTGTCGTCAGTGGGGTCCAGTGAAGATACCCTGTTCAGCAGTCTGGTGGGGGGTTGTCTTTCCTGCATGGGACCAATGCAATAGCTAACAATTAGAAAACAATGTGGTATTTTTCACTATTTATGTATTATTGATAAAAAGGCAGGATTTGCTTTTTTAATGCCAGCCTAATGAGTATGAAATCTTCAACTCATTCTATCAAGAATCACTAAACATCTATTTAAAAAAAAAAAAAAACAACAAACCAAACAACGTTACATTTGTTGCTGTGCTGATCTATCCTGGGAGATTAGATGTTTATCCAGGGTAAAGTATAGCTATGTAATACAACCTCAAGGCAACCAAAACTTAGGAAACTGTGTAACTCTGCTTGAACAACCCCAGACAAATCCTGTGACAAGGGATACTATAGCTTCTGTTTCGTGTGCAGCGTAGAAGAGCTGTCCCATAAAGCTGTAACTCTAAAACGTAAATAAAGCTCTGTGAAAGATGGATTTTACTGACTCTAAATAATCTCTACAGCTTTTGAAATCCATCTTGTTGGGCACCGGAGGGACCCCTATTCCTGTGGGGGAATGTTTGTTATGTGGGGTAAGGAAATGACTCATCTCTAAGGTACATGGTGGAGTACCCTTTTAGGAGCAAGTGATGCTAAATGAAACTCTTTCTTTGTTCTGGAAGCTCTGCCTGGTCTCATATTAGGGAAAAAACCCAGAAGATTGTCCTAAAATAATTCTTTTTCTTCTATGGGAACCGCATTGTTTAATGTAGTTCATCTCCCTGCTTAGATCTGCTGAGCAGATCTCTATGGGAGCAGAGATCTATACGATCTTCTTATTGTTATTATTTAAGCAAAGAATAAAGGTTAAGGTTTAAGTGCTTTTTCTCTTTGCTTTCTCTCTTACTTTGCTGTTTTCTGTCTTGCCAAATTCTTCCTGCTCAGTGGAACAAGGCTGTGTGAGAAAAGGATGTGTCGTTGTGATCATCATCAGAGTAATTTTTAGTGTCTTGTCTCTGCAACAATCCATACTGCTATACAGCCCTTGAAAAAATGTCTTCTCACATTCACATCTTTGGGGATACCTGGATTTTATCAAATGAAAATGGCTTCTTTTT
>VXBJ01002383.1:2571000-2593185 GCA_013400055.1 Nycticryphes semicollaris
TTTTTTTTTTTTGGAACGACAGCTTAGTCACAAATCGACTTTCCTTGAACTCTAGTTTCCAACTGATTTGGTGTTATTTTTTGACTTTCATTGCATTTATAATAAGAAATTGAAAATTATTACTTAACTCTACGCATTACTAATAATTTTCAGATTTTACTTCAAAATTTTCAGCTTCTGCGTGTCTCGGTGTTAGAAGTTGTACCCTGAAGACTGATTCCAAAGCAGTTGGTCAATGTACTTTACTGACTTAAAGAAAGTTCATGTCCTTGACCTGTATTTCAGTGATGTCTGTGGCCTTTTCATATCCCAGGCCGCTATTTGAAGTATGGTATGAGATGCCAGCCCCCTTCACTTCCCAATGTGTGAAGCATTTTGAGCCTGTGCTGGCTGTAGTTGTGACCCTAAATTCCTTCTTTGAGCTCTCTGGAGAAATCTGTACCTTGCCAGGACAGACTGTGGTAGTATAAATTCCACACTAATGTGCACACTATATATCCTCAGGTCCCTGGGCTGGCTGGGATCACAAGAACAAGTGCGTATGTGCATGTAGTTGTGGAGCCAGCTACTGTTGATAAATTAAGTGCCAGATCTTTAATCATAATCTTTAATCACATGTCCAACTTCAGTTTAATTATTCATAGCTGCTGGAAGCAATCTTGAAATGATGTACACTTTCAGGAAAACACTTAAATGCGGTCCAGGACTATACATGTGTGCTTATTAAGTGCTTGTTGTTCAGAAATATTCAGTACACTTGGGGTCATGTGCTTAATTGAATGGAGAGGCTGTTAGGAGAGAAACAAGAGAAAAGAATTAGGGCGTTACTACAAGAAAGAATCTCTTTTCCTAGTCCAGTGGTAGTCAGACTGAACAGAACTTGACCAAAATTTTCAGAGAAAGATGTTAAATTCAGTTATTCCAGGTATTCTTGAAAACATTCTTTGGTGAATGGGTGGGTGGGTTGGTTTTTGAGGCTGTTTGTTTATTTGTAGCAGTGTTTTTCATGCCAGTGGGTTTGGGTTTTGTTTTGGGTTGGGTTTGTTGTTGTTTTTTAATATTTGGGTAATTTTTTTTAGTTTGGGTTTGAATAAAATGGTGTTTTATTTGGAATTAACTGGATTTGAGCAATTTTAAACAGTCTCCTGCTAGTCCCTGGAACATTTCTCCCACAGCCAATGGTAAATGGAAATTGCAGTCCAGAGATGCGATTTAAAACTTTTGACACTGAGTGATTTCCCCCCAAAAACCACCTGAAAAGCTAACAACTAAAACACCACTCTAGATGGATGGTGGAGAGGTTGAAGTATACTTCCCATAACCATGAACGTCTAAAACTCTGTTCTGTGTAATGTGTTGGAAAAATAAGAGCATTTAGGTCTGATTATTTTAAATGGTGTATCCTACAGGTACATGGTTCTATTGCATATTGGTTTAACCCTGTGTATTTCCAGAGCTGTGTACGTTGCGTTGAGATTCTGTTCCAAGAAGACTATGCATGTAGTTACGCATTTTAACAAAGCAGCAGCAATGCAGGGAAATTAGGTCTCTTCTAATTCTGTAGCAGAGCTATAACTTTATTTTGATATTTGAATTTGGTAAGTTTTCTATAGATTTCTACCCTTTTGTTTGATGTTGCCTTTATGGAAAAATCCCAAGGGAGTTTATTAAACTCAATTCAGAGAAGAATGTCATCTCTTGCAGAATGTGTTTTGCTGTATTGTCAAAAACCATGGCTATTTTGACAGTGGAATAATGGAGATAGCTATGATTTAAAGAACGGAAAGAATTCATGACAGGAGTGGAGATCTGTCCTTGTTGGGAGCCTGCACAGTGTACTTGATCATGGGTATTGATTCAGCCCATCAAAATGTGTTGTAGTAAATGTAATTTATGCTCTGACCTTCAGCCAGCTCTCAGCTGGAATGGAAAAACACAGTACAGATACTTACAGATGGGTCTACTTATCACTTGCTCCAAGGAAATGCAGGATAGATGTATGAATTCAAGCAACCGTGCAGTCTGGAGGGTGAGGTGGAGGCAGGGAGGACGTTCCAGTGGAAAAAACATATGGAAATATTAGTGCTGGAGGTATTGCTGCAAACAAAATTCAGCCATAGAACCCTTCAGATAAAAGAATTATAATTCCCAGGAAAAACAAAAAAAAACCCCAAACTCCAAACAAGCACAACTCACCCCTGCTCCCCTTTTCAGTTCCTTTTTTTTTTTTTTTATTTATTGTTAAAAGCTAGGTCTTCTTTTAAATTTGAATTTGTTCATTTTTTTTTTCCTTTGGGCCATTCCACAGGTCTGAACCTGTGTGGTCACTTGCAGATGGACAAGGTATGGAGTCAGTGTGTTAGTTTCTGTTTATTGCAAGGCTTCAGGATATACCAAAAGGAGCAGAGCACTGAAAAATACGACTGGGGGAGGAGGGATAAGCATCACTGTAAAGGGAACGAAAGGAACAGGCTGTGACAAGGCACTCTTATGTATTTTATTTTTTCTTTAGTACTAGTTACAGAAAAGTAACCTGTTACCTAACCTTTAAGTAGGATGACCTGAAGTGGGAGGATGAGAAGTCTGTGGAGTCTTCACCTTTAATTCAATTATAATTACAGGATGAAAATATATCATAATAAACAAGCCAGCTATGTTACAGTACCTAGTGGCACACGTAGCTTGTGTGAGCACTGACAAGACTGACTGTATTTAGTTTTGTGCATAATTGTATTGTATGCTGGTGTATGTAAACTAATGTCAAGTGGCAACATATCAATTCATTATATGACAGTCTGGTATGTTGTGTTTGGTAAGAATTTAGGAAGGCTGTGTTTGATGATGGCAAGACTGTAAGCGTCTTACTCTTTGTATTTGATTAAGAGCACTTGTATTCTTTGCTGGTACACTGGTTATGAAAATTTAACATATTTTTCAAAGGAGGTTGTAGAAACTCTGTGTGTGGTGTTTTGGTTTGGTTTTAACTGGAACTGGTTTTCTGCCTTTAAGCCAGGCTCCCCATATAATTAAAACAGTTGCAGACTGATGGAACTGTGTCTTGTTAGCATGACATTGGGAGGAAAAAGATAAAAATGCAGTGGTAAAAAATGCCAGTATCTCCCCATGATGGTACACTCTGTATGTTATAAAATGTGTGTCTTTGATGTCATTGTGCAAGAGGCTGGGGTATTAAATACATTTTGAGGTGGAATAGAGACAGACACCCATCAGGTTGAGTTCTTGACTCAAATGGCTAGGAGGTTCAGCAAGTTAAAAAAGTGCAGTGACCTTGGGACACGAATCCAGTTACACAGGGACCTTTAAGGGTCATAAGGAGGACGTGAAGTGCTTTATCTATGGTTTGCCCTGCATAAACGTGAATGCTTTTCAGAAGTGGTTTGATGTGTTGTATCTGTGGAGGAATGCTGGCAAATCCCACAGCACCTCATAGGAATTTTAAATTTTATTTGTTGTTCTGTAGGAAAGATTATCCAATAATGTAAAATCGGGGAGGGAGGGAATATGGAAGGAATGGTATTGTCTTGTTGCCTGCAAATCCTGTGGGTGGTTGTGGAGTTTTTCTTTAAGCATCTCATAAAAAAAACCCAAACCAGACAAAAAAACCCACCAAAACCCAACCAACAAATACACCCAAAGACCCAAAACAACCCTTCCTTCCCCAAACATCTCCAAAAGCAAACAAACAAACAAAAACATCAAACAAAACAAACAAACACCCTTAAAAAACCCAGCTTCTTTGGAAGCAAAATTGCAAATCCAGTCTCGTGGTAAGAACAGAAAATGGCACATCAATTATTTGCCCTGACAAACTAACGAGAATAGGGAAAGGTACAATCTCATTACCAACTTAATCTTCTGGCACTTCTTGGATGCAGTACAAGTGATTCTATCAATCTAGAAACAAAAGGATTATTTTTGGGCCAATTATTCAAGCTCAAATACCCTCGACATATGAAACGGGTTGATCTAAAAACCCACAGCACCAAAGCCATCGACGGCGGACGGGGTTCTGTTGGCAATATGTAATTTGTTGCTTTAATGAGGTTATTTGTCATGCAAGTATGCATAGCCGTCTGCCAGACGTGTGCGCCTCTGCTGCTGCCGTACAGTATTTGTACCGTCTCTGCCGACTCTCTTAGTGTGGAAACCAGCTGAACTTTAGATGATCATTCACACATGGATTCACTTTTATACTTAGGCTCTCCTTAAATCCTGGTGCTCCGGATGGTGCTGTGGAAATGAGGGTGCGGTGGATTCCCCTGGAGCCCAGCTGCTGCACAGCTGTAATCCCCCCTCCCTCCTGGCCCCGGCTCAGAAAATACTGCCTGATGCTATTTTTCTACATTTCCCTTGCTAAGGCTGTAAGTCCTAATGCAATGTAACTGTGATTGATTAGCGGAGGCAACAGGCATTTAAAGAAGAGATGTCGCTTCCTCCTTTGTGCAGAAAACCTAGCAGAGTCTTCAAAGCCAACAAATATTAATGGAAAGCCTCTGAATAGGTTTAGTCTCGCAACAGTATGATGCAAACTGTGGTGAATGTTTGAGCAAATTTGAGGCATTTATCTCTTTCTTTTTTTTTTTTTTTTTTTTTTTCTTTCTTTTTTTTTTTTTGGGTACGTTGTTGAAAAGCTAAACAGAACCCTGTAGTTTTGGGCTCATCTGTCTCTCCTGAGCTGTACAGTCTAAGAGCAGCTCAAAAAAGCAATGTTTTGCTGGCAGACAGTTTTGGTACTGTGGATCCAGGTGGACACTGTAGTGGCCAGCTTAGATGGCAGGGTGTCTTCAGTCCCTGTCCCCTGCTGCCTGACTGCCACTTCCTTAGTGGGAGAATGTCTCCTGGCCCCTCTGCCTGCAGGTCTGCCCTTGCTGGAGGATGGAGCATAGCCTTTTTCTTTTATTTCAGCACCAATTTATCCCAGATGAGTCCCCTGAAAATCTAGCATGTTAGTATTGATAAAAGACAGAGGCCTGTATTTCTTTGGTATTTGTTTGCTTTCATGATTACTACACTTAAAAGTTGTGACTTTAAAAAACAAAGCAAAACACAATATTGACATTTTTCATAGGATAAGAGAAAATTTGAAATTGAGTTAAATTCCTCTTCAATAAATTTTATGGAGGTGCCTTTTGAAATACCGAATTTGGCGTATTTGAAGACAGTGTTACTTGGCCAGCTATAATATAACCATTATATTTGCTGCAGGTATAACTGTCTTTTTTGCTTTCTTCCTTATTGCCCAAATATTTCTGAAAACCATCAAAAATGTATCTGCTGAGAATACATAGTTTTGACAGTCCAGGCTGGTTGGGGTGACAGTACAATCATAATAGCATAAAATTTAGTTTGGGCTAATTAGCTCTAGTGAGAAGGAGGATCTTTTCTTTACCATGGTGTTGACATATGTGATGGCTCTGGTACCCAAGGTAGCTCCTTTAAGATCATTTACCTTTAAGGTATCTCCTTAGAGTTACCTTAAATGACTGAGGCCATCACTCAGTGTCTGAGCCTCCCACAATTCCTATTTTTATATTTACTATATACATATATATATATATATATATATATNCAATTCACTGGGTGATGTATGTTTTGGGGTAAACTCTGGATCAGCCTGTATTTACCTCTTTTTTTTTTAATTTTTTTTTTTTGTTGTTTTATTTTTATTCACTAGAAGAATTGTGGATGGAGTAATGTGTAAGTAGCTTCTGCTCCAACACACACCCATGCAGGTGTAGGAATAGCTCACTTACAGCTCATATCTTCACACTGGCACTGAGCTAGGGGTCCTTAGAGCTTGAATGTTTTGGTATTTCTCAGTGCCTGCTTAAACACTAGTGCTAATTACATGCAGGTTTTGTGCTTAAATCAAATAGGTAGTTATTGTAGTAGTCCCACTGCATATCGGCAGTGCTGCATTTTGCATATTCCACCCCTGAACCGATGAAGGGGAGAAGGGGAAGATCCTGGGCAAGGGAGATCTATTAATTGCGCATGTTGTCTCCTGCTGCTATGGCAATAAAACCCTCTTCCCCTTAATACATTTAGAGATTCTTGACATCTGTCACAAAGCTAAAATCATACATATTTACTTGCCTATCTGTCTGGAAACTTGCTGTGAAGGACCACACGCTGGTCTCCCAGGGACTGAGCTCTGTGACTACCTGAAAACTGCAGGTGGTGGAAACAACTAAGCATTTTAAAAAGTGACCACAAAGCCTAAGGCTGGCATGACTTCAGCTTCAGGACCTTTTGAAGGGCTTTTCTGGAGCTCCTGCCAGCCTCCCACTGAGTTCCTGAGCCAACCTGTAACATCAAGGGAAACTTTTGGATTTAGACCTCACCTGTATCAAAGAGATGAATGTGGAACGGGGACTTGTATTCGCTTGACCTGAAAGAAAAAGATCAAACCAAATTAAGTATTTCTCAACATTGATCAAATAAACATATTATATTTAATTTTTAAAAATGCAAAATTTTCAGGGTGTAAATATCCCAAGATATGACATTGCCCAGCTTATGTTCTGAGAATGCTTCACGATACCAAATGAGTGCAATTTTGAATCTGAAGAGGCAGTGAAACAATTCCTGGTTTAATTATGTATTCATTTATCTTTAAACAGGATTTGACCACATGCCTTTGAATTATTTGGGAAAAAGATTTAGCTGAAGGTGTTTCACTCCAGCGATTAGTCTATAAAGGCCTTGCCTTCTTGGGCTTGCATCTCTGTTTTCTTGTAATTACTGCATGTAATCATGCCAAGATAATTTAGCTAAATTCCTGGGGACTTTATTAAAAAAAAAACCAGCAAACCAAACAACCCTCCCCCCCAAAAAAAAAAACAACAACAAAACCAATAACCAACAAAAAAATCTTTCCAAAGGCTGCCCAACTCAGATCCCTGACTGACTTGAAAAGTGAACATTTCCATTTTGGTTAGAAATCTTTGGGTATCTCGAGGAATGGAAATGGAAAGTTCTCCATGTTGCTGACTGAGGACTGGTCAGTGGGAAATGACTTCAGATGGAGCAGGGATGGGGCGGGAGAGTTTTATAAGAAAGATCTCAATTTAAAAAAAAAAAAACCCAGGCAATAACGAGGTCATTGTGGCTGTGTTTTCCCTGTCACAGAATTTGAGTTTCTTATAAATAATTTCTGATCTGTACCCCACACTCCCCAGCAATTTAGAAGATAAGGAGAGTTGTTTGCATTAGTTATAGGAGATTTGGGGGAGCCTTTTTCCAATATGGGACATATTTGTGCCCTGTGTTCCTTTTCCTTTCCTTGTATATTGTTAGAGCAAACAGCTATTGTGTGGTTAAATCATTTTCTTTTTCTAATGAATAGCTACTCTTACTGAAGAAGAGGTGGTAAGGAGCTGGAAGAATAGCTGGAGCATGTCAGATGTGGCAGTAATAAATAAAGCCTCTTGCCTGATGGGTGACCCCCTTCCACGCGCACTTCTGTGCTGCTTCACAAAGTTTTAGCTGCTGCTTCTCTGGATGCTCCCCACCAAGCCTGAGTTTCTCCTGTGTCGGGCAGAGGTTTCCAGTGTCAGCTGAAATTGATGGTGGGGCACTTAGAATATGGCAAAACTTCAGCTTTACCTGATGCTCAAGTGGAGCAGAGCCGTGAAGAAACACCAAGTGATGCTCAGTTTTGCTGTGCAGATTGCAATAAACGACCTGCTTGTCTTTGGGGAAGGAGGGGGGGGAGGGAGACAAATGGCATATTCTGCTACAAAGAAAGAGTTTCCTTCTTTTTCTTAATACAACATCAAGAATATGGCCACGCTTAATATTTGATGACTTAATTTTTTTTTTCCTGGATTGTTTAAACTGCTTTCAAACTAATTGGATTGGGTGCAAATTAACAGCTGGCTAAAATACAGTTCTGAGGCTGAGAATTTTTTTCTTGGCAAAGCATATTCTACTGTATAAACATTAATTTTCTACTTGAAAAGTCTTGTCCTGTAGGCTAGGTAGGTTTTTAAGAAGTCCTTAGATAGTCACTTCACTGGTACCAGCATATTAATCATGCAGCATATCCAAACTGTGAAATATTACTGAACATGAAATCCAGTACAAATGCAGAGTTTTTATCTGTTTGCTTACTTCATTAGCAGTATGAGATCCTGTCCCCACTTAAAACAAGGGCATGTCATGATCAGAAGGTACCTGTACTCAACAGCTAAGGAATTCAAGCAAGTGGCATAAATTGTGGATGAGTTTGTTGTCTGGGGCAGGAGGAAAATCTCTTGTCCGTGTTGAAGTACCAATCTATGCTATTATAGATACAGGAGTGTTTGCTTGAATACTGTCACCACAGCAAATACTAATTGATGTCATCACAATAGCACTGGTGCATTTGAGAAGAATTGCATGTGCATGAATTAGCGATTTAGGTAACAAATGTGTTACAATAGTAAAATGTGGGTTTCATACAGGACAGAGCTTGGATTTTCATTAAGAAAGTTTATCTGCTTCAAAAAAGCAAAGGAAGGGGAGTGAGAATGCGGTAAAAATAAAGCAAGACTGAAACAATGTTCCATTTCCCCCACACTACAATGACCTTGAGAAAGCAAGGGTACAAACCCAAAACCCCTAGGACTCTACTCAAGTCTGTTGTATGAGACTGAATGATGCACAATGAAATGGTTCCTCAGGGGAATGCTTGCAGCATCCTTCCAAAAGGCAATCAAAAAGAACAATGAAGGTACATGGCTGGGTGTCCTTCTGGCACGGCTGTTGGGACACCAGTGCATCCAGTGCCTCTGCCTTGTGGCCAAGGACATCCTGACAGTACTGGGAGTGAACCAAGGGTGCAGAGGAATGGCCTGTATTTAAACAAGCTTTCTTTGTATCTCCAGAGTCACTCCATAGAGTGATTTTTAAAACTAAAATGTGCCCTCCTTGCATAGAGAAGTAGCTTGGGTAGGGGAAACTGAGTGTGATCGTCTTGCTCTTACACTGCCGATGCTGCTCAGGTTTTAGACTTCTCCTTTATAAGGTTGGTTTTTGTTTGTTTTCTTGTTTTTTTTGTTTTTTTTTTTTTTGTATTTTAAACCCTCAACATTACAACTGAGGCAGATTAGTAAAGTTACTGCAAGCAGGGAGAGACCTAACATTTACTGATGGTGCTTGCTCTATGACTGTTTTAAGGTATCTGCTCTTAAAATCCTGAGCCAAGTTAAGATCCTTGAACAGCCTGTTAAAACTTTAGTTTGAAGAGTCTATGCAGTCAGGAATAACAGTCCCTTTGATGCCTGAGCAGTCAAGAGCAAGCATAGCTGAGACTCACCCAAGAAGAGAGGTGAAACCACGTGAAATATTTTGATTTGGTAACATAATCAACCACAAGGAGTCAGTTCCATCCTGCAGTGCCTCTGTGTCTCTGGAAGTGTGGGTACTGCAACATCCCAAGGCGAGATGTATGATCATTATGATTTATTAGGTACATGTTATGCCTTACTGAGAATACTGTATCCAGTCTGGGTTTCTGTCTGTCTGTTCAAGAGAGTGGAAAAACTAGAGAAGGGCCAGCGGAGGGCCACCAAGATGATTAGTGGGTTTGAGAACTTGGCACATGAAGAAAGGTTTAAGGAGTTGAGCTTTTTCTAGCCGAGAGGAGAGAAGGCTCAGGTAATTCAGTCTTCCAGTACCTAAAAGGTATTTGTGGGGAAGAAGGCAGGGGAGGTTCAGATTAGATATTAGGAAGAATTACTTTACTGAAAGAGTGCTCAGGCAGTGGAACAGCCTGCCCAGGGAGGGGGTTGAGGAGTCATCATCCCTGGAGGTATTTAAGAAACGTGTAGCTGTGGCACTTCAGGGCATGCTCAAGATGTAGGGGATTTTTGTATGTGTATGGTTGGACTCAGTGATTTCAGAGGTCCTTTCCAACCATGAAGATTCTGTAATTCTGTGAAGTGCCTCTCTCTGTAAAGATGCGATGTGCTAGAATCAGAGACACCGGGTACAAAATACTTCAGAGAAAATTGTGTGTGTAGAAGAAAAGGAGAGAAGAAAGAGGCAAAAAAACCCCCAAACAATCAAACAAAAAAAACCCCCCACCAAAACAAAACAAAAACAAACAAACAAAAAAACACATTGGAATAAATTGCCCAGAGAAGTTGAGGACTGTCCCTTGCTGGAAATGTTCAACACTCAGCTGGACATGGACCTTGATGGTATAATCAATGGCGGTGCCTTCAGCAGAAAGGTGGATGAAGTGATCTCTACGGGTCCCTTCAGTTCAGCCTTTTCAGCAGTCCCAGAGTTTTTTACTCTGGAGCTACCCAGAGGGTTGTTTGACAGCACAGGAAGGTTTTCTCTCCTTGTACCGCTCTTCACAGTCAAATATTCTTATAAGCCTCCGGTCAAAAGTGGTTCAGTGTGGTAGCCTGTTGGTTGGGAGGTGGTTTTCTGTGCATTAATGTGTTTAAGAAATTTAAAATACAGTGCATAGTTTTCCAAAACCAGACACCCTTAGGCTTCAGCTCGAGGAGTTTAGTACAGGAATCCTATTTCAAAGTTACTTCAGCTGCATTATGGATGTATCCTCAGAAAACAATTCAGCCTACGTGTGGCTGTCTGCCTGAGGTGAATGGTAGTCACGTGGACTTGAGCAGTTGAGAGCCTCTAGCCTTTGTGTCTTTTAGATTTGGAACAGGCACATTTAAAATCAAGCAAAGTAATTTTTTGTTTTTATGTATGAGATTGCAATGTCTGGAAACCCAAGAGTTGTTATTAATTGAAATATATTTCTTCCTCTGCTTTCAGTAGGAATATAGATGCTGATTTCAGTTTTGCTGGAGTTGAAAACCCCTCCTTTTTTTTTCCCCCCACAAATGGCATGGGTAATCAGTGCTATGCATTTGAATTACACTGGAATTAAGTTTCAAGTGGAACAGCATGGTAGCTATTTCATTATGTCTCAATTTATTCCAGAACTATAAAACAACTTTTTCAAATTTCATTTTCTTGTGTAGCTTCTTGAGTTAGCACTTGTATATGACAGGCTGAGATACAATATGAACTGGTTTAATATATTAATTTGAGGATGCAGACATTGGAAGGTTCTGCATTTGGTCATGAATATGTATATATTTGCATACCTTAACTAGAACAAATGGATGTCAGCGCTTAGTTTTGGATTTTCAAAAGAGTTCAGGAAGTTACTTTTCTCTTTGAACATCCTAAGCTTCAGAGGAAATATCAATTTTTTGCAGTGATTCTGTAGTTTCATAACCATCAAGAAGAAATATTGATTATGTAGTAACTGCAGCTCAGTGACTATCTGTCCTTTTTTAGCCCATATCCTTGTAGTTATCTTCAAGACTTTGTTCTCCACTATTGTGTCCTAAGCTTGTCAATTCTTAAGTAATATTTCTGAAATTCTGTCCTTTCTAAACAAATGGTCAGCACCTTATCTGCTATCTTGGCTGCTGTGACTTCATTGAGTCTCTCATCTTTTATCTCTTAAACTTCCTTCTAGTCCTCTTTGAAGCTGCTAAGGTCGTTGCCATTGTCACTGGCACTGACAGCCCCATCAATTTTCTATCCCTTCACTGGTCCCCTTTCTTCCTTCTGCATAAAGATAAACCTTTATTTCTGAAGGCTTTCTCTTTGTTTTCTGGACGGTGTCAGCTCTTACCCTGTTGACCCCTTGCTGTGGGCTCCAAATGCTTTAGTGCTTTCTTAATGTGGATGGTTCCAAAGCTGTAATACAGACTGCCATGTCCATCGCTCCCTTGTTGGAAGCACAGGGCTTTCTGCCATTAGTGCTCTCCTGTTCTGCAGGGCCATAGCTTGTATTATGTAATCAGAAAAATGCAATAATTGAGGTGATTGACCTGACTGAGTTAGTGCTCACAAAGGTCAACATGGTCAGCCACCCACCTTTCCAGCCAGACGATGTGATCTGGGAAAGAGCAGAAGTCCCATCATGCCTCTTCTCTGACACACTGAGAATTATTTGTCCTCTCCAAGAACATGGAGGATACTAGAGAAAACTTGGTGACTGGGTGACTGCGCAGGTAGTCCTGTTGTGGGGCTGTGCTCCATACACTGGCTGTGACACCCAGCTCCAGTGCCCTTCCTTGCAGGGAGAGTGATGCTTCCTTCTGCACTGCAGAAAGCCAGGGAACTAAGCCAAGCTATTGAATGAATCTTAGTTATGTGAGGTTAAGGTTGATGTTCCTGTCACTAATTTTCTGCTCTCTGTGTAGAAGAACTTCTGTGCACCAGCCCAATTCCTTTATTCCTGATGATTTTGCTGTTGTGACTGCATGCCTGTTAAGGGCTTCTTCAGTTTATCATCTTGCTTAATCAAAAAAAAAAAAAAGCAAAAAAAAAGCTATGTATTCCAATAAAGACATTAGTTTCACCTCTGCTACTTGAGAATGATCCCACCTCATGGCTGATGTGGAGTTTGAAAACTTAAGCATTACAAAATGCTGAACTTTTTCAGAAGTGAACACCGGGGTCTTTGTGACTCACTCCCTCTAGGCACGGCATAAAACCTCTCCATGTGAAAGAATCCACCTCTCTTATTTTTACTGCTCGATGCTAAAGGCACCTATCGCTCTCTCCAGCACAGCATAGAGTCTTCTGGACAGCCTGGGGGATGTGTTCAGTCAACATGTGCTTGCTTTGAACAGAGAGTCCCAATTTCTTAAACTGTTTCCAAGGACAAACAGTTGCTTGCAGTATTGGAGTAACACTTAAGTGAGCAATCTGGTTTGTCCAAATAACCACAGTGTATAAATAACTTTTTAAAAGTTGTGTGGCCTAGAATAAAATGTAGTCATTTTGAGATAATTAACATCACTTGAATATTATAATGTGCAAAGGTGCATTTGATCCCATTCCTATAAAGACCTGATTATATTATGGTAATGAGAGTCTTCTGAGATGCATTGTTGTTATGAGAAAAGTTCTTTTGAATTCGGCACTGAAATAATTCACTTCCTTTGATCAGGAGAAATGTCAATTACTTTCTTATTTGACTTCTGAGATCATATAAACAAGTCTAGTCTTTTCAATACTGAATGTTTAACACAAAAAAGTAATTAAAGTACTTCAATAGCATTCATCATAAAACATATGTAGAGACTAACAACAAAGTACAGAATCTTACCCAGCTTCTCATTATTCTCTAGGTTAATAAAAAGATATTTTTATATCAGCTTGATAGTAGTATGCATAGTCAAAACACTTTCCTCCCTGGCAATGTCAGAAATTCTTCCTTTTCCACGTTGTCTAAAAAGAGAAATGCATCTTTGTCAAATTTAATTACAGGGAAACCTACTAAACCAAATGACCAGGCAGCTTAACAGTGACCCCTTAGGAAGAAAACTCACCGGAATTGCCTTCACATGGGATAAGGAAACTGGGCAGAAGGGTCACCTGGACTGTTATAAAATTGAGTGCAAAATAGTAAAAACTTGTCACCAGTTGTATCCCATAACTTCCTGAAAGAAGAGTCCAGCAGGAGGACATCGTAATGTTTGCTGCCTGTGGCAGAAGGTGGGACTTACTGTAGTGCTTTCAGGGGAAATGAGATGTGATGTTTTCTAAAGTTTCTTCTGTTATCAGCTAATAATAAATGGGCTAACTCTGGGCTGTGATACTAATTTAGGCTAAACAGTCTGTATACGTCCAGACTGGTATGAAACGGGCTACCACAAACTCACTGGAACATTCTACTTAAGGACAGAAAGTTTTTACAGCTACTTATGCTACCCAGTGACAACATTCATGTGTGGCCCAAGAACTATACAGGTATTGTGTGTGAAGAGGACTTTGATTAGAAAAGACAGAGGACCCACTTGCTGCTCTGTTCCTCAGTCCCAACACAGAAGAATGCGTGCAGGAAAGACAGGCTTGGATTCTCTTGGCTGTGATCTCGGTGAGCAAAGGATCCCTGCTCCATTCACTAAACCAGTGTCGGTGTCGTAGCGATGAAAGTGGCTAAAAGGGGCATCTGGGCCAGAGAAGCTACTGCAGAAACAAGAGGGCAGGAAATTACACTGCAATTGATAGATACCAAATATGCTTGAGCTGATCCCTAGTGTAGTAACATCACTGTGTAAATTGCCAAGGAAAGTCCTTCCTAAAAAGAGTTTAAATGCTAGTAGTCAACTGCTTCTGTGACAAGTTTGTAATTCAGACAATATTCATGTGCTGACTACAACTCTATCTCTGAAGGAAGCCTAATGTCAAGAAAATAGGCAAAATATTTGCTGTTCTCCCCTCCGAAGCACTAGACGTGTGGGTTCAGTGCCAGCGATGCACCCTGCTAAACAATTTTTCACGCAAGACAGAGCAGTGTGTAGGGAGTTTTTTAATACTTAGTACATGGGCAGAACTGACTAACTAGGCTCTAGTGGGAAGGATCCTGGTACAAAATATCCATTGTGCCATGAGGAGAAAGGAGGACTCTGTTCTTCAACCACAATTGTTTTAGTGCTGTGTGACACAGGGTTTGCACAGGGCGTCTATCTCAGCAAGCACATGGTGCTTTGTGTCACTGCCCAAAATTTTCATGGTCTGCTTCAACAGACATACTTACAGAATAATAAACAAGCTTTTTGTATGTGTGACTGCAGCAAATACTCGTTGAAGGTAACTGCTGTATTTCTTTCAGAAGTCCTGCCAACCTTAATTAACTAAGGTTTATTCTGAAATGCAGCGAGATTAGGAACTTGTTTGCAATCTGTTTGTATTGTAAAGTACAAATCAGAACACAGTTCTCCTCGTGTCTTACTGACTGCAAAACCTGTCATCTGGCTTTCCACAAGTGAATTTGAACTCTGGCCATATTCTCTGCTTCATTTAGCTTCTGCTTTTTTATCATAGGTTTGGGGACACTCACCATTTTTGAACAGTTGGGGAGATGATGATTGCTTGCCAGGCTGTATGCAACTGTCAGACCTAATGGCCATTGAGTTCTCAATATTTCTTTTCAGATGTCTGTGTATCACATTTTAAACTTTTTCCACATCACCTTCTTTTTATGCTTTCTGTCCGTGAACACTTGGTGTCTCTGATTCAAAGACTAGGCTCCAGTCTCCTCATGGCAGAGGTTGCCTCCAAGCACTGATGTACAGTACTTAGAGCAGAGGGGATTGCTCCTGGGGTGCTGGTGTGTGCACATTGGGTGTGTGGACTCTGGTGTAATTACACCAGAGTTGTATAAACACTCATGTACATGCCTTTGGCAGGTCTTCCATAAAGCTCAAGAACAAGTTCTCACAGTATTTCAATATTGATCATTTTACCTGCAGACCTGACTTGAGGTGCGACAGTGGGCGAGGCTTCGGGGGAGATGCTGCTGCTGCACCTTCTCCCATTTCAACCTCTACTCATTTCAATTTTAAGCAGAGTGCTAAGAGCAAAGTTCTTAGTTAACAAAACAGAGCAAAGCACGTAGGCACTGGCAGCACAACTGCTCAAAGTGATAGTTTCCACTCTGGCTGGGACAGAGATTGATGCTTTTGTGCTACAGTTTGGGGGCGGAGGAGGAAGCTATTGTAGTGCTGGGGAGAGAAGGAAAAGAAAATACTAGGATAATGGAAATGAAGGATAAATAAGTGCTACTACTCAGTTCATTAGGTGATTGTGTTGAATTGTTTTGGACATGATTTGTTTTTTGTATTTTTTTTTCCAGGGGAAGGAAAAAGTGAAGTTCTTTACGCCACTGCCATAAAATGCCTTGTGTACTTTTTTATTGTAGGAAAATTGTTTTCTAATGTTGATGTATTTTGACTCATCGCCTCAGATTTCAGTGCTGTATGCATTACTGAAAACCGTAATTATCTTTATGAAAATGTTTTCATAACAACGGGCCAGTCTCTCACAAAGTAAAGATGGGGGGAAATCATGCTGTCACAACCTCTCCTTTGGTACCGAGTGCTGCATTTACTTGTTTTCTGTACTCGCATCATGGCAAAAGGGAATTTTACCTTGTGCCCCTTTAATGAAGTCTTTATCACTCTGCTGACCTCTTGGTGCCTCGCTGCCATCCTCCCACCCCTGGGAAGGGGAGGGTTGCCCCATGCAATGGGCAATCTGCTGGGAGGAGGCGAATCATGGTCAAAATAGCACTGGAAAAGTGCCCTTCGGCCCCAGGTTTACAGTAGAGCTCTCTTTCATTTCTTCTGCTGCTGTGAGCTGGCCCAGGTCAAGTGAAACACTTAACAAGTGGAGAGCTTTGCTGGCTGAGAGTATGGGCACAGCTGGAGGATTTGGTCCTGCTGCAGCAATAAAAGCTCTTGGAAAGCACAGCTACTCTGCGTAGGTGGAAATGGAGATCTCGAGATGATTTTTATAAACAAACATTTCTTGCCCAGAAAAGCAAAAGATAACAGGCTAGAAAAGTAGCCACCTGCTCATATGTTTGTTTGAAATATAACTTAAACGTCCTCTCATGTCATGATTGTTTTGAGTTACTGCCAGGTATCAAATACTAATATTATTTCATATAATGGGGCCCTTTATGCTCCTCTGAAGGACCAGCAAAGCTATAATCGTTTCCTGAAGGGTTTTAAAATTTCAAGTATTTTTTCTCGATAGTTCTGCAAGGTATTTCTTTGAAAGAAGTCCTGCCACAGGGGAGCCTGCTCTCCTCTCGATAAGCAGGCATACGGTAACTCCTTCTGACACTAATGGGAGCTGTGCCTGCGTGAGGACCTGATAATAGATTCCATATAACAAAGCTCAGCCTCAAGAATATGAAATGCAATGGCAAAAAGATACAACCACAGAAGGTCTGATTGTGCTCTTACCCAACATCAATTTTAAAGTGAAAGTCATATTTTCCCCTAAATTCCCTCCTGTGAGTGAGCCTTGTGTTAAAAGCTGATTGCTCCTTGGATTTCTATCTATCCTGTAGTCAGCCTTCCTTACTCTGCTCTTGAAGGCTGCGCAGGTCCTTCTGGTTCATCAACCAAACATGAGTTGAGGGCAGGCTGCCATCACCTCGGTAGCTTCTCTGTCCACTCGTGCTGGGACACCATCCATCAAGCAAACAGGTTGGAAGAAAGCACGGTAGCTGTCTGAGCTGCCAACCTGAAATAAATCACAGTACTGAACAAGACCAGCTTCTCACTCCCATTTTTTCTGCCTCATTACTAAGTCAAAGCTTGCCATCTATTTGCACAGTACTGGAAGAGGTGGGCTTTAGTGCCATGACTTTCTGTGCTGAAGAGACTGGAGATAAGTGAGAACTGCAATATCTGGGTCTGCTCAAGCCTTGGGAGAAAATGTCTCATGTTGTTCACTCATCCCTGTGCTAGCAGGTCTAGGAGGATATAATCAGAAATTCGGGGTTGGAAGATGCTCATCCACAGACACCCATTAAAAATGGCAGTTTTGATTTTATTTATTTTTATTAACAACTATTTCTAAGTTGTAAAACAGCCTCTACTTTATTGTACGTGATCCACATCCTGAGAAGTACATGAATGCTGCCCTTCATCCTGAATAAGGAATACCACCACCTGTGTTGTGGTAGTACTGTTCAGGAATGTTTCATCTGGAGTAAAATTTGGAGGTCCTAATTTGTTGTTTGTTCATGATTGGGATGCGTCCTCCAAGGAAAGTTGATTAATGCATTTATGAAAGCTAAAAAACAAAAACATGAAAAAAAAATGAGAGAAAAGCCAAGTTTGTTGGTAGCCTTTTTGCAGTTGTCGGACATCAGGAAGTCTGGAACAAGACTTATAGGAAGTAAGGATGTAAGAGGAACCCTCTCCTTCCTCTCCAAAGGAAAGAAAAAAAAAAAGTAACAGAAAAAAACCTACCCTTCTTTGAGTTTTTTTTTTTTTAAATACACTGTTGTATGATGAAGCATGACCAATCTATCTTGAGTGACATTAAGTAAAGGTACCAGTGCATCTGAAGTTAATACCTGGACCTTTCTTGAAGCTGTTCTGCTTCAAGAAGCACTCAGTGATTCCAGACAAGACAGAATGAAATGATGAATAGTTCTGTAAACACCCCTGATCATGCTGCACGAACATGCAAACACTCATGGATTGCCTTCATGGAGGATAAACACAAGCTCCTCGGGACTGGGGCTTAAGGAGTGCTGTGTGCAGATTGCATACCATGGGGGGAGCAAAGCTCCTGTCAAGAAAAAGACGAAGTTAATTTCTAGTACTTTCTATTTTCAAAACGTTTTGAGTTTCTAACCTTGACTTCTAGACATCAAACTTAAAAACAAGCCTGCTTTGGTCTTTTTTTCGTGTTTTTATTTGCTGTACATGGGTGCATTCATTTTTATACCGCTTAAAGGTGAACTACTGGTTAATATGGGTACTTGTAATTTTTGCTCTTTTTATTTTTCCTTTTCATAGCACACCTTGGGATGCTTTCTTGCTACAAACATTAATTTTAATCATGTTTTGAGAACTGCCTTTATATAAGTCAAGCAATATTGGTGGAGTAAAAAAAAAAAAAAAAAAAGGAAATTGAGGTTTGCCCTTAATGGGTCTATTTCCCGTGGAGGTTGTTTGAGATATAAACATGCCAAGCTCTCTTCCCAGTTTCTAAACCAAGGCTTCCAGGTGTGTCAGGATTACGCATGGAGTATTAGAAGATTTAATACATTTCTGCTATCGAGACACGAAGTCGTGGTAATGTAGGCACTTGATGTAATACACCATACTATGCGTGCTCTAATAGAGGTCGTTATAATGCATGTTTTGAAAGTAGTGTTATTGATGAGCAGCTGCTCTGCAGAACCCAGATTGCCTTTCCGGTGTGCTTTCTGCTCATAAGTTGTTTTCTCTGTGGGAAATAAATTGTTTTCACTGTGGGAAATGTTAGTTGTTTACTAATAAGTTGTTTTCTCTGTGGGAATAGATTTTGAATGTTAAGATAGAAGATGGTACTCTTCTTTGTGCTGTTGAAGGAAATACAATATGCCTGAAGTTCTTGAGCTATTGGAACTTTTTAAACAGAAGATTTATAATGTCTTGTGTCAATCTTCCACCTAGTATACTTTTAAGAAGACATGGGGAGCTGTATCTTAACAGCTGTTCAGAACTGGGTATTTGTGTTGTGGTCAAATCTGAGCTGTGCAGGCTGCCTGAATGAGGTCTGCTATTGATGGAAGGCAAGGATGGCTCTCACTGGAACTTGTACTCATCTGCATCTCTTCCAGCATAAATAATTTGTAGACAAGAAGCTTCTTAACTTACATCAGGACTTCTGTGATTGAGTCCCTTCACACCCAAAGAAATAGCCACACCCAAAGAAATAGCTTGGATGGGTTTTAAGCTTGGGCTTAAAACTTGCTCTAGTTTGATTAACTAATTAAACCAACAGGAAAGTAAGACTTGACTACTTGTCACATCCTATTACCAAAAAAATAGCGACCGCACTATAGGATCTTCAGTGTGTAGCAGCATCGCTTGATTCAGATGAGGTTTGTTCCATCTTCATAGAAGTTTGTATGGTTGACACAGATTGAAGGAGAGCTGCCAGCTTTAGCAGAGCCAAGCCTACAAACACACAGCACTAGTGAAATGCAAGTGGAGAGAGTATGGGTGACTTCACGCAAGTAAATTAGCCCAGACTGATGTACATGGTGAGTGAGCTGAATAAAACTGATCTCATTGAGGCAATTAAAAAATATGTTGTTCTGCAATGTATGGACACAACAGATGGCATATGAGTGATGAGGAAGGCTAAAAAAAAAAGTAATTTATATGAAAGACCTCACTAAGGTTCATGTAAAGGAGACATGAGGAAGTAGGGAGTCAGCAAGAAAAAGCCTACAAATAGCAAATGTTAGGTCGTAGACAACTTAATTAGCACAAGAAAAAAAGGTGTTGTGATTAAAAAATAAATTTAAGAGTGATTTAAAGTAATGAAGATTTTTAAAAAATACAGAAACTCACATTATAGAAGTAACAGCTTTTTAACTTTCTTCTTTTCCTTTGTTGAATGTCAGACCTGAAGGATTGAGCCCATAATCTGAGCAGCAAATCATTGCAGAAAATAACTCATTGCTCTACAGAATGTCACTGCAAGCACTGGTGCTAACAGCCACAGGTCCAGTGAACGTTGCATACATCAAAACCTCAGACAATGTCTGCGGGCACAGGAGTGTAGAACCTAAAAGCAGAAATGTGATGCAGGTCATGCCGGTACTCACCAGTTTGGCTGGGGCTATAAATCATGCCTTCAGGGAAAAAGAAGGTGACAGACAACAATAAATGAAATCTTGCTGTAGTTAGAAGTGAAAGTCTTCAATTTTCTCAGTTATTAAAAAATTGTATTATACAGTTATGGTAGAAAATCCATACTGTTGAACAGTTCATGAATCATATATTGGTGATTTAAGGGAAAAATTGAGAGATAACAGTGCTGTGGGGAGGGAAGTAATTGCTGTAGTTGGGGGCAGTTCTGTGCATACTTGAAGCTATAATTATCAGAAGGATCAAGTTGTTTTGACTTCGAATGAATTTGGGAAGACACTTCTATGAAAAGTTGCCACACTAGTTTTCACAGCTGAGCATCTGTGACTGAACACCTCTAAGAATGGAGATTTTGCCTAATATCGAAACCTCTTAAAATCTTTCCCTGAATGACAAATTAATGGTAGTTAAAGGAGCAATAGCAAAGAAAAAAATGTAAGTTATGTCAACTCCAGACACAACTCTGCCTTGCAGTTCTGTGCAGAATAAACCAGGTTCAGGATAAGCACCTGGATTCCTTGTCTTCCACAAATTCCCTCTTATTCCACATTTCTCCTGGCCGAGGGAGGTAGTGCTCTGTAATCTTCAGGCATCACCTGCCTCTAGATGGAAACTGACCTCTTCCTGCATATGTGTCTAGGTGTGAGTGCTGTGAGTAATTTAAAGCTGATGAGCAGGTCAACTATTACTCATTTAATTTAAAAAACATTACCCCTTGTTGCCGTTCATTAGCTCATTCCTTATTAGATGAGGTGTTTTGCAGCATTTTGGAGGCTTTGATCTCTTTGGGAAAAAGTGGAAAGTGGTTGTTTTGATGGTGATACGTTTCACGTAAAACATTGAAGGCTGTCTTTGAGTTTTAATATAGTTCTGTGCTCCCACTCACTCTTCCATGCACCTTTGACTCCTGCTTCAGAAAACATGGAGGCTGCCCTACAGATTGGAGCAGCAGTTTAATGCTCTGCAAGAGAATGATGCAAAATTTGGAGCTGCTGGCTGCTTTGGTTTTGTCAGATGACACCTTAGTAAAAACAACATAATGTTTTTTCTTATGCTGGTATAAATCCAAGGTTATTCCCACTAGATTCTTTGTACTGGTAATTTATACAAAATATGGGTCTTGTCCAAGACGCTATATAGAAATCATACTCATCTTCTTAGGAAGAAACCACTACCTAAACTGTCTTGTCAAAATTACTGCACTTGGGGGGTTATTGCTCTTACTCTCAACAATCTATTAATTACACAAAAGTAATCTTAATTCTGGGGAATTTTAAAGAAATCTTGGTGTACATTTTTTGTCCAGATAAAGTATGAGATTTATGTGCTTTCAGGAGTTTTTGGACCACGTTAATCATTTTATATTGATCAAATAGTATGAAACTACTGGAGATGAATTTCTGAGGCAAAAGTAAACATCTTGGTCTCGTAAACTGGTATTCCAGCAAGCAGGATAATTGGGATGTGTAAATATGCTTTGTATTTGGAGATGTGCGGCACAAAGATATTATGGATAGAGAGAAGGTGCCAGGTAATTTGACTAGGGGGGAGGAAAAGGAACCTGGATGACAGAATAGAGAACATACTCCCAACAGCAAATGGGGTATGTGGTCTCTCTCCCGGCTTGCTTGCTGTAGATCTCCCAAGAGACTCAAAAAAAAAAAAATCTCAAGAATTGAGATTTTCACCTAACAGAGAATTTGCATACGATAACTACAGCTCCTATTGTAATTCATTGGGTGCTGGGAGACCTAGCTTTATGTGAACACAGATGTGAGCTGTTGGTGTTACCAATAAATTAAAAGAATGACTGAAAAAGTACTAATCTTAAAATAATAAAGCTGAGAAAAGTAGGGAAATTTTGGGAGGGAGGAGGGAGGTAAGCATCAGATAAGCAGAAGAATTGCAGTAAAGAAAGTAAGCAGCCCAAAGTTTTTTTGCAATTTACCTGAAAATA
>VXBJ01002383.1:2593219-2652614 GCA_013400055.1 Nycticryphes semicollaris
GGGGGGAAGAATGTGATGAGATTTTAAACGTGAAATTACATGGTTATTCAGAGAAGAAACACGGGAATTTGCACCCAGCTGCCTGCTGTGTCCTGGCAGGCAGGGTCTTGCTTCCAAGCTTGGGGGAGTTTACTTGCTGTTAGCTAAAGGACTTGCTGGTCAACAGAAAACTCTTGACACTCACTTTGGGAGTTTTCTTCCATCAACTCTTGTGTCAAGAGCTGATGGAGAGGGACTGTCAGATGGCTGATCCCTCCAGCCACACCTTTCCAACACCTCCAGGCTCCCAAGCCCCTGCTCCAGGTGTGCTCAGCACCTCCCCAGAAGAAGGGATACCCCCCATTCCCAGGCTACCTTAGCCTTGTCCTCAAAAGGAAGATGGCAGGGTGAGAAAGAGAAAGAATTTTGGAGAGAAAGATTATTTAAAATTTTATTTGAGAGGAAGTAAAGTATCCCCATGTGAAAATACAATTTTCACTTGTATAACTCAGTTTTCCAAACTGAGCCATAGGAAAAAACTTTTCTCTAAACCACACTATACAAAAGAAACAATTTAGTTCACCTTCTGTTTTTGCAAGCATTAAGAAGAGCATATTAATGAAGAAAATAGCCCTGAATGTTGTAGACTGAGTATTTCTGGAGAATGCCTTTCTAATACAGTAATAAGTGTGATTTATCACTAGTCAGTAGCTCAATTAAAATGAAATTTCATTTTTCCTTTCCTTTTAAAAATGCAGCTGGTAGAAAAATTTACTGAGACCTCAAAAAATATTTAAGCTTTTGAGTTTCCTATACAATACCCTAGTTCCTCTGGATGTTTCTGTGTTGCTGTCTTTAACAGAAATATTAGAAAAACCTCAGTTACCTTGAGATAAATTGGTTGCAGCATATATTGAAGTAAAAATGTAAAGGCAGAAAGTTAAATCTAAGAACAGGTCGATAACTAACTTTGCTGACTTTTCAGATTACATGCAATGGCTCGGTGAGTTTCTCCTAAGGTTTTGTGAAATATTCCTTTTTTTGGGTAATTTTCCTGTAGTATGGTTAAAAACAAACAAACAAATGAAAACAAACAAAAACTCCAAAACCAACTTTCAGTTTATCAGAACATACATTATCTATGAAAATGACAAAGCAGAGAGAGGTGCTTCATAAAGGAGCACAGCAGGGCTTTTGCAAGAGCAAGCCGAGCCTGCAGGTGAGTTGTGAGAGCACTTCTGTCTCACCAAGTGGAGCATGGGCACTTGATGAATAGCCAGGGACACAGTTGCTCAGGACCTGTGGATTTCAACCCTCCTTAGAAAGGGTCTTTCCAAGTATGACAGCTCTCTTATTTTACGTACAGCTTCATGATTTGCTCCGGTTCCTTGCTCTTCCAAATACTTGCTCTTTAAAATACCAGTCAACATAATTACTTGAAGACTCACAGATAAAATTGAGATGGGGTTAAAAGAAACCTTTCTGCAAGTGTTTTACTACTTGTGGCTTTCTCTAAAGCTTGGGACCAACTTCTGCTCAAAACTTTTCTGGGTATTGTCTTGTCTTTTCATTATGATTTTCTTCTGGAAGTAATACAGAGAATGGCAGAAGTGGCTTGGGAGGGAAGGACAGAAGTACCTGCACAGAGAGGAGAGAGTTACTGTTATTGAATATAGTTCAGCAAGGAGGGAAATCCTGTAAGGTCAAGGTAGACTTCAGAAAATCAGTCTGGGGTTTGCTGTGGGGGAAAAATATGTGGGGATATACCATACTCCTTAGTCATCATATCAGCTCCTGTATCAGCTGCTGTATATTGCTGTAAGGGAGATGGTGTGACCCCCAAATAGGGCAGGAAAATTGTTGCTCTCAGCACATTCTGGGGCATGCTTTGCCCAGCTTCCCCAGTGTCAGGCAACCACCAGGCCCCAACACAGTCATCAAACAGTCATTGAAAAAAAAATGAAGTTCTTTCTCCAAGCAGTGATTATTGTGATCCAGTGAAGTGCATAGATCGAGTGCTATGATATGAAGTCATCTGGGACTGGGCAAAAGAAGGAGCAAATGAATTGGATGCAAGAAAGCTCACAATAAGATGCCTTGAATTTGGATTTTTGTGCTTAAGCCCTCCTTATCAATAGCAAATAAAAACCATAAAATTGTGCAGTTTTGACTCCAAATTCTATGAAACACTTTATAGCCGGGGTGTAATTGCTTCCTAATTGCATCAGGTAAGCATCAAGATCCCTGCTGCTGCTGAAGGCAGTTCAGAATATTCCCAACCCCGAGAGTCCTTTCAAATGATACAGGGAAATAAGAAGAGTTTCTAGTTGCATTTTATTTTAATAAGACCTGAAAAAAATGTAAATCAAGAATCTATTTTGCAATCCTTTTTCAACAGTGAGTGGGTAATGGCCTTTTGAAAGTGCTGCATTTGATTGCTTCCAGTGTGCTAGTGGTAAGCCAGAAAGCAAATTACTTCTTTGTACACCCAAGCTGATAAAGATTTCTTTTGCAATAGGTTTTCCCCTAGTAACTTTTTACTTTAGTTAAGTTAGAGAAGAGCTTTCAATTATATCTTTCTTGCATCAGACTGCACAGTTGACATGATTAGTTGTTTGCTATCCAGAGTAAAATGATATTGTATTTCTGAGGCTGTGCTTGGTTTGGGACACATTTGATTAGTGAAGTTCAATGCCTGCATACAGAACACAGCTCTTCTAAGAAATTTAGCACAAGAAACAGATGTAGAACTTAAATCAAATGACTTGGTAAGACTAAGTCTGTTGGTGTGTTGCAACAGAAGCACTAACAAACCCATTAATTAACCCTGCAGGTATTTCTGGAAACCCATTTTCAGCACCTTCCATGTTTCCAAAGCATTCACCCCTTGGCCTGAGATTTTCACTGCTTGATCTATAATCCAAAGTAAAGGTATTTGGAGAATGGAAAAAAACAGTTTGTTATCAGCAGCTGAGGAGCAATTATCAAGAAGTTTTTACATTTGAAAAAAACTTCTCTTGCATATTAAATAGATGTCTATTCGAGGCTACTCTTGTTGGGAAAGGCAAAAAATTTGCCACATTTAGACTCACCTGCACAGTCTTCCAGGGATGAGCTACACTACTTGACAAAAAGAGACACATAAAGATTTTAATTTCATGGAAGAAGCTTTTTCTAATGCCTTGAAATTTGGTATGTCTGGACAGAATCCTGCCAGCCCGCAAAGCTGTTTTTGTTTTTGGTTGGGTGTTTTTTCCTAAAATCATTTTGCTTTGTAATAACTGGGTAGTTTTTTTATGCAGAATGATTTACAGGACTGGGTCTTATATCTGATGTAGGTTCTTGTAGTCATGATATAATTTAACACTGATGAGTGGGCTAGAGCACAGGGTGTTCTGCTGGGAGTACATTTTTTGTGGTGGAAACCGGTTTGGATTCATCCAATGGAAGGATATAGCTGAAAGTTGTGTGGGGAAAAGGGGCTGCCCTGACTCCAAACTGCCAACAAGTTATTCAAACACCTTCTCCTCTTGGGGTGTCAGAATTACAGCTCTGTGCTCTTTAACATATTCCTTAGACATATTTCTAAGTTACCTGTGGTGATTATAACATTAAGAATCAACAGGAATAGTTTATATAAAACCTGTATTGGAATCACAGAATGATATGGCATTGGAAGGACCTCTGGTGATCATCTAGTCCAACCCAGCTGCCAAAAGCAGGTCTGGCCAGAGCAGGTTGCACAGGAACTTGTTCAGGAGGGTTTTGAATGTCTTCAGAGGCAGAGACTCCACCACCTTTCTGGGCAGCCTCTTTCAGTGCTCTGTCACCTTCAAAGTAAAGAAGTTACTACTCATGTTTAGATGGACTTTCTTGTGTTCAAGTTTGTGTCCATTTCCTCTTGTCCTCTCACTGGGCACCAATGAAAAAAGACTGGCCCCTTCCTCCTGACACTCACCCTTCAACTATTTATAGGTGTTGACTGGATCCCTCCTCAGTCTTCTCTTCTCCAGATTAAAAATTGTTGAACTTAAAATTGTTAAGTTCTATGGAAACTCACAAAATTGGGCTGTTAACATGTGTTGCTGTTTTTTTCTTTACTGCTTAGTAGACGCTAGGAATTACAGCTGACCCTCCCTCTGGGCTGTGCAATATCTGAGATCTGATTAGGTGTCATTCCATATCTGAAAGGTTAAACAAAAACATTTCAGCAAACTAATATTATGCCAATTAAAATGCCTGACCTGTTTTTTTTCTGTGCACAGAAGAACAAGCAGAAGAACGTTTATGCTCAGCTTACATGTTTGTTTTCTCCAAGGATGTGTTTTGGTTGAGTTTTCTAGGATGGAAGTCTATTAAGAAAAAAACACATGACAATAAAAGTAATTGTTTAGGAAGTTTTCCTCCTGACAGACATAGGGCTTCTTGCACCACTGGGAAGTGCATATCAGCTGTTGGCAATCGGTAGACAAAAGTAGGATGCAGGGGTTCACAGACTGATACATCCAGGCTGCAAGAGACCTGAGTCTTTTCCACCTCAAAATTTCTTGTAATTTGCATGGCCAAGCTTGAGTGAGCAGCGTTCGGTCATCTGCAAAGGGGCTTGGAAGGAAGGAGGAGACAGATTTTGTTTACAAGACCACAGAGCCATTCCAGCAGAGGGACAAGAACAGTGTTGCCCGACTGCCTCTGAAATGTGTTATTTTTCAATGCAGAAAGGACCACTCTTTTTCCTTAGTGGTGGTGAGCACCTGAGTTTGAGTGAGTTCATCAGTTTTCTGGATGTTCTCAGGATTGCCTCTATTGTTATTTGCTGCTTTGTGGCTTGTTCCCAAATGATGACTGCACAGCTGATGGCAACCTGATACTCTCAAGACTGAGCTAGCTCCATGTTTTTCTACACTGCACCATCTTTTAAGGACCAGCTGAGCTGTCTCTGGGGCACTCACCTTCCCTTGGCTTGGAGAGCAAAGCTGTATCTGCAGAACACAGGCAAGACAGAGCAGGACCAACCCAGTGAGAAGACCTAAAATAGCTAAATTTGTTGCGGTTGGATTTCAATCCAACTTTCCTTATTATTTTTTTCATTTTCATTCATTTATTGCATGAAAAACTCACTTCCTCTCCATCTTTTTTTACATGGATGTGTTAAGAACTGAGCAATGAAATATGGCACAGACTTGCCTGAAACTTCTGATTCCTTTAACAAAAGAATCTCCCATGAAGTTGGAGGTACCTACTAGGCATCTCCTGAAGGCAGGACAGCAAATATGCCCATGTCACCTATCCTCCTGCTCTGGCATACACAGTACATTACATGTCCCTGGTGAAGCTCTTGTAGGCCTTAAAGAGCAGTGCTCAGCTCTGTTCTGCAGATAACACCATTCATGGCCTGAGTGCAGAAATACCCTTGAAAAGTGTGACTGAAAGGGGCTTCACAAGACTAGATAATCCCTCACTCTGCCCCAAAGCATCATTCTTGGAAAGTACTTCTCTTTTATATAGAAATTGCCTATAATGGTGATACCATTTATTGGGGTTTGGGTTTTTTTTTGGTTTTTTTGCAGTTTTTTTTCCCAGGCAATCTATTCCAACTTTAACATCTCTTCCTTTATTTCTTTCTTCCTTTAAATATCCCTTGGTGAATTTGCAAATACATATAGTCCTGCATGGAGAACAGTCTATTCTCTCCATCCAAAAATGTGAAAGAGTACAAGGAAACTGCTGTGTTTCCATTCAGTTGTCTGTTCTTGAGTCTCTGCTTGTTCAATCTGTCTCTGTAGGTTTTGTTTCCCAGATGGTTTTGGTGGCTTTTCTTGGGACTTTCTCCAGCTGCTCTGTATCCTCAGCAAAGTGTGATGCCCAAATGGAGCCCAGCGCTCCAGATAACGCTGCCTCAATGATAAATAGAGGAAACTTCTTTATCACTTATTCTACTCTACTCCTTGTTTTGATATCAGTTTACATTTTTTCTAATAAACAGCTGTAACCATTTGAAGTTACCAAACTGGGGCTTGGGGTGGGGGGGGGAAGGCTGCAAAGTTCAAGTCTTCATTTGGCTGTCAATAAATAAATACAAAGGCAGAAGGCTAAAACTGGGAGTTTTGTGGCATCGTTGAGGAGGAGCAGATGGATGGTTGCTACAGTTGAAATTAGGTCGAGTTCAAGGGAAACCTAATTAACAGCCAATTACAGCAGTTGAGACTGGTAGTAATGCTGTATTAAGAAAAAATATTTCTTTTTTTTTTAAAAAAAAGGGTAATTATTTTGATTAAAAAATGCTAATTATCTGCTACTTTGGACCAGCAAAGGAGACACAGAGGAGCTGGTGGAGGGCATTTGGTATATTTTACCATTAAAATCATTGCTTAAACTAATTATAATATGTGCATGTTATCGGTGACGGTGAGACTGAGAAGTCAGGAGGAGATGGCTCTTGAAATGCAGAGCGTGATGTCACTTCTGCTGCTGTGGTCAGGAACTCTTCAGAAGCAATGTGGTAATTCCGATTTAGCAGACTTTCAAACAGTTTGTCAGATTTTCTTAGGCTGCTGCCTTCTTTTGTAAACACAACTGGGGAAGAATTATCCAAGTGGATTTTTAAAATGAATTCTTTTAATTGCATTTTGAATTGTGGACAACCAGACACTTACAATTCAAGAGGTCTTATATTGTCATTAGGAATGAATTAAGCTAAACTGAAATAAGGCTACATTAATTCTGAATGTCTGAAAAGCCTTGTAGTTGTTAAGGCAGTTTTAACTAATCCCCTTTAACTTTATATTTTTAGATAACTTGGATTATGTCTCAGTGTCCCTGTGCTAGCAAACCCTGAGATCAAAAACTGTGTTAAAATTAGCTTCTCTGTAGGAATAAAACAGAATATCTTTGTGCATTTCAATGGAACATGCCACTTCCTAGCACTGGGCTGTTTGCTTTGCTAAGACCTAGAGGGCTTTCCCTCTTGCTGGGATTGTGACAAGACAAATATTTGTCCTTTGGATGTCTACTTTTCCTTTAATTGCTTGCAAGGTATTTCTAGAGAATGAACTGAAGAGGGCTAATCAACGAAAGTTTAATTTTTCTCTAGAATAAGCCTTACTTTTTGCAGGCGAGTTTCAGAACTACTTTATGTTTTTACTGGGACATTGAACATTGATTTATTTCCAAATATGGCACTTTCAAACATAGAGTTGTGGACTGATAGAAAATAGGTTAAGTTGGTAATAAAAGCAGTAGAAACATGGACATAGTAATTGTTCCTCTTAACACACGTCATATTCTAAGTTAATATTCCTTATGCAGATGGGAAAGCAAGAGTTGGAAGGATAATCAGAAATACTTTGGATCCAGCACTAAGACAACTGAATCTGGAAATGGTTTCTGTCTTCTTTTAGAAAGCTATGGACTCTACTGTATAAAATAGCAAGACTGTTGTTGCCATGATGATGGCTGCACAAAACACACACAAAAGTAAATATTTAGCTGGTGGTGAGTAACTGGAGCTGTTTATAGGCCTGATCATAATTTCTGAACCACTGTGCTACTCATTTCCATTTCATGCAAGTTAAAGATAGATAAAAGAATTTTTTCAATATGTTTTTTCTACTTCTAAAAATTCAGCTGCTAGGATTATGATTATGGGTTTTTTTGTCACACTTCAGCCTAGAGTAACTCTTTGCAGCTTGGTTACCATATAAAACCTTGGAAATAGAAGCTAAATTGAGATGCTTATACTCTCTTAATTGAAGAACCACTTATAGGTAATATTATCTTTTTTTTTTTTTTAGGACTTATTCCATTTTTTTACAGCACTCAAATAATCACCATTTATTGTCTCCTTGTATGGCAACAATTTGCTAGTGACTTTCTTAGAGCTTCCCAGCTTTCCGTGTCAAGTCTGTACACAATTACTGTCATTTGAAGGATGTAAATGGCGACGCAGTTGTTCAGACAGCAATTAAATAGCTATTTAGGCTTCTTAAAATATGCTTACATTTTTGCATAATTCCACTTAGCAATATATAAAATTATACCATAGGACTCCTGAGCATTATTCTGTATGAAAGCATGCTAACGCAGCCCTGGTGTGTGATGGGCTGATTCATCCCTCCCATCATCCCCTTCCCCTCCCCCTTCTGGACCTCTTTTTCCCACTTAAGCATCTAAAGCCAATGCTTTTAGCCCTTTCTGGCACACCATGGCAAGTCATGACGCCAGCTTTTGTCCCCATGAAACCTAGAACAGTATTCTTATACCTTAAGTGGGTTTTTTTCTGGTAAAACTTGTATTTGTGTGGATTATGTTAAATGACAAGCCTTGCATGATGAGCATGCCAGATGAGAGCAAATACTTCTACAGGGAACTACAGCACTGACAAAAGAACGGAATATCTATTTGTACCATAACCTGCCATCTGTAACTCTTTTCCTTGTTTGCATGACAAACAAAATGGGAAAAGCTAAAGGAAAAGAAAGCAACAGTTTTATTCTGTGAAGATCAATGTTTAAACCTTAATAAATAAAATGAAAACAGAATTTAAAGTTGTTTGTTTTTTAGGTAGCATTTCACAGGAAAAAAAAATTAAAATGTGATGTGTGGTTCACAATATATTTCTAGAAATTATCTTACTTCCTTGTCAATACAAATCAAACATTAAATGACTAGTCTGGAAATGCTTTTGTCCAGTTTTCTTGTCTAAATAAAAAAAAATAAAATTACATTTTGCATTAAACTTACATGCAACATTAAGACAAAACCTCCTTAGAGGCTATTATACTTGGCTTTTTTTCTTTGCAATCCTATTCAGTGCATTTCATTGCATTCCATATATACATGTATCAATCCCCTTCTCTCTAGTAAAAGCACTTTGTGCCATGTACAAAACTTCATAAATAACTATTTCTCAGGTTATGTTATTACACAAACCCTGTCAAGCATCAATTGGGTAGAGTGACATGGTAGGATAGGAAGTCATAAAAAGCTTGAGAAAATACCATTTTGTGTCAATTTGTAGGTTTTGGAATGCTTTGGTTTGCTGGGCCTAGTTGGGTATCTGTTTAGATAGAGGGCAATAGCATCCCGGATGGCATTTAAAAGGTTTTGTCATTGCTTTGACATTGCTGTCAAATTTGTTTATTTATCAAATTTTATGCCTAAGGCAGAGGAGCTCCCTGAGAGCTAGAAAATCTTGATGTGCAAAGGTCTCCCAGGAACAGATTTCAAGCGAGGTAGGTATCGTGGGCTTGCTGGGCTCCGTGACAAAGCATGATCTATAGGTATGATCTTATCCATTTGTATTTCTGTAGCTATGGTCAAGGTGATAGAATTAGCTCAGAAATATCTAACAGCTCATCGGGGATCTAAAAACCTTTGAATATAAAGATTTTTCAGTTCATTAAGAAATCAAAGTAAGTAAAAGGTAACTACTAAATAATCACTGACTTCTGAAGACAATTTGCCATCAAATTAAGTCTAATATTCAGAGGCAAAGACACTTGAACTCCTGTAAAGGCGCAATTGAGAGACAGTTTTCCTCCCATGGCAATCAGCACAAGTTCTGCTTTAAACTGTACGATGTTTCCTCCTGCAATATCAGCTTGAAGCCCTAGATAATGTTGTCAATCTCCCCACTTCATCCTTTGGGATAAATTGGGAACCTACTGTTTTTATTGCCCTCCCATGGGGAGTATAGAGATATAAGATGGCTCCTGTGGAATGTGAGTGTGTTAGACTGGTTCTCATTTTTTCCTTTGAAAATTCACCTTAGTCTCTTCAGTGGAAGACTTTGGGTGGCCTGTTCCCTTACATATGGACTCTGTGCTAAAGGTGCTCTGTTTTCCAGTGGTGACCTGGAGGAAAGAGACAACTTAGGGTCATATGTTTTTCTAGCCCATGATAAATTTGTTGCAAGCTCTATATCAAGACCCGCCTGGATGCAGTCCTTAGTGATGAGCTCTAGGCAATTCTGCTTTGGCAGGGGAGTTGGACTAGATGATCTCTGGAGTTCCCTTCCAACTCCGAAATTCTGTGATTCTGTGACTTCATCTTGGTCTTGTGCATCTTAAGGTGGTGTTCACAGTTTGTGTGGTCCTGCTCTCTGTAGAAAAGTTCACTGGCTTCTGTTGAAGGATAATGTCCCACAGATCATACCATGGAAGAGCCCATGGGCAGCTAAGGTGGTGATACTCCCCATCTCCACAGAGGAACTGTTGCCTTTAAGGAGAAATCTGGGTGATGCGTGGGACTGTGCTTTGAATTATGAAGCAGTGCCAAGCTGTGGGAGGCTGTTTTACTTTCTGAACATAAGTATAATATGGCCTCTTGAAATCAACAGTTCAACTGTGGATCCGTGTTCTCAGTAATGTATGCATGACAGCATAAAGCCTTATGTATTAAGATGATGGTATTATTTTGCAGATGTGAATATCAGGAGCCATTTTCTTTCTGATACATTGGGGTTTTTTGTTTGTTTGATTGGGTTTTTTTTCTTCAATTTCCCTAAATTTCTTGTAGACTAACAGGACTTGAAAGTCTTAGGGTAAATTCCACTTCTTAGATGTTTACATATGCCTTTATCATTTGAGTTAGTGAGTTGTTACTGCCTGAACAGAATTAAATGTCAGATAAAGTAAGTGCCAGTGTTTAATGGCATGAAATAAACTTAACTATGGCTCAAGAATTTCTTGGTATTAGTATTCTGGTTATAATAGATTGAATTCAAATTCCCTTCTAATTCTGATTCCTGCAATTACTTTAAATTTCCAGGACACTTACTGGTTAGCAGTGAGGCATATTGAGTTAAAATAAATCAAGTAAAGAAAAAAGAATTATTTTTATTGGATTTTAATGAATTTTTTTGTGTGCTCCTTACTTTCTGTCTGTTTCTTGAAGTTATTAAAACAGTCAAATTATTTTTCTGCAGACTGCAATACTATTGTGATAAGATTTGTAACGACTGGTTTGAAATAATTATTTATATATGCTCATTTCTTAACATCCCCATTGCTAATTCCCTAAAGGCATTTGTATGTACATTTTTACCACATTGGTCTTTCTGCCTGACAGTGCACATCAACTCAGATGGACTATTAATACTGATAGTTAATAACTTTCATTACTAAGTTCCCAGGAAAATAGCTCTTTACTTCCTCGTGTTTTCAATCACATACTTAAAGGATTAATTCTTCCAAAGAAAGCAATGTTTTATTTATTTTGGTATGCCTCTAATGCACATTTTAAATAAAGTAGATAAATTTTCTAAGAACAAATAATGCAATGGATTTCAGATAGGGAGGCAGGTACGTTCGGCATGACCATAGGACCGATTCTGGAAATTAGCTTGTTGGAAGATCACGGCCAAAGGATTGGCTGCTTTCCAGTTACAGGGGTTCAAAAGTTACAGTCCTCCTGTTAAGATGTGGCTATCTGTGTGCTTCCTCTTAGCACACAATGCTGCCAGATGAAATGCCTCTGTTTAACACAAAAAAAACCCCTGTGTGCTTTGCTTGGGCAAGGGACCCACTGATGGTGACATGTTGCCATCGTATGTTTGCAGAAGTTGGTGTCTATCAGCAGCGCTTCCTGCTCAAAGTGTAAAATCTGTACCAACCTATAAAAATACATGTGTTTTAAATCAAAATCTTGGAAATCAGAAATTTTGAAGCAGAAACGCAAGCAGATAAGGAAGGAAAAATAACTCCTTTCTGGCTCAGAAAACTAGGCACTTGGACAACTTTTAAGAAAAATACTTAGACAATGTCAATATTTAAAAACTTCTAGAAAAGCAATTATTTTTAAAGGACTTTATTTCTGATAAACCAGTTTGCTTTTTGCAAACATGATTTCCAGCATCCAAGCCTCCTGCTCTGCAGTTATAGCTGAACCCCATAGCACCATATTGTCTGCCTCATTTGGTTTTTGTTTAGTCTCTGCCCTTTCTGGATGGGACCCTGGCAGCTGACCCTCCTGGGAACTGGAACCAGTTGTCCCAGAGATCCTCCATGGAAAAAAGACAGAATAAAGAATTTTGAGAAATAATGAGATAGCAATTATATATATATATGTATGTATGTATTTAAAAATTATAAATAAATTGTATATTTTTCCACACTGATTTTTAAACCAAGATATAACCTTGTGGCAACAGCCCTGCTGTGCTGTGTCTGATGTAGAGTCCAGCCTGTGTTATATTCGCTTTGAGCGGTGTTGGTCCTGTGTGCCTGGGAGTAAGTATTCCAGATAGCCTCTTTGTTTCATCTTCCTTATCTATCTGTCACCTTAGGAAGGTATATACTGATTTGGGGATAATCCTTGTGTTCACTTAAGGAAAATACCTTGCGGTGTATCTGAGCATTTCAAGTGCAACTTGACAGCTTGTCTCCATTTAACCCTGGGACCTGACTAGTTTTAGTTGCAGCTATTTCCGTGGCTGCCTCCGTTCTGTGTCACATCTTTGCAACCATAAAATCCTATCTTAGATTGAAAATCCACACCCCACACCCCCCATTTCTAAAGCATCCCCATATAGGCAGCGAGGCCAACAAATACACCTGTTTTCAGGTTTTATCTTTCTGGATTATTCCACATGGATGCTTTGCGCTTCCCGTGCATGCTGGAGCTTTGATGTCAAAAACCAAAGTTATGTCATATTAGCAATTGTTTGAGGAGCTGGATGCCTGTTACCATTAGACCTTGAAAATACTGCTGGATTACCTTTGAAGCTGAAGGTTTTCTTCCTCATCAGCCTTGCCCCCCCTTTTTTATTTCCCCTGCCTTTAGAAACCCAAGCCTGTAAGTAACCTGTATTTCAAACCTGGGAATAAAACTAAATACATATAAGATTATTTATAATAAATTAGCATTTTATCACTTTGGGTAAAGCACTGGAATAGTGTATTAATCTTACTGGAAAAGCCAATGCAATTCTGAATTTAATTTGCATCAGTTTCCGTACCTCCAGCTCCCTGCAGCTGCAGAGAAGCATCTTCTCTCAACTTGGTACTAAACTTCAAAACCTTAACAATGTGAGTGTTGATGAGTACTATTCTGGGATGTAATTCAATATATAATTACATTATCTTAATTATTAAATACCATTTGGGAAGGAAGTGGGTAGGGAAATGCACAGGGATTTAGTTGTCACCCCTTCATTTAGTTATTACTACTTTTCTTGGTGTAATATCAGAACTTTCTTCTCACTCCAACTATCTTTTCACTTCAATACTAAGTGTTTTGTTCACCCAATGAACTTCGTTAGTGAGTATGATTTAGCCTGAGTTTTATGTGTCTTACCCAGTTCTTTATATTCATCATTAGCTGCAATCCAAAACTGAAGCACATCAAGTAACAGCCTCTAAAAATGCTGGAATGGGCATGTTTACAGACTTCTGAAAAATACCAAGCTGTTGATTACAGAGATATTTTTATGAGTGAGTAGGAAATGTTTCTGAAGAGATCATTTACAGTGAGGCTGATCTGATTGAGTTATATGCTGGATCTGTATGGCTTTTTTGTTTGTTTTCTCTAAGGGAAATCATAATAAAAGATGAGACTGAAAATAGGCATCCTGTCTGGCGGTTATAGATGTGCTACTATAAATAGTGGGACTTCTGTGGGCTTTTTGGATGTTACAGTGAAATCAATCTTGTGATAATTATTCTACTCTGAAGGAGCTGGAACATCCACTTAGTCTTTTTCTTCTGCTATAATGAGTAACCTTACCGATAGTGCAATAATTAGAGATTATGAGAACTGCTCAGCATCCTCCATAAAAGTATAAGTACTTACAAGTGCAACAGTGATATAAGCTTAAATGTGATCTGTTCCCAACACAACTGCAGCTTTTCCCTAGGTGTGAGTACTCCTATGGATGGCTCTACTGCCAGCACTGCGAGGGACTGCAGTTCTTCATCCTAATGCAGGCAGCAGTCGTACCTCCCTGAGACAAAAAACTGCCTCGACATTTTGGTTTGCTTCTGGAGAGAAGTGGAAGAGAATTACTATACCCCCTCCTCCTCCCCCACCCTCCCCACCCCCATATACTTTACTCCATTTTACCAATACAACTGCATCTTACAGTTGCCCAGCTTTCCTGTAAATAATGTTTAGGAGGGTAGTCTATTCACCCATGGTCTTGAGTTCTGTGTGTCTTATGTGTTTTTAAATGCCAAAATAATAATTGAAGTATGAAGAGCTTTTTGGGGAAAAAAATAAACAAAACAATAGCCCTAGATCTCAGTTTAGATCCATATGCTCAAAAACTTGGATTTTAGTTTGAACTTAAATTCTTTGATTGAATTCCTCTTAGGATGCTCTGAAAAGCTTGAACTCAAATCCTATAAAACTTTGTATGGTACCTTATGTCTACTTCAGTTATAATAATAAAAATGACAATTTTAAGAGAAACTAGAAAACAGAATACCAAACAGAATGCCACTGTAATTTTAAATGTATTTTTAATTTCCTCTGTCATTATCTAGAGTTTTGTCTTCAATTTTGATCAAGTCACCTTGAGAAAAAGCAAAGCAATAAGGCTAACCTGAACTTTTCTAGGACTAAGAAAGGACTTGCACATCATGCACATAAAGCTATTAGTGTTATTAAAAGGAAGATAGTTTTGAGAAGTCCATTTAAATTCCTCCACTAATAATGTGAGAAGGCGGCTTTTGTTGTCCTACTGAGCATCACTCGAGTGTGGGGTGTGTGTGTTTAGAAGAGACAATGAGCAGGAAAAAGAGGCACATTGTTAACACTGTGGGGCTGCATTATAATTCTCCTTCAGGGATCTGGAGGGTATTTGGACCTTCATGGTACAGGGCAGTTGTATGGGCACATAGTAAGCTGGATAAGATAATGGACTGACTGAATGGAAACAAAATCATTTTGTGGATGCATTTAAGCCCTTTTTATGTTTTCAGTTCTGTATGTCCCTCCTTTGACCAGTCTGGCAGGTGCCACTTAAGCATTTGCGTGCCTACCAGGATCAGTAGTCACTGATTTTATGCTCAAGAAGAGTAAAGGTTTCAGTATAAAGCTTAAAAATTACTTTTCTAACACCTTCATGGGTATTAAAATTATAACATTTAAGTCCAACTCTATCTATAGACAAAGTATAAATAGGTTCCAGTGAGAGAATGATTTGTCACTAGCAATTATTAAGAAACTTTACAGTTAAATCCAAGATACAGCCCTTTTCTTAAAAACAGAGGAGTGAATTATTATTTTAGGTTTCATCTGGGTCATTTTCAAACATGAATAAAACATTTCCCTTGCACAAATCATTCGTCTCTATGAAACCTTATTGAAGGGTTGCAGAAATGACCAGCAAAGGTGAAGATGTTCATGCAGATTTCTTGGTGATGGAAAGCCTTTTTAAAAACAAGGGTAGAACACAAAATGTGAGGTGAAAAGCAACTAGAGGGGAACAAAATGGAGCACTTTACTCAAATGGCATCTCCACCAAGTTAGGCTCTGAAGGCTTGTTATCAACAAAATATGTTCACTCAGATGTCAAGAGGGTCCTCAGGAGGAATTCCTGCTGTATATGACATCAGTCAGAGAACAATCCTCTTGTACTGAAATTGCTCTGTGAAAAGGTGATTTAAAGCCTCCAGTGATCGTTACTGTATTATACGTAAGGGTACAGTGAAATTAATAAAGCTTTATTGACTGGATTACCACACTTCTAAATTCATATTACATTAAATCCTGTTGCTCAATCATAAATGGGAGACATGAATTGAAGAGGAAGATATACAGTCTCTTATTGCTGTTTTATTTGTGGCTGTACTCATCCTACCTGCTTACAATTAGTAGTGTTGAAAAATCAGCTGTGGCTGCTTGGAAAGAAAATCACAAAAACATCAATAATTGAAAAATCTACCTTGTATGGGCAGTATTTTGGGATATCTACTACAAATGTTTGTAAGTGGGCACTAGCTCAACAGAAATAATGGAGGAATAATTTCTTATTAGAAAACTGCGAAGCTCAACTCTGGACAGAGATTACTTGCTCTGCTGGGTAGTTTTAGTAATAAATCAGAAAATTAACTTTGTAACGTGACATAAAAGATCCCTCCTAATATTTCATCAAACAATGCTAAAGCTGTTAGTGATGTTTCTTGTTGGCTCAAAGAATGTTAGTGAGACTACATTTAAGTCACCCAATTACTAAGCTTTGAAGAAAAGGAAATATATATTATATCCCAGAACAAATGCTTAGAGAAAACAGAGACAGAATAAGGACTCAATATGAATATACAGCAATCAGTATGGTTGTTAGTTATTTGTACAATAGACAAAAATATGAAAATAGATGAAGTTTGGGAGATTATTGGGGGACATGTTGTAAATACTAGACCTGTTTGGTTTTCTGGTAAATTCAAGATAAAAGCTTAGGCTAGGTGGCACTAAATCTGAACCTGTATGGCAATTTTTTTATTATTCTTATACAAAAACAGAGAAAAATTAGTTTACAAAGAGGAAGACTTATTTTCTTTTTTTTTCCTTTTTTATATTCCTGAAACATCTCTTCAAAATTAAGGAGTCTCTATCTTAGATCTTCATACACTTGCTTTTGTGGTCACCTTGACATCAGATAGCAGATTCTCAGTCCTCAGTAGCACTAACAGGATGTATCGCCCATAAGAACAGGGTTGCACAACATACTGCACTAATGATTCATAAGGTCCACAAAATAATAGATTAAAAAACCCTCCCACTGTTAATTTGAGTGATATTATTTCTGTGTATGTTATTTCATTTAGGCTTTAGAGAGATTAATTGACTGCAAGTGTCTGAATCACAACAGAAATGCTGATTGTATTGAAATTACCTTAAATGACTCAGGAAAAAATGGGCTTTTAGATTCAAGCTCCTCCTGCTTCTTTTTTATTTCTGTGGAAGGTTTCTTTGCTCTGCAACGTGGTTTTTTTGTCCTTATAAAAACATTCAATTTGTGCTTGATTTCTGGACATTTACAAACCTTAATCTAGCTTGATATGCCTAGTTTTACGCATTAGGCTACCCTGCGGTTTTGCAATTGGTATCTAAATGTCTGTTAAATGAAAATTTGAGGCTAGGGAGAACAATATATGTGATTTAGAACTTGCAAAAATATCTCGGGGATTTCTGGCATGTAAAAAGTAATTTTGTGATGCTCAGCAAATTTCCCACAGTGTGACTCTCTGATTCTGTGAAGTGTCTGAGATACTGGTAGGGCGAGTCAAGCGCTGACAGCGTGGTGGTACTTCCAACTGCCCATGCTGACTTGTTGATGTGTGTTGCTGGATACAGCAGCAGATGCTCCTGCAAAGGGCATTATTTAGAAACTGGATTACCTACCGGAGGTGGAGTAAATTCCATGGGAATTGGCTTAATTAAAAATTTACCATGGTCAATAATTTTTTGGCCATGACTTTATCTGGTTTTGTTAGATATTACTCTAGAAACTTCAACAGTTTAAACAAAATGCGGTTGTTGTCTGTCCTCAACAGGTGAATTTTCATGGAAATAGCATGTGTGACTAGAGTAGACAGGTATAGGACGCCAGGATCTGCTGGCTCCCCATAGGTATTCCGTGATGTGTAACATAGCACAGAAGTGCTGAACATCATCATGGCTCAGCTGGCAAAATCAAATTAGTTTTACAACAGTAGTCTGAAATCTTAATTCAAGCCTCTCATTCCAAAACCGCGCTTGTGACATTTTCATTATTTCTTATGTCACCTAGTACATTTTGCTTAATTGCTGTGTGTATATGTAGGCATTCCTCTGTAAAACCTGGAAAACTGTAGTCCATAGCAGCCAATTAACACTACTTAGCAGCTGTTAGAAAGGATAATTGCCTGATGTTAGCATCACCTAACATTATTTCTAATGCTAATTATGCCCAATTTACTCTCCCTAAACTCCAGGTATGTTTCCAAACCGTGGTCTGATAACAGAAATATTTGTATGCATGCCAGCTATGGTTTGTGTAGATATAGTTTGAGGATTTTGTTGCTGCACTGGTAAATCGGAGCTGAATTGTGCCTTGCTGAAGGATCATCTCAGAAGTGCATGACACAAATGCTTTCTGAATGTCGATGGAGTGGTGTTGCAAGCTATCTGTTCCCTGTGGATTTTTAGCATCGGACTGAAATGCGAGAGCAAAACAATCCACAAAAAATTCCACAGGTCAGCATATAGCTAAATCTTTTGTTACGATGTTTTCTGGAAAAATTGTTACAAGAGAGTAATTTTCACCTTTTTCTATCAACTTTATCCAGAATCCTGCTCACTCAAGCCTTCTTGACTTCAGCAGGAGTTCACAATGTGGAGAGCTTTTCAGATTACAACTTGTATCATTTTTTAAATCTAGTCTCTTGATGATTTCTGTGAATTCCAGAAGGAGGTTTTCTTCAAGAAATATTTTAGTTTTATTTGCTCTATAGCCACCTGCTAACAGCAGTCTAAACTTTTCCTATTTATATAAATGACTTATTCTTCAGCTTCTGTACAGGTTTATATACTGAATATTGTAGCATAAATTACTCCTTTAGAAAAGGTCTATTGAATGTTAACATTTTACATCCACTACCAAATTGAAATAATTGCCTTAAATTAAAATACCTAAAACGAATGATGGTCATTGAAAATAGAATTCATAGTTCCAAATAAAAATACTTAGCCCTTCAGAAGCTGTGGTAAATGAATGGCTGATGAATGGATGGTTTCATTGGTAACTAGGAATTTATTAGCTTGTATAGATTATGATGAAAGATATCTGAGAAAATAATTGGTCTCATTTCGTGGAAATAAGGCAGCCCATTAAAATTGCTGCACATAATGATCAAAGGAATACTAATTTGTCTTCTAAATCTCTGGTTTCTGGCACTTTATATACCCAAACCAGTCTGAATTTCAGCCAAAAGAGAATAATTCAGAACACCCATAACATTTTATTGTTTGTGTGTATATATATATACATATATATGTGGAAAGACGCTTGTGTGTGCATGGGCACGTAGATAGCACAAGCCTCACTCGCAGCCCCTCTTGAAGTTCCAAGTACAGACACAAATTGGTAGCTAGACATCAGCAGCTGAAGTACTTAAAATTGATTTCGGAGGTGGAATCGCATTGATGAAAAGGGAGGTTACCTCTCAAAGCAGTGCCCAACAGATGTTACGCACAGCCTTTGAACAGCTACATTTAAAAGAGGAGAAAGGATTACACCTTTGCTTTGAGACAGTAAAGCAGTACCGGTATCACTAGTCAGGACACATGGAAATAAAACGTTTTCCTATGTGGCGTTATAGATGCCAAAATAATTCAGAGTAAGATGTGAATAAAATGTTTGTTCTTTATTTTCATAATAGAAATAGGTAAAACTAATGGAGAAATAGCAGACGGAGTGGAAATGCTTCATTGGCACTAATGCATTTCCTATAAATTTGACAGAGAGGAAAATACATTTTATTTTTTTTAAACATGCTATTGTGTATTTAGATCAATCATCTAAATATACAATTAACCAGATATACAATTAATCAAAATCTTGGGAGATTAATTGAGTATTGTTATTTCATTTCATTAAAAAGTTAGTGCCTAAACACAATCTTTCATTGAATGATTTTTTTTTCAATACTGATATCAGAATGGGTTTCAAAATGTGAAATGATCTGCCATATGGAGGCACTTATGAAAATGTTGCTGCGTGTTCTCAAGTGCATGAATACTGAGGCCTTTGTGTGTTGTATCTCCTGCAGTGATAAAGGAATGTGAGCCTATAAAACCAGACTTCCAGATATTCTAGTACAGAGAAATACACATGGGGAAAGTCTGAGTGAGGCAATAGCAGGTGAAGTCCAAAATAGTGCATGTTTTTCTATGTATTTTTGCATTTAATTAAATTATCTCATCATAACAGTATATTCCCTTTTCCAGCCATGCCAGGATATTTCATAAATACTTTCTGGGCTGTTATTATTCTACAGCAGAACCAGATTATTTTTTATAAAAATAAATTATTCTTTTCTTTTAATATGGAAAAATTGTTGCTTGGGTTTTCAAAGGGCTCAGTACTTGGTATACCAAACTACCTTGACAACAAGGTCACTGTAAATGCAGAACTGCTAACCTCCTTCATAACACTATGATTTATAAATCTTTCTGCTTTTTCATTTTGACAAAACAAAAGGGTTGGGTTTTTTTGCCCTTCTAATTTTCAAACTCTGCTGTAGTTGGACAACCAATCTTTTTGATTCTTGGTGCCAGGGAGACTACCTTCTGTGGGCAAAATGATCTTTAAACAAAATACAATTTTTTCATAGGCATAATTTTGAAAAGCGAAGGATTCTGCAATGTGCTGGCTTTTGAAGATTCTTCTTTGTCATCCTTGAAGTATTACTTTCTTTGCAGAGGAGTGTTTGATTTTTGTTTGTATTTTCAGAGACCAGTGTCATCTTACGCTGTTCCCTCTGCTCCTCTTCTTACTAATATTGAGTGCTGGTAGGATTTCATAAGACTTTCTGTATATGAAGTGCAGTGCAAATCTGAATCTTTCATCAAAAGCTAGATTGATTGCCTTATCCTTCTTTCCACTATTTCTAGTAGATTTGCAGGTGATCATATTTATTGCCTAGGTTAAGCTAGTCTAGAAGTTGGAATATTTTGACTTCTACTGAAAATCCAAATTAGCACCACTGTAATGCCTACCCATGTCCATAATGTAAACAGTGAACTAGGAAGGAAATTCTTCAGTTTTGCAGTAAACAGTATCATGAAATATATATGCAACTGAGAAGGATAGAGTGCCTAGATGAAAATACCTATATGTGTGTGTGCCATGGCTTCCCAAAGATTGAGATAAATATACGTAACTAACAAGAAATATTCCCAAACTTAAACAAAGATCACTGAACAGGCTTAGAGGGCGCATATGTACCTGTGTACTAGCACATAGGAGTTTGCTAGGTTACACAGGTTTTAATATATAGATGATGAAAGGAAATTGAGATGTTTGGCTTCCTTCCCAAGCCTGCTCCTGTAGTTCTAAAAAGCCTTACCCTGCTACCCTTCAAGCCTGGTACTGCTGCAAGACCTTCAGAAGACCAGCCTCTGCTGCAAAGGAGTCATCATATGCTGGGAGTTTTAAAGCTGCTCTTGTTTCAGCTAAGCATTTTCAGTGTGAAAAATCTATCAAAGTAGCCCAGTTTTCTAAGGATTTGGTGTGGTGGCTCATGTAACGAGAGGTTGTTCCCTGTAAAACAGCTCAAATCATTTTATGATTGTAATTCTGCATCTTGACGCTTCCAGGAGTGGATCTTTGGGCTCTTCTTTACTTACATTGCTTGTTTTATATGTATGCTTTTGATGATGCTTTCAGTTTAAAGCCTCTGGGCATTTCCCAAAATGCAGTTGAGAGCTTATTGGCCAAAATCACATGGGTGCCCATAAAGGGGGACTGCATGAGGAGCATTTCCTGCAGCTATATCTGCAGATGAAGAGGAAAAAACAAAGGAAATACTCTTTAATAACCAGAAAGAAGGGTTGTGATTGCAGCCTTGCTTCTCATGGAGGTGTTAACCACCTGGTATTAGTTGGGAAGGTGGCATGGAGGTATTCAAAACCTGTTTGGGCAAGGCCGTGAGCCTCCTGGCCCAACCCCAGTCCTGTCCAGGCAGGGTGACTGGACAACCTCCAAACCAACCTAAAGCATTAAGTGACTCTGGTCAAGACTGTGAGGTGACACTGGGTGGGTCAGTGTTGAATTCACTGGGAAAGCTCCTGTGATTGTGGCAAAAGCGAAAAGGAAAAAGCCTTTGGCTCTGGATTGCGTCCCCTTCCAGGTATCTGAACAGAACAATGCCTTCTGTTGTCTGGGATAGTATTTGTAGAAATGGTGTTTTTGAAAATGAAAAAAATGGATGAATGAAAGTTTCTTAGGTAGTAAAACTTGTTACACAAATGAAAATATCCCTTAAGGTCAAAATCTACTGTCCTGCTCATGCCAGTATCTGTTTTTGTTCTGTTACTTAATCAAAGGATGATGCCTCTGGCAGAAAACTTAAAGAGTCTATTACCTAGCAGGAAAAACTCAAACTGAATTTAGCTCAGCATCCAAAAATGCAGTTCCTTGAAAGGTCCTGCTTTACTCTGAAGACCCTGCCTGCTTTCCAAAATGCCCACAGCAACTCAATTTGTCACTGAAGCAAATGGGCAGAAGGTTGAACTTGTTGACAGGCACAGAGGAACGAACTGAGATGATGGATGGTGAATGTCCCTCTGCTTGAAAAAGCAAACTCCTGTGAGTAGGGGCCAGATCCTGTCAGGTGCTTGAGGCTTTTCAATGCCGTTGCCTTCAGATATTCAGAACTGCATCCTAAGAGAAAATCCACAGATATTTAGCAAATGAGGTCATCATCTGAATTAACTGAAAACAAATCTTTCCTGTAAAGAAATAAGCTGAGTGTAGCAACTGTGGATGCTCGATCTTTTCCTAAACTGAACTTTGGCTAAATATGAAGGATGTTAAAAGCATTATTGTAGCTTTCTTAAAATCTGACTGATCGGTGTAATTTCTCAATTGCTTCTCTGTGTGCTGGAGGTGATATGTTTGTAGTCCTATTCCCTCCCTGACAGTCTCACCAAGGAAGAAGGTTACGTAATGGATGCAGGGAGACTTATCAGTCAATCTCGAGTTTAAGAAGCTGATGATATAAGCAAATACAATATCCCAAAGTCATTTAATAAGGTCATAATAATAAGTTTTGTAACAGTAAGATTTTTTCAACACAGGGGAAAAAAATCTTTTAAAATTAATACTGACTGAAGTCTTAATATGTGTTTAAGCTGGACCTGAATGTTTCCCTTTATGCTTTGCCCCTCCAAATTATTGGAGGGAGGGGCAAAGTTCTCTTCTGTAGAAGAATATAATGTAATTCTATATTTTCTTAGATCTGCTCTTTTCCAAAGCTGCACTTTCTACCAGCAGATTGCAGGAAGACATAAATTAAAGAATGCCAAACGTAGAGCTAATATAAGATACTGCTGTGTGCTGTTCAAGACAGTTGCAAGCAAATCACCATGGTTTTCCAGCCTTGAAATTCCAAAGGATGGAGACTAAAACCCAGTTCAGTGCTACAAAATCCAGGTTCTTGTGTGCTCTTCTGATGGCTGCTAGCACTGTGGTTTGTTGGAATTGCTTAAAATAGGGCAACTGATGAAAGTGAGTTATTTCAGAGACTAGAAATATTGTCAAGCCATAGCATTTTGATTCTTTGCCAAACAGTAACTTGCAAGTATGAGTGTTATTGGTAAAAATAACCGAAGAAAAAGATATTTGAGGTTGTGGCCTCATCTGTACACCAGTGTATTAAACAAGGGTATTTCCCTATGGGTGGAAAAACCACTGTTTTCTAAGGAGTGGGAGAAAATCTTCAGAAGTTGTGCCTGACATAGTCTTCATCAAATGCCATGTGTAGACTGATAGCCTCAAAAGAATACAACCTGTATTTTATGTTTCTGATAACACTAGAATACGAATACTAAGCATACTCTATACTCTGCCCTTTGCCTTGACAGATGTCTTGTCTGGGATTAAATTAATTACTAAATGTCTTTTCTGTCTGACAGTTGGGAATTTTAGGCTTCAGAGGTAAATAGGTTTTGAAGCAATCCAGTAATAGGCTTACAACGCTGAGAGGCAACAGAGCTGAAAAGTGAAAAATCAAGAGGCTGGACCATTAATACCTTCTTGAAAAGTTAATCAGTTCATGACAACAGCCTTGCATCTAAACAGTGGCTCTGCAGAGGGTTTTGCATCAGATTGAAATTTTACACCATGTACTCTGATATGTGATATTTATATAGTTATATGTTGTGCCTTGAATGTTTGTAGCTAAATACCTCTGTAATAAAGATGTAATGTGATTTTAGCAGGTTTGCCAGAATCACCTGAAAAGGAGTAAATGTCCTCAAAGAGCCCCTCCAAAGTAGGTTGCCACTGCATAGTAGATAACTGTCTTGTAGGCCCTGAATTTAGGGGTCTGTCCTGTGTTTTGATTCAGTGCCGAGATGACCAAGGCATGATGGAGTCACTGACTCCGAATTCCCAAGAGAGGATAATGCCAAAGGACTAACAGTGAAGGCTGAGTTTGGTTATTCTACGCCTTGTCAAGGAAGATGTCAGTGTTGGTGACAGTGGCTTCAGTGGCGTCAAGAGGAGAAGCAGAATGTGAGAGGGTCTCTGGTGGCTTTGGGGTCTGGGCAAGAGGCTGAAGGAGTTCAGATGGTGTCTGTAGAGGGGTCAGAGGTTCATGGTTGCATCAGAGGAGGAAAGTTATGGTTGGGGGGGGGGAATATTAATGACAGATGGGAAAAGAAAGACTTGGGGATGACAAAAGCTATGTGATAATGTTACCAACTGGAACAAAAAAAGTAATAGGATAAAAGTATTATAACTGAGAGTCTCAAAAGTGTTTTGCAGAAACTGGTGAAATGCTGGTGCCCATTTGCAAAAGGGGCTGCTGGTATTTATTTTTTTTCCTGTTTCATTCTACATGGTAATTTAGTTTCCTTAGGGCTGAAATGCATTTGTGTAATTACAATCTTTCATTTTAACGTGGCGGTAGCTAGGTATACCTAATTAGCAGTAGCTTGTACGCAGATATATATTGAGACCTTTTTACCGTGAAATGTCTGGAAAATTCTAGGGTTGTTACTAAATAAAACATTAACATCTGGAGTAGAGTAATACTTGTGGATATTAAACCTTTACTGCCTTGGAAATATTTAGGTTTCTTTGTGTTTTAAAGTACATACCTGACTATGAGGTATGTAGGAAGGAGGGTGTCTGAAAGTCTGGCAGTTTAATAGCTGCTACTGAGCTGTGCAATAGCGCAAAATTAAGGCAATCTGGACTTGTGGTATAAATGAGGTGACATATGTGCCACCGAATTTCTTCCCTGTGGGCGCAGTTCGAAGCAGCCGACGCTAGTTCCTATGGAGAGCGCGTACTTCCAGCCCCTGCTGCACCGCGGGCTCGCTGCCTTCCCACCCGCCACCTGCCAAGGTGCCCACCTTTGCCGCATGCAAATCAGCTGTAATGAAAGACCTTATTGGCAAAATTGAAATTGCAGCCATCAGGTGGAAGGTTTGCAGGCACAGGGAGGGATGGAGCCATCCGCGTAGCTGGATTTACGATGCTCTCGGCTCCGGGATGCTCCACTGGTTTTAGTAGGGCTGAGGACATGTGTTGACAAATACTCCTGTTCAGTTATCAATTCCCAAAGTGTTTCTTTGAGGATTCTTCTTTGCAGGAATTGCAGATGGATGAACTAAGAATAGGGATCAACTGCACCCTCTGATTTGCATAGGGCAGTGATGTGAAAGGGAAGGGGTCAGGAACAGGCTCTGTCAGGGAGCATTGCCATTGAAGGAAGAGATGATGAAATACCTTATAATTAATTTCCCAACAGACTGTAATGATGGGGCTGGTATTAGGGAGTGAATGAGTTGGGGTCCAAAAACTTTGAAAACAAAATTGTGCCAAACTGCACCCACATTTGTTTTTTAATTAACAGGTATTTGGTGAAACAAATAAAAGGCCCCAAAATATTTACATAGGCTTAATCCAAATGTCTCAGTACTTAATTACTTACATTAAAAATGCGTGGAAAACTGAATTTCTTCTGTCTGTCTCTTCTCCTCTGCCATCTCTTTCAATGCCTTAAAAATTATGAGTTGATTAGAAGCTTAACAATCCTTACAATCCTTATAAGCATGTTGAATTGATAGTGGTTGGTTGTTTTTTTATTTTTTTACCTAGAAATTAGATACATATATGTAACTGTGTGGGTTTTTTTTTTTTTCCTAGCAGAAAGAGGTAGTCTCTTATTATTACAACATTTTGCAACTCAGATCTTCAGTCTCCTGGCTTGTGCATCCTTGCGTCTCACTAAGTTGTGAGTACATTCTGCTTGTTAACCAGAAATCTCGTGCTTTACATGGTGAAGTAGGAAAGAGGGAAATCCTGTAAAGATCCTTCTTTTGCATTGAGATACAAATTTCTTCTACACTTTACAGCCCCTGTGTTCTAAGTGTGTTAGGAATATTAAAACAATTGTGGTGACTTTAGCTGTTTTCCAACTTGCTGAACAATATCGGATAAGATTTTTACATTATTTACCAATATCTTATAAGATAGTAACTATTTTTATTGGAATACCATCCTAGGCAAATTTCTACTCACACTCTATATTGTGAATTTATATGGAAAATACCAATAATTCAGCCTTAAAAGGGAGGGAGGAAGTCTGTGAATCTTTATTGAATAATGATTGAATAAGTGTGGATCAGACACTGTTCTCGAAATAACTTGGTTTTAAATACGTTGCGATTTTTAAATATTTTTAATAGAAGAAATTATAAAATGACATCTTTTTATTAATTTCGGGAACCCTGTTATATTCCCTACATTTACATCACCTACTCCTCCCTTTCCTAAAAACGCTATTAGTAACGTGAGAAACATGAGCTATAGCCGATAAGACTCGTTCGGGCGGGGACGACTGAGGGTCGGACGGCACAGCACGGAGCCGATTTCCGGCCTCAGGTACCCCCCGCTCACCGCGCGAGCCCGAACGGGAACCAGGAAGTCCGCGACAACCAATCAGACGAGGAGGGGGCGTGGCCAAGGAGCCGCGCGGCGATTTAAAGGGCGGCCGCGAGGCGGCAGCCATGGTGGGGGGCGGCGCGTGCTGCGTAAGTGTGAGGGGAGGAAAGGCGGGCAGACTAGACGCCCTCACTCTCCCAAGAAAACATCCAGAGATGGTCTCCCCTCGGTCCGAAGCCACAGTCAAAAGGAACGTAGCGACTCAGACTGACCTGCCGCGGAGACATGCAGCCGTCCAGGTGAGGGGCTGCGTGGTATGTCTGAGCCGGTCGCTCCTGCAGGAGGACACACAGCGAGACAGCAGCAGTCTGCGTTGTGACCAGCTAAATGATCTGCTCAGCCTGGTGGCTGAGCTTAAGGAGGGAGTAAGAAGATCGAGGACCATATGGAAATGCAAAAGGCAAATAGATTGGTGGAGCGATACCCTGCCATCCTTAGGGAAAAGCAGCAGGTGGATGCTCCAGGGGAGGCAGAGGATCCTCTGCCCTCTTGTCACCAGGCAGAAGGAGGGGATCTAGGAGAGGATGAGGGGGGGAATGGAAGCAGGTACCTGCTCAGGGCAGCAGGGGAGTCCCCTCCAGACCTCCTCTACCTCCCAGGTGCCTGTACAGAACAGACATGTGCCACTGGAGACAGGTGATGAGGGAATTGAAGATGCTGATAAAGCCCCATTTGTGGAGTTGCCGAAGCAGCTAGCTCCGTGGCAATAGTTGTAGGTGGTTCCATTCTAAAGGCAATGAGGGTCCTATAAGCCTTCCCACAGGGGCATCTGCTGCCTCTTTGGGGCCTGTGTTAGGGATTTAACCAAGAAACTTCCTATTCTGATGCAGCCCTTGGATTACTACCCTCTTTTGATCTTTCAGGTGGACAATAATGAGATACAGAGAAGAAGCCTGAGGGCAATGAAGAAAGATTTCAGGGCCTTGAAATCAGGGCTCCTCCCTTGATGAGGGGATTGAGTGCGCCCTCAGTAAGTTTGCAGATGACACCAAACTAGGAGGGAGCGTTGATCTGGTTGAGTGTAGGGAGTCCCTACAGAGAGACCTGGACAGGTTGGATTGATGGGCCAAGGCCAGTTGTATGAGGTTCAATAAGACCAGGTGCTGGGTCCTGCATTTCAGTCACAACAACCCCAAGCAATGCTATGGGCTTGGGGGAGAGTGGCTGGAAAAGCTGCCCGGCAGAAAAGGACCTGGGGTTGTTGGTGGACAACCAGCTTAACATGCTGATGCAATACAATTTACAGGTTTTGATGTGTTCCCCCTTTACACACCACTTTTTCCATTGTTTTTCCACAGTCACTTCCTCTTCTGCGAAGGTGCCTTTGCAGAGCCTGCAGCTGCTGTACCAGCAGTAGGGCAATCAATGGGGCTGGAGCACACTTAGTCCATGGGGTGCCATCTTGGAGGGGTGCACTAGTCTAAGCCATCCTCCCATGCTAAACCTGTAATGTTACCAGTCAGGATTTCTATAGCCTAGTCTTTCAGGAGCTTAGATTGGTGAAACCAATTGTTGAAATCTTAGCTGTCCCCAAACTGCCTGTTACCTCCTATCAAAGACAGCTGATATTCTAAAGTCAGTCTGAGTCGCTTCTGCTTTCTCTTTCTTTCCTCTGTGGTCTGCCCTGCCCTTCGCTACCATCTTTAATGCAAGGTGAAGTCCTGCATGTCCACATATCTGCACACACCCCTTGATTTCTTCCCCAAGAGACTGATAACCCCTACAGTTGTCTCTGAATAAAATGCTTCCCTTTGCTATGTGAACTGTGCAAATTGGGTTTGTCATGTTGGTATGTTACAGAGATGGAAACAAATGAGTAATAGGGACCAAATGGCAGCCACAGAGGTGGGGAAAAAATTGTTTTCCTTATGGCAGGAGCAGCTGTATCCCCAGCACCAGAGGATGTCTCCTGTAAAGCTCCTTCTGTTTGATTTTGCTTGATGGTTTCAGATGGACAGGCTGAGAGCAGGAGATGGGACCTCCTGAGTCGTACACTTGATAATGAAGGGAAGCAAATCCAAGATGCATTTCTGCATTTTGATGTAATTGATGTTGGCTTACTAAAAGATAAGAATTACCTCCCAGACCTGTCTGGAGATGCACTTCTCCAGCATTTCCTATTAACCAGTTTAGTAATCCTCTACTTAGCATATTGCTGTTATGGACCTTATTTGTTAGGTGCCTCTGGCACTCCCTGCATAGTAGGGGGAAATTAAGCACAGCCTGAAGCTGTGAGTTTTTCTGGAGTGGAGTACATCTGGAAGCAGGTACAGGTAAATTATTTGTGTCAATTTGAAATAGTGTCCTGCCCTAAATCCTTTTGTGGAATTTGGTCTAAAACTGTAATTCAAATTCTCACGTGATCCTGTGGCTTTGTCTTTGTGGCAATTTAATGTTAAGAGATACATATTGATGTCTTTGAGTTAGATTTCATTGTGCTAATCAGGATACCTTGTTGACTGCAAGCCATGAAGACGAGGCTTTGTTTCTGGCTGAGCAAGTACCTCAGAGAGCCTGAATGCTGGGGAGAAGCATTTCATCAGCTCTTCAGCTTCTCTGCCTAACAGCTTCTGACCTGCCTTGCTTACACCTCTGCATGGTATAACCCCAACAGGCACTGGATCACAGACAGATTATGCATCCTTTTGTGCATTCAGCTTTCAGACAGAGTATGTGGCCCAAGTGAGCCAGGCTACCTTTTAATTTTCTAGAACAAAGCAACACCTTTTCACTGCTATCTCATGCTTTGCCTCCTGGATTTCCGCTATCTAGTCTACTAGCTCAGCGAAAGGCAGCATATGCTTTCTGGCTGGCCAGCCTGAAGCTGTCTGTAGGCTGGCTGGCCAGCTGGGTAGCAGGTACATGCATTCACATTGGCCAGCTGGGAGGGATATTCAATTTTGGCCATCTGGCTTCTGTCTCTTAAGAGCAAAGAAATAAGTCGAAGACCTGACTATTGGCAGCTGGAGGGTCTAACAAGAGGATGAGAGACTGTATGTGGAAAATGGACTGTTCAGATCTGCTTTGCATGCTTCTAAGAATCTAACCAGAAGACTTTTCTTTTTTTCTTTTGGACTATTTTGGTTTGAATTTTTCATGTGTTGATAAGGAATATATGGGTTTTACGATATTTTGACATTTTTACTGAAAAAAGAAGTTGTATTTCCTTCTATTGATGTATGACAGAATTACCTATTCATTATATTTTTTTTTAAATGTAAAGGAAAATACCACTTTGCATTGACTGGACTATCATTGTTCTTTTCTATATGAGAACATCTCTGAGTGTTGCAGTGTAAAAGCTCAACATTTGGATCTTACGTTTCACTTCACCTGATGCTCTATTCATAGGCTACATAAGATGTGAATAGTAAAGCTATATGTTGGTGGAAGGGATTTCACCCACAAGGCAGAGTGGGTGAAATAACACCGAGGTGTTATTTTATTGTGGGCTAAATGTTGTTTCCATGTGCAATTTAATAAATCTGTGTATTATGCTGTCTACCATGTGGTTCAGATAGATATTTTCCAAAATATGGAAGGCCATTGCTTCCAGAGATGGGGGGTTTTGTGTGTTTTACCTGTTGTATTTTCAGTATTGTCTTCCATTCTTACTGTTTAGAACTTTAGGCATTTTATCTGGCTATGCATGGACTATTGATTTAAAACCATGCAAACTAAGGTTACTGAAAGCTTAGCAATAGACAGGCTGTTTCTATATGTGAATACAGTATGTCTTTCTACTACTGTTTTGCGGGTTGTGGTTTTTCTTATCCATGCAACAAGCAAAATGGGAAAAAATCAGTGTACCTATTCCTAACCTGGAGGAAATTTTGGAGTTGCAGATGCTGGTTTACTGAGAATAAGTAACCTGAATGCGTATAGGCATCTAGAACCTTTTGAGTTGTCTGAAATGCACACACTGTGCTGGCAAGTCTAAGAGCACTTCCATAAGCCCTGCTGCCTTCTGGAGTGGGATCCGGTACTCTGCTGAAGTTCATGTGGCATTACGTACCTGTGTGTAGTCAAGGGAATAAACCCATTCCCGTGTCTCATTTCTAGCTGTGGTACTGCTTGGGAACAAACTCAGCTTTTAAGGGTCTTGCTTCGTATTTTGTCAATTGGACTCCCACTGCTTTTGAAATCCTTCAGATGATCAACACAGCTTTTCAAAGTAGTAAGCAGTTTTAGTGAAACAGATATATTAATTTAATGAAATTAGTGTGTGGTAGCACAGTCTGTGTGTGTTGATACTGTTGAATTCTGACTGAACAAATGTGGTTGAGACTTTTGTCATCGACTTCAGAAGAAATTAGTTTATAGGTTCTTTTTAATACATCATCCCTTCTTCCCCTTAGTTACCCATCTAAGTTGTTTTTTACAGTTTCCTCTTCCTCAGTACTTCTGTCTCTTCTCCAATGTCTCCTTTTTACATTTTTCCATCATTTTCATGCATACCTTCTGCCCTCTCCACCATTGGTTGTATCCTTCTGGAAAGAAATTTACTGTCCTCCACATGGTGTACAGCAAGTACAGACTTAGCACTTTTACTTGGACTGGAATTTCAAAAGGAGCTGGATGCGTTTTGACAATTCTTTTGTGTTCAAGAGCTTTTAATGGGTAGGTATTTTCTGAAAAGCATCGAGTGCATCATAATTGTGTGTGGACAGTCTTTCCCTGTCCTACCCATCTTCTCACGGGAGAAGATGGACTGTACTGTTACAGCTGGGTGAAGAGGAATGTCCTGTTTGTTGACAGTGTAGTGACAGTTGGGCACAAGCTGAAACCTCTGTCTTGGTTCCTTGCCCAAGTGTAAAAAAACAATCTTTGTCTTAAAAACAAACAAACAAAAAACAAAAACAAAAAGCCAACCCACCTAAACCAACAACAAAAAAACCCAAGTAACCAAAAAAACCACCAACCAACCATAAAACTTTTATGTATGTCTTCATACTCTGAGGAAGATTTAATAAAACTGTTTAATGAAAAATAAGCAAATAGCTGTGGCTGTGCACACCATGTGTTGTCCTGCTGCCTTCAGGAGGTAGGAAGCTGTGTCTACATTGTAAAGATGCAATTAGTTTCAGACCCCAAAACACAAAGGTGCTTGTGCAGGTGGCACATTGAATATGCTCCCTACACAGTGACTACAGAGCTAAGCATTTTAGATTAGAGAGGAGGGGATTGAGAGAATTGAGAAATACTATTTTTTTTTTTTAGGATAAAATAGGGGAGGCATTGACCAGACAGGCACATTGCACTGATGGTGCGGGTAAATCATGAAGATAAACCATCATTTCCTTGTCCATAAATTAGCAAGTGGTATTCCCCCTCAATTTCAAGCTTTGATTGGGAGAACTAAGACTATAAACTAGTTTTAATTTATAACTTTTGTCAATTATTACAATAGACCTTTGTCTTCCACATCTTCATGGATCAGTAGCAATTTATCATTCCCTTAATAGCATAAAAAAATTCTCCTCAGTTTTGAGTTAACCAGGGAAGCAGATTCTTTCTTTTGATCCTGAGGATATGAGCTGCAGTGGGGAATTTCCACTGCCTTCTCCTGCCTGAAAGCCAGATCAGACCTAATGACTCACTTGCTTTTAATGCATACTCTTAAAACAGAAAAGAATTTAAGTCAGAAAGACCATGCAAGGATGATTCACAATTCAAATTCAAAATTGCCTAGTCATTTAATGGTATCAAACCAAAATGCATTCATATCTTTTTGGCTTAAAACACATCCTTTGTGAATAATTGCATTCTTGCAGCTTCGCACTTGTTTTACTGTGCAATTGTCAGGGCAGACGTCCCTTGAGGAAAAGTTGCTGCCTAGCTCTGTGCTCTGTGATTTTTCTAATTAAAGGTTACCAAATGCTTGTTAGAAAGTTCACGAGCAAGGGACAAAAAGCAAGCAAGCAGCTTTCCAGAAAAGAACAGGGAAGTGAGAACTGGGATGTGATCCTTCAGGGAAATTGGAGCTACGTGTCTTGATCCCACTGCAGATGCTAGTTTGAGGTCATGCCTGGAAGCCAAAGGACTGAGGGAAGCAACAGGACATGGACATTTGCTGACTGTTGGTGTCTTTGTAAATATCTGGCTGCTTCATCCCACCTCCAGGATGCTGAGTGAGCCCTAGGGGTGCCCCCTTAATGAGTGCAAACTACAGCTGTCCTGGAGTAGCCACCTTTTTTCCTCCCAGCCACTTCTAACACGTTTAGCGCAAGCATTTTGTCCTTAGGGCTGTTTCTACATATCTGAACGTATCCTGTCTTGCTGTTTGCTGATGAAAAAATGATACTGATAGGTCAGTGGGAAACATTCCTGGAAATTCTCTTTCTGTCCTTCCCAAATGCTCCTGCTGGAATTGCCGCACTGTGACATGTCCCTGGTGCAGGGTACAGATGTGCTCCGAGTCTCCTCTCTCTAGGTAATGTTTTATAGATGCCTAAATTCTGGCAGCATTTTACATATCGGACTAGAAAAAGCTGATTTTCTGAGGGAATCAAGCCCAATAGTAGACTGAGTGGAAGCAACTGCTGAAAGAGTTTTCTCATTTAGCAAAAGCTGGAACTGCAAAGGGTGGCCATATGCCAGCTTGTAAATGCAGAGGCATCAAACAAATAAACCCCCACCCTGCAGCGGTGGTAAACAGATTCAGGTGGGAAACTAGGAGGTCTGGGGCTGCGGGGGGGAAGATGGACAGCAGGTGAGTACTCATGCTGTGTCCACACCGCTGTAATGGGAGTGAGCCTCTTCCCATCAGACTTACCTACTGAAATTTAAGGTGGGAAATGACTCCCTGGAGAATGGGACGGAGATGTAGATGCAGAGTGTGTAATTGTGGAAAAAATTGAAGTCAGTCCAGTACATTAAGCTGACAGCATATGCAAATTCTGATGTTTATGTTACAGGAAACATATTTTTCAGTTATACTTAGGTCTTCTACCCGGATTTAACTTCTTTAATTGTCAATTGATTCAGTAGCGGACAGTCAGGCATGGTTTGCTTCTGTTTCTAGGTAACTCTACCCTTCAGCCTATATTAACACACACAAAAAGACCTTATTCCTTCGGATGATTAGTATAAAAAAGATGTCTGTGGATGTAGATCTCTGGATTGAGACCACAGGCTTTGTTGCCTCAATACAATTTGCTTAAAGTTCTGTTCAAAGTGAACATTTACTTTAGAAATAGACACTGCGTACTTTTTTCTTTCATAACTATAGAAAGTATGCATATATCTAATAAAATATGAAAGGTCCTATATCTTATTCATGAATGCTGAAAGTTGCTCAGCAGCAGTCTTCAAATACACCTCTGCAAGTATCTAACTCTACAATTTATGTGACAAGTAATGACATGCTAACATCTTTGAAAGTTAAGTATTTGTGTTAATTATTAAAGAGAGACATTTCAAGTGACAGACTGAATGAATATTCTCCAGAAATCCACCTATCTTCTGTTGACAAAAAAGAGAAGTACAGAAGCTCTGTGAAATATTTAACTATGTAACTTATAATTTAGTTCCTATGTATTACCTCTTTAAATATATTGGACTCTGATGTCTGATGAAAGCAGATGTCATTCTTTGAACAGAACTTGTGGCATGTTGCAGAAAAGATTGTCTATAGAGACTTTTGTGTGTTTGTGGTTTTTTTTCCCCCTAATGATTTTCCATTGCTGAAATGGACTGACTGGGTTCTGCTGAAATAGTGTTATCAGGGAGCGTAGTGATAGGACAAGTGGGGAATGGTTTTAAACTGAAAGAGGGGAGATTTAGATTAGATATTAGGAAGCAATTCTTTAGTCTGAGGGTGGTGAGACACTGGACCAGGTTGCCCTGAGAAGCTGTGGCTGCCCCATCCCTGGAGGGGTTCAAGGCCAGGCTGGATGGAGCTTTGAGCAACCTGGTCTGGTGGGAGGTGTCCCTGCCTGTGGCGGGAGGGGTTTGAACTAGATGATCTTTAAGGACTCTTCCAACTCTAACCATTCTATGATTCTATGAACACAGCCCACTGCAGCTGGGGGATCTGCATGTATGGCATCGGTTTGTACTGCTTTTACTTCATACAGTTGCTGAACTATGCAGATAACAAATCTATTTTTCACAGTTACTGGTTAAACACTAGTCTTGATTTATATTTTATTACTGCCAATATGTTAGTCAGTGTTTTTTGTGCTATATATATAAATATTGATGGCTTTGGAGCTTTTGTTTCAGCCAGTCTGCTGGTATGTAGTCCAGCGTACCCCGCACAGGGAGAATCCTTATGGAAAACCAGGATTGAACAGATCTCTTTAAGAATCTTCTTTTCAAATTTTAATCAATTTGTGTAACTATAAATCAAAAAGATTTTATTTCAAAGGTCTTATTATCTGGTATTAAAATTCTTCAGAAATAATTGTATGCACTACTATGCTGTTTAAGTTCCATACCTTTCATGTACCAGCAGGCTTATTCATGTTCCAATATTCCCAGAAATAATAAAAAGTCAGAGTAGGAAGATCTTACATGGCAAAAATTCAAACTCTTGCAGCTAATTGTTTCTAACTCATTCAGAAGTCTACTCTCTTACAAACTGACAGGTACTACCCAACATGATCTGTAGCATCTTTCATGTCATTCTGGTATGTGGCAAAGGAAAAGTAACGTCTGTCAGGGAAGAAGACATCCACCGGTCATGAGAACTCTTTAGGGTTTTTGCAGGAATACAATAATCTTGGGATCATGTTCCTCATGAACATGCCACAGGGAATGTGATTTTCAAACTGACTATTTTTTTTCTGCTTCAGTGCTTTGAGTGAGTTTGTTACCCTAATCTGATTTGTTATGTGCTCATCGTTAGCTGCAAGCTTGAATCTGAACAATGTGCGATCTCATTGTATAAATATTAAGGCAATGTCAAGTAATTTTCTGCTTTAAAATATAAATTCTTTCATCTGCTACCTTGTGTTTAGTGATAAACATCAATTTCATCATCACCACTCACAAGATAGGTATGAATGTGGCAATAATTTAGATTCTGTATAATATGAATGGAAAGGATGATACTGTGCAAAATTTGCCTGAATATTGGCTTTCCCATTTAACTAGTACTTTTCATTGCTAAATTTGTGAAACTCTTCTACCTAATTTCACATTCGACTTCGCTGTCATTTTTTTTTCCTCAATATATGAACCAAATCAATATTTTTAATTGTCCAAGGAGCCAGTCACCCATCTGTTATATACACCACCTAATAGACGTGACAGCATTTGTGTAGCACTTTGCCATAAAAGCAACCTGATAATTTGACTTGATTTGATGTTTGGGAGTTTCCAAGGAGCTGAAGCAGGGTCCCTTCATACTTCTTTCTTGAAAAGAAGTCTGCCTTTTTATATTCTTAAATAGAATTGCTATGTGGTTATGATTGTAATGCACTTTTTTTAGTTATTGCTTCTCTTGAACAATGTGAACAAACCCAGATGTTTGGTTTCCTGGGGATATAGTGACGATAAGTTTATTTTATGTGCATGTGCAGTTAAGCATACAAGCTATGTTTGTAACTTACCTAACAAGAGCCATCAGAAAACACGGATAATTTTTTTTTAAAACTGTGAGGCAGTGTTATCTTTCTGATAGCTAGCATTATGTTATTAGTATATAGATACCCAGAAGAAACTGATGGTGCATCACAGAGATATCGGAGAGATATTTAAATATGAGGTTCTATGTTGGCCAAAGTACTATGCAGAAGTTGAATATAACCTGGTTCCTGTTGAACCAGAGCAATTTTTGTAGATGGAAGAGATTTATTAAGTTCGTAGAAATCTTTCAGTGTTTAAGGTTATGCTTTTCATTTATTTCAGTGAAAATAAGGTTTCCCAAAGGAGTCAGACTGACATCCCAGGAGAATGAAATATTGTATTTTCTCAGCCATGAGCATAGACAGTGACAGAAAAAAATTCTCCACACCGTTTTGTACCTATAGAAGAGGAGACACATTTGCCATTTCATTTGAGGGCTCTGGTTAAAGCTTTGGTTTACAGCAGTGCGAAGAGTGCTCTACAGTGCGTGCACTTGGGCTCTTCCAGGAATTTAAGTATCTAGGTAAGCCTATATGTACTTGTTATTCAGATTTCTTTGACATCCTCCAATCCTACACTTGTCAGTCCTAAAACATAAAGTTTTAGAATTTCTAGGCATCCTATTAATACCATCTTTTAGTGGAGTCTCACATGGGATGTTCCTTATCAGTCTAATGGACTTTCTCAAGGCATCTCTACCGAATTAGTATTTGTACAAAATACAGTGAGGGATGAGAAGATTCACTTACTGGACAGCTGATTCCTTGTAATTTAGTAACCCCATAACTAGACAGTTTGTGTCCACCTATGTAATTTTAGCTTCCACAACTTTTGAGTTTTTAGCATTTATTGTTAACATATGCCCTTCTTTTGTGATAAGATTTGTTACTAAAAATAATAGGAAGGTTTCTTGGAGTATTCAAGAGGATTCATTCAGCAAAATCTACTGTTGTTTTCAATTAACGGTTCCTTATAATTAAAAAAACCTCTTGTAATATTTTCAGTATAACTAGTATCGGTCTCAATTATACCATTTCTAGTGGGTTACAGAAATCCAAATAAAAGGATTATTCTTTTCTTTACTTACAGAAGATCTACTCTATGGCTTTGTTTTACATTGTCAAAAAGTGAGTCAGAGCTGGGTTTCAATAAGGAATGAAGCTACAATTGTCTGAGAGTAGCTGATATATCAATTTAAATATATTTGGCCATTAATTAAGTCCCCTCCTTTTTGCATGCAAATAGATTTCTCTCCAGGGAATTAATTACAGAACAAATTTCAAGTTAATCTATCTTTGCAGTCCAATGTAATGTTAAGCTAAAAAAACTACTTTCAAAATGAAGCTGCTCGCTATTTAATAAATTACTATTAAATTTTTTTAAACAATTTGTCATTATACAGTTAAAGAAAACCAAAAATCAGACTATGACTTACTGTTAAATATAGAAGTGCAATGCAATGACACTGGTTGCTACAATTGTATAGGGATTTGAGAGAAGAAAGGTTGTTGGATTCAGAGATGATTGCATGCTTTTTAGCTGGCATACAGAAATTTCAGTTTCATTTGGATTTGAGTTTTTTAATTGAATGTAAAATTAAATTTCCATAGAAAAAGAGGTTAGGGTGTATGCTCACAAGTGTGGGGCTTTCATTCTACCATATCATTTTTTTTAAGAACTAAACCAGCTCAATAATTCTTCTGCTTAAACTGATTGTGATTATTTCTCTCAAGACTTGAATATCCTTTCTATCAGGAATACCTTGTCTCCTGGAATGAAGATGTTCTGCGTCTTCGGTCCTGCAAACCCTCGTCCATGTGTTTATCCACGTAGTAATGTCAGTAATAGTTAGCCCTTTAATCTCATGAGACATCCAACTTTCTTTAAACACAGGCAAAACTGCCATTTGGATATCTTAGACTGATAACAGTCTTGAAACAGCCTCATTTATGCTCTGTAAAAAAAAAAAAAAAAAATTAAGGAGAGTGTGTATTTTTTATTTGTTTTGAAATACCAAGGTCTGTGGCTAAAAGAAGTGGTATTGTCTAAAAGTGATGAATATTATGGGTCTGGAGAAAAGAGGACTGAAGGATGCAGTGAAGGTAGTTGTTGGTGCAAAACCTTCCCTCGGTGACCCTGATGCCACCAGCCATTCCCATGTTCTCCACTGCACGAGTCCAAAGGACAAGAATAGCATCAGAGCTTTTGTTCTGGATCAATGGTCAGTGTAACTACAGTCTCTTTTTCCATGTTTTGGATGTAGCTGGCCATTTATTTTTTTTTTTTCCCCCATTTGATTTATTTTTGCTATAAGTGTTGACCTTTAGGCAACTTTATTAAGTGGAAACACTTTTCATTTGATCCTGCTTTTTAATAGTGTTCTGTTTTACCTGCATTTTCCTCCCCAGGAAAGGTTAAGTAGAGGTGGCCTTAATCACATTTTCCTTATTCCCCACTTTGCTGTGTTCTGGCATCTCTTTTCTGAGTTACTGTTGTTTGAGCTTGTGTTTCCACTTCCATTCCAAGGAAGAATTTATCATTGCTGATCTCATTTAGTTTGTGTAATAACAGAAAATCTGCTTTTCCTTAGCTCTTACATTTTCATCTCTGTAGCTTTCTAAACTTCAGTAAGCCCGTGCCCTTGGTCGCTATCATAATCGCTTCTAGAACAATGTAAGTAACTACAAGATTTGTTTGTAAATGCGTTGTTAAAATGGTACTGCAGCACAGTTTGTGGTACGTCAGCACACGCAGTCTTTTGTGACAAGCTTCTTTTATGTGGTATTTTGAGAAGTTATGGCTGTTAACCATCATTGTTGTTTATTAAAATAAATGAGTAAATAACAGCTGCGTAGTAACGCTCGTTTTGCCTTAGCTATGTTGGCTGGCACTGAATTTGGAAGCTTCGTGGTTAGGAAGCATATAAAGTGGTGGCTTCAACAGCGAAAAAGCTTCAGGTTTGTTTCTTGTACCTTTAGGGGAGTTCTCTTTTTCTCTGTTCAAAAGTGAAAGCACAGTAAAGAGCCTGTGCGTATTTATACTGTGGGGCAAAGCTACCTCAAGCCTCTTTCATGGTAAAACCAAAGGGGCCAGGATATGCTCTGCATTTACCGTGGGACAATATGTTTTAAGCACCTCAAGGTAAAAGTGAAAGCAAACAACAAACATGAAAAAAGCTACACCTTTTTTAGCCTTGAAGAGATACAGGCTTGTTAGACCATCAGGAATTGGGGATTTGTAATAAAACTGGGACTTTCATTAGTTACCAAGAGAAGCGAAAAGGTTGAGAGGACAGAGCAAGAAGGAGAGGATGCCCTGGTCAGAGAGAACTGGCTTTTCTTTGGGACGTTTTTGTTGTGTTGTGGTCCTAGGAAAATATGTTAAGAGCATCCAAAATGTGGCTTAACACCATGACTGTGATGTGAAACAGAAAAGAATACTATTAAGAGCATGGATAGGTATGATTAAATACATGATATACATATTTATAGGCAATTTATTTATTTGCCTGAAGGAAGTATGGGTGGAGCTGAAGCTGCTTGGCTGCTAAATGGAAACAGAGAGAAAGCTAGTTTTGGCCTTTGCAAGATATAGGGGGAATATGTAACTGCAGCACAACATCTAAGTTAATATACTACACCTTTCCTAAATCTCCTGACTTTTTGTCTATTGAACAGTTTTGAAAAAATCTATGGCTATAGTCTCTGAAAGGTCTCTTTGCAACCACAGGCAACGAAAAATTAAAATGATGAGAGGAGAGAATGAGATGGACAACTGTTAGCAAGTATGTTGCTTTTGTCTCTGCTTTATGATATCTGTACGCTCAATTTTCTTTGGCAGTTTGAAAAGTTTATTTTCTTTTCTCTTTTTCCTCCTTTCATGTAAATGCTGGACTGGTTTTGTGTGGGCTGCAGGAGGAAGGAATGAAGTAGTTTCTTGCTGGCAAACAGCTTGAACACTGTTAAACAGAGAAGCCCAGCAGAGAGGAGAGGGATGTACTGACGTTCACAGGGTAGCAACTGGCAAATAATGTGCATCAGCTAATCAGAGCTCAGAGCTGCTACTGTGGCATTCTGTGTTTAGAAAATAAACTGATTAGGTAAGTTATAAAATTAAACAAAACAGAATAAACCTCAAGGATGTTTCCTAAACAGAACGTGAACTGCTGGCAGCTGATGGTTACCATAGGTGCAGAGCAGCCTGTCCCATGGGGAACCATTGTATCAGTAGGATTTGAAATTTGATTTGCATTTTTAACTAGAAGAATGAATATGTACCATTCCAAAAAATATGGAAATTGCTTCCTAATGCATAATTGGGTAGTCTCAATAAGACTAGTATTTTAATGGAAAGTGCAGCTTTAAGCAGGGCTTTTTAACATTACATATTGCAGGAAAAATTCTGACAATATGCTTTGTATATGAGAGTTTTGGCTGCTGTTATGTGTCTTGAGTGTGTTTTTGTGTTGAGATTGTTTCATCTCTCGATGACAGCCTTATAGAAGAGATGAGTTAGATTGAGTGCAGACTGATCGTTACGTGTAGTAGAGATTTGCATTTATATCACTTTAATTTGCAAGTTTCATCTTAAATTGTTATGAAATTTGGATGTCCCATTCACTAGATAGTGTCAAAAGTGCATTGAGGTATCTTTTTATATTATGCTGTTCATACTCTGATATAAGAAAAAACAGCTACCATTTAATGTAATGCCACCATTTTGTACTTAATGGCTGCATTCAAATCATGCAAGGATTGTTTTCTAAAGCCTGCTTCTAGTTAAGCAGACTGTCAGACACTTTCCTGAACATCTAAATGCCAAAATAGTTAGAAAATGTGCACATATAGCCACTACTGACTACAAGTAAGCCAAATTTATAAGGGTTTGGGTTTGGTTGGTTGTTGTTTTTTTTTTTTTAATAATTGGTGCCGTTTAATCAGAGTAGTGGTGTCTGAATTTTTCCTTGAGTTTCAAGAGCAATTTTGGCCAAAAAGGGGTGATATAAAGAAACAGTCAAACATAGGTAGAAAGAACAACATCCTCTTAATCTGTCTGTTTTGAAAGCAGTAAAATATGCCATAGTGTCATTACACAGGAATAGTGGGAGATCCATAAGATCCCTAAGAGCATCCCAAAAAGCTCAGAGTGGGAACTGTGAAAATAAAATAACAAACACATTTAACACTGCCTTTTCCCCAAATGACACTTTTTTGTTACTGTTCTGTTCATACCTAAATTTCGTCTATTTAAAAGGCCTCTTTGATTTTTCCACTTTTTCCCATTGGAGGAACTGCCATCATTAATGATATATCAGAAGGTTGTAAAAATTTTGTATAGTTTTTATACTTGAAGGATAATGGATGTTTCAAGAAACAATACCAAAACTACTTGAAAGAAAGAATTAAAAATAAATTAAAGAAGAAAAGATGAGAGGGAGAACCTCCCCAGTGAATTTATGTCCTTTTGATTAATCTGGAAGAAAAACTATGTTCTTGTGACAGGAGTAAAAAGGACTTTGAATGACTCCTGAGTTAACCTCAGGATATTCTGGATTTCCAGTAGCAAGTATGTGGGACAAAATATAACTGTTAAAAACAATCCTGTGCTTTTTCTTTTAGTACTTGCTGGTCTTAATTGTATTTTCTGTCTGTGGTTTTCATCAATACATGCAAGATTCAATTACTCCTGGGAAAAAATGATACTGTAGTTGTTTGGGCTTGGGTATCTTAAAGATATTTATGCAATGAATGCTAGAGCAAGGCATTTGTAGGATTTACCAAAGCACCTGTGCAGATTAGGTACATAACTGCTATAGTTTACTCATCAGCTGTAGCTCTGAGAACATTAATAACATTTCCTTCAGCCATCCCTAAACACACATGCAGCTGATAGGTTCCAAGCTATTTACTTCTGTAAGGATTTTTCTGGCTTTGTAATTTTAAATTTGCCGTTTAGACTCCTAGATGATCAAATTCGGGACTGTCTTGTTGGCTCTGCATTAATTGGCACTGGTTGGCTGGTTCGTGGGTAGACCACTAGTGCACGTGTGGTATTTTCTAGATACAAAGACCATTTTTCACCTCCTTCCTGTACTTTTGGTGGCAGTTATCCAGCCTGCGTATGGCATGGAGAAACCCCCTACCTTTCTGCCCTTTTAGAATGTTTTTAAAAAAGAATAATTTTATTGTAATAAGGGAAATGACATTTCCACCAGCCCTTTCTAAGCAGATGTCCTGCAGGGAGCTTCAGGACATTTGATATAGGGTTCATCAATTTTTGAGCTGTCTTTTGCTGCTTCTTTGACCACGTGCTCCTAATTTGGTTGGACTCCAGTAGTGTCTTGGACCAAGCATGGTGGTTTTTATGACAGCTGTGTTGCTGCTGTCCCTTGACTCATTGTCCAAACAGTTGACTGCACTTTTGCTTGAGTACAAGCCATAAATGAACTAATGTTGTTAGCATTTTAAGTCAATTATATAATTTGTGATAATGATGATGATTCGTTAATTATCTCAATGCTTTAACTTCTAAATCAAATCACGGTCATCAAGGTATGAGATACGTTGTCTTGTGCATTGAAAACGTTAGTGCTTCTCCACTCCTGAATTCTTGCATTTGTCAAAATTAAACCTGAGAACCCATGAGTGTGTAACGGAGTCACTGATGCTTTTAACTCTCTCTCCCCCATTACGACAGCTTTACCAAACACCTGACTTGCTGATCTGGGTAAAGGATTTGCTTTTCTTTGACTGAATCTTTCTTTACTGCTTTTCTAGTCCTTACAAGTAAAATTAATCTCTTGCACTGAAACACCTCTAGTACTGCATAAAAACTACCAAAGCCAGAATTGGTGCAATTTCAGATTAATAGGCCTTTGTATGTGTTAATTGTGGCTTCAGTTTGCATATAGTGAGAACCTAAGGAGAATAGTATTGCGTGTTGAATATTACCTTCATCTCTGAAATACAGTTGCAATATTTTAGTATTCATGCTGCTGCTATTGATTAAATTTAAAGAGCCTGCAACTGCTGTGTACTATATTTAGAATTTCTTTCAAAGTATCAGAGAACTAGTTTATCATTCTTTCTTAGTTTTGATTAATTATTTGAAATCTTCTTTCCTTTCTTCACCCATATGCTAGATACTTCTTGTTTCCCTCCCAGTGATTCAAATTATTCAAGCATAAGAACTGAATCCCTTTATGGTTTAGCTACAAGAGTTTTACATTAGCCAAAATATGAAAACCAGCTTTATAGGAGTTTATATAAACCCAGAGATTGTAAATTGTATTGACGTGTTGTGTTTAGGGAAGTCTTTCTTTACTACTGTCCATTTGCACAATGTAAACTGACTCTTTTACTCACCTCTCATGAGAGCATGTTCCATTCAGGGAAATACATCAAAGCTTAAATTATTCAGTGCACTTTGCTTTTAATGTTCTGAAATCAAATTCAAGTATAGCAAATAAATCCCTTCTTATGTATTAACAATGGAATAAATACAGTATTTTGCCAATAGAAATTATGCTTCATCTAGATTTTTAGTTTGTTTAGTTTTTACTTTCCAAAGTAAAGTGGGACTTTCAGTTTTCACTGCATTCTATCTTCTGTTTAAGTGTGATGCTTGAGCTAAGAAACATACTGTGTCACTGAAAGAGCAGTATGTTTTTCATCCTCCTGTTTCTTCACAATATTTGTTGGTATAAAGGAGTTCTTGATGGAAAGGAATGATATACAAGCTTTGTGGCATATTCTTTATAGTGGGTCGACAACACTGTTCAAAGTAAGAGGAAAAAAAATTGAAGGAAGCTATTTGACTAGGTAGTTATTTCTTTGTCTGAATAAGAAGTCAGATTGGTATATGGAAAACACATCAACTGTTCTTTGCATAGAAACTCATCCAAGTTTGCCGTAAGTATTGTCTTACTAAAACTGAAAGTTACTTGCATGAAGATACATAAAACAATTTCTGACTTTTAGGAGAGCAATTTTAATGAAAATATTTACTGCTGCTAGTAGATCTGAAGGAATACCTAGGGATAGACATAACAATTTGAGGTTCAATCCTGCTAGAACATGCACAAGTATAATTATAAGAAGTTTCTTCTCTAAAGATCTCAAAGATTATAGAAATCATACAAAATCAGTAGCATCCGAGTGGACTAAAACTCCTCATAGCAGCATGACATCTGTGATGGATTTTTCAATAAAAATTGACTAGTTTTGCAGGAGAATGCCCTACAGAGAGTGCCTGGTCCCACTTGGCACAGATGGTGACGGTGTCCAAAAGGCAGGGCAGAGTGAGGAGTGACATCTCACGTGCTCCCAGACCAGCCTGAGATGATCACACTGTCTTTGGACCTCAACCTTCAGCTGTAGACTTAAGGAGATTTCCATAGGCAATTCTAGCCTTTATGGAAATAGCTCAGGTTTTGAGCAAATTAAGAGATAAGCTTTTTGTTTGTTTGTTTCCTCACAGACTTACGAGTAGGAGACATTTGAGTCTTAGTCCCTATGTTAGCAAGGCGTCAACAGGGAGCTGTGACATGGGAATATGTCCTGCCTGTAGGACATCACAGCAATTAATTTTAATGAAGAATTTTTGGAGTTATCACAACAGATGTGTTTATTTCACGGACAGAAATACTGGGATTCCTGAGGTGAGGGTGTTGAAGATGGGAATACTCTGCATGTGGCTGCCATGTTGCAGAATTTGCTGTAAGGACTGCCATTTGCTTTATTCCCTTGTTTTGCCTTCTTTCCCTGTTGTTTTATCTGAACAAAATTTGCTGCCCTTGAGTTTCAAAAATTGGTATTTTCCTGTTTAGATTTAACTTTCTCTGCAGAGAAGAGGTGACACAACTGACTTGTGTGGTGCCTGTGTTAAACAGATTGTTTGATGTATTTACCTTCATTTACTTGAGCCTCTTACTGTCAGTTTTTATCCTTCACTGACCTTATGAGAGTTTATGCATGGTTTCAAAGCTAATAATATCTGCTAAAACAGGCATCTGCTAGGAATCATATGCTATGCAACAAATCACTCTAGAACAGGTTTGAATTCAGCTGGAAAATTGAGGAAACACTGTTAACTTTATTCAACCTATTAATGGTCCTCCTAAAAGAATAAAGAATATGTTGATTTTGTAGGACTGGCTAATAATCACCTTGAAAGAGTAGCTGGAGGACAGGAAGGCACTAAAATACAGAGTGATGGCAGCAGGCTTCTCTTTTTCTTAGGTTTTTTCTTTTCTGAAACATAGAGGAAGTATTAGATCAAAACATCTAAATTAAGAATTATCAGGGAGATCCAGCTACTGCAATTACGTGGGGAATCAAAAAAATTATATATGCTGAGTTTAGGCAGAGAAAACTTTAGAGCTTGGCAGTGCTTAACTGCCTGGTCATCCACACCTTGTTCTTGAAAGCTAGCTTCATATTTTCTTCAGTTTAAGAAACACAGAATTAGGGGAAAAAACATGCTTAAGATGCTGATCATGTTTATCAGTATGAATAAAACCTGCAGATGCAGGCTGGCTTGGTAATCAAGTCTTTTCACTACCCTTGGATATAAAATTCTGATGAAGAGGGTCTTCCCCTCTGACTTTTCTGTGCTGTGGGAGCGGGAAAAATAATTATCTTTTGTGGAGAAGTATGTGCAAAACACAAGAGCAGACTAGAGAAATATTACTGCAGGGGGCGATGGGTCAATGGAGGACAGGATTTGAAGAACTCAGTAGCTTCTGCAGAGTGGAAACGTGTTTCTGTAAATACTTCTGCTCTGAGAGTCTTGTAGATGGAGGATTTGACTGTATTTAGGAAGAGTAGTTTTGTTCTGCCTTTCCCTGAGAGATGTGATTAATTGGGAAAAGTCCCCTAAACTGGTGTTTGTGGACAGCACTTGTTAAAGCCGAATTTACTCACAGAGTCAGCTTTACTTACTGTGACCTTGTTTGCATGAAGAAAAATTTGAGCCCCAGTCCTAAAGAGTTCACAAGTCTTGCTTGCAGGGGCCACATACCTGGTCATGTTGGGATCCATTCTTCTCAGCAGCCAGAATCAGAAGTATGTGGAAGGGACGGGTCAGTAAACCAGTGAGCAGCAAGGAAACCCCGGTAGCTGGTGTTTCTTCTGGCTGCCAGCACACAGCCACAAACTATGTTGATGCATGAAGTCTCCTCTCTACCGTTTTCCTAGCTTTTGACCTGCTGAGGATGACCTCCCTGCTTCATCTCAGGTGAGCCCTTCCTGCCACAGCAGAAAACTGCTCATGGGGGGAATGCTCTATTGCATTCTTGCTTTGACACAACAGTAGAGGGTCAGGATGGTAATTAGGTCGCGAAATGTGAACATGCCCTTGATAAATTACATGTGCTGTGTGTGAGTCTTGCTGGTCTTAAACGAAAACTGCAGAATCATTTGCATAGGATTCTATTTCATATTACTACATATCAGTTTGAAGCTACCATAACTTCAGTTTTCATGGTGGAAGACCAGCTGAGGGTGCTGGGCTTGTTCAGTCTGGAGAAGAGAAGGCTCAGGGGAGACCTTATAGCAGCCTTCCAATACCTGAAGGGAGCCTCCAGGAGAGCTAGAGAGGGAGGGACTCTTTGTCAGGAAGTGTAGTGACAGGACAAGGGGCAACGACTTTAAATTAGAAGAGGGGAGATTTAGATTAGATACTAGGAAGAAATGCTTGACTGTGAGGGTGGTGAGGCACTGGAACAGATTGCCCGGAGAAGTTGTGGGTGCTCCATCCCTGGAAGTGTTTAAGGCCAGGCTGGATGGGGCTTTGAGCAACCTGGTCTGGTGGCAGGGGGTTGGAACTTGATGATCTTTAAGGTCTCTTCCAACTAACCATTCTATGATTCTATGTATATGTGGGTCTTTGCAGGACGTCTGGAGAGGTAGAGGACTGTGATGGCTCTGCTGCAGAGTCAGAGCATTGTGGTAGAGATTTTATTCTGGTTTGCAGTCAATTTAAAAACCCTTGGTAATGTCATCTGGGCTGTGATTTCTACAATAAGTGTTTATTACATTTATGAATATTTATGTGCAGTATATGAGATCTGAGAAGGAGAAGCAAACTGTTAAAAAATAATTCAAGGCTGAGTATATATAAGCCAAACAGAGAGAACATTTCATTTGATAAATTTAGTATGAATTTGCCATTGATCAGAAATTTAAACTGTTCAAGTGATTAGTGTGCCTCTGGTTCCTTGTTATTACAAAATCCATGAAAATAGATAAGTAAAGTGGTACTTGCAGATTAAAACAATCAGAGCTCCCATTCTGATCACTAAATCTCAAGGAGAAGTTCTTCTCAAACTGCAGCCTGCTTTCTACAGCTGCCTTTTTGGGTGTTTTTATATTTTTTTTGAAGCAATATATTCCTTTTTAACTTTTTTTTTTTAGTCTCTAGATTACACCTAATAAATAATGTCTGTTTCCCTTTGCTTTAACTTAGTTAAGTGAGTATCTTAAGAAAAGCATGTCATGAAATTTCATGTCCCTTCCTAGGTCTGAGGTAAGAACTTGTTCTGCTCTGCAGAAGTATAAATCCGGAATAATTAATGTATTTCCATGCAGTTAAATTAGTCCAGGTTTATAGTTGTGTGGAAAAGTCTGGTGGTCTTTCAAAATCTGGTAGCATCTGAGTTGTCAGAAGAAAAGAGTGGAAGGAAATTGGGTGTAGAAATGGAGTGTTTGGGGTTAGGATAGCAAACCCCTGGAAAGTGTGTAATAACAATAGTCACCTTTTGTCTGGAGTAAGAAAGTACTTGAGGTAAACATGCCGGGTTTGGTTCCAGATATGCAAATGTTTCGTGATGACACTGAAGAACATAATTCTTACAGGATTTATGTCTGTATCTAGGAAGCAATACCCTTCAGCAAGGATGGGGATAGCAACTTTTTTTTTTGTGGGAAGAAAAAAAAAAATCATATGGAATGGATTTCATCCTCTTTACCACTGGTGTTAAATCCACTGTATATTCAGTGTGTGATTCTGCACTTTTCTTTGTCATGCAAAGTCCAGTTGCATGTATATGTTTCTGAAGAAAAGGGAACTTTATACAGCTACAATTTGCTTTCTCATAAATGTTCCTTCTTCTGGCTCTGTATTTAATGGTGTTTTCTTCCTGTCTTTTATTTATTTATTTATGTGGAGCTCACAGCTTTTTTTCTCAGTCAAATAGGTTTTCAAATGAGATTTCTCTCAGCTGCTATTTTTCTCTCTGCATTACTTCCCTAATGATTTGTTATTTTTTTTCCCACTAAACCCAGGTTCGGCAAATTCTTTTTTTCTCAGCATAATATCCTCTCAGAACAAAGAGAGATCTGAATCAGGACTCAAGAGTTCTTCCTTTCGAGGTGAAGATTCAGATGCGGAGTTTATTCCCTTGCCTTTTGTAAAGATGTACGTTTCTCTATTAGACTGAGCAAATCAGTGTTCTTCTGGCTGGGCTTGAACTTGGAGCATTTCTGAGACCTGGCACGACCCGTTCAAACGCTCCTTGCGAAGGGACCCTTGTGGCTGGGGACATACAAGATCTCTCTGGTAGGACCTCAGTGAGCCAGTGGAATAAGGGGCCCCTTGGGCAATAGTTCACTGACAACTCAAAACTTGTTCTCAGCTGAGAGCTTTTGATGCATTGAGTGTCCAAAACACTTGTCATATCCCAGACTGTCACCTCGAGAATCTTCTTACAGGATTGCCCCAAAACCATTCAGAGCACCCTTTTATAGGGTGGCAAATCGCTGTGTACCTCCAGTACTCTGAAGGATAGTGTAGAAAACAAAAAGAGCTGTGAGGTGACAAAGATGAGTCTGCGTGTGTGGGTTCCCCTTCTGTGTGCTCGCTGCGGGTAATTACTCGTTTCTAGGTTGCTACTCATGCCAATAAAGATGTGCAAGGAGTGAGATGTAGGAAGAGCTGCTAAAATACATGAGCCCAGGGTGTGGGTTAAGCTGAGGGATATGTACAGATCATCTCTAAAGTACCGGAGCAGTGATTATGGTGCTGTGCATGAGCCTCATGAAAGGTCCTGTGCTAATGCAATAAATGCAGTGCTCTTGGGTGCATCAGTGGAAATGTCTGGAATTTTACTGATATCTTACAGCCCAGACTGGGCTCCTGCTTTAGCCAGGATGCACCCAGAAACCTTTGTCTAATGTGCTTAATGGCATACTAGGGAAATGGCTAATAGAAGAAGCGCTTACGTTCAGGAATTTCTGGAAGTTCCAGTGGGTCAAGTTAAGCAAAGGTGTGTTTATTTGTATTTCTTTTTAAGATCAGTGAGTCAAGTTTCTTCAGTTTTGAACATGCAGTGGAGTTCTCATGTTCCCTCAGTTGGCTTTAAGACACTTCTCAGTGTTGAATTGATTTGTCTGTGTCCATTTAGAACTCTAGACTATAGCTGCGAATAAAAACATCACTAAAGTTCCTTCAAAGTTAAAAAAAAAAATCAAAGTGAAGCCACCAATAGGCAGCTTTCTCCGAGAGCCCAAAGGACTCAAGCTGTTGCAGTCCCTTGCAGTTCAGCAAGATTGTGTGTGCAGTTGGAAGAGCAAGATCTTCACTTGATAATGAAAGAATCAGTGTAACTTAATACTGACAGAGTCAATTTGTAACTTGTGCTGGCAGGATCTTGTTTTCCCTCTGCTAATGGATTATGTTCTGTGCAAAAGATTATTATGAGTCATCAGCTTCCTCCCTATTTACAGATCATACCATTTAGCTCAAGAAATCAAGGCTCACATTTTAAAACAAAGAAATGACCAGAGTAAAGTGTCACTAACACTTGCTTTCTAGAAGTTGTCACAGGGTTGAGATGTCTCTCTTCTGGCCAATATCTGGTTGTCTCTCAATAGATTCAGATCAGGCAGTGGGTGCAAGCTGGAACATAAGAGGGTCCACTTAAATATGAGGAAAAACTTCTTCGTGGTGAGGGTGACAGAACACTGGAAGAGGCTGCCCAGAGAGGTTGTGGAGTCTCCTTCTCTGGAGGCCTTAAAACCCACCTAGATGCATTCCTGTGTGACCTGATCTAGGTGTTCCTGCTTTGGCAGGGGGATTGGACTAGATGATCTTTCAAGGTCCCTTCCAATCCCTGAGATTCTGTGATTCTACGAAATTAATTATAAATAAAAATATGAGGGGGGAGAAGATTGGTTATACATTACACTCTGTCTCATCCTTCTGTGATTAGACAGGTTGACTCCACTGTGCTCCAGAGAATTTGTTGAAGAACATTGATAATGTAATCTCTGTTTTTCTTTGCTGATTTATGTGAAAGCAGCAACGAGCAGGATATTTTTGTTCCTGTTTGCAGTACTACAACATTCCCCAGAGAAAGTGCAATGCAGAGATGTCCATGTTTCTTACCTGTATTCTGAGGAGACACTTTCACATATACACATGTAAGTATGTATAAGTGTATTTAACCCCTAACAAATAATTAATTTTTCTGCTCTTTTGACATGTGAATAGATAAAATCACCTTCTGGTTCAGAATAGACACTCTTGTCTTGCTCTACATGTTTCCCATTAAGTGCCTCTCTCTATATATTGAAGGCATCTATATGATACTACATATAGAGCTACACACTGCTGCTATAGCACCAAGCATGTTTCAACAAGCATTTAATTTGTAAGAGCGTGGAACTCTAATACATCCTCATTTAAACAGCATTTATTTTATACATCAATATGCATTCCTGAAAGGTTTTTAAATAGATACTGGTTTTGTGATATCTCTTAATGAATTATCAAAAATTTAATTTTTTTTTTTTTCTCTAAAGATGACTTGAAAAGCATGTGTAATTTAATCAGGAATGTTGCTGTTACATATTCCTATAAGGTAGGAACAAAATTTCCTTCAGTTGTGTAAGGCCATTCAGGAAAATCTGCAGAATTCCTGTAACTTTCCATTGATTACACAGGATTTCTTTCTCCAGGGAAAGAAGGATTTCTTCTTTTTTCTGGCTTAATTTTTGATGGGATTACAAATATAGGCAATTGGGAATTGCTACTTTACCTATTATTTGTATAGGTTTTGAGTATATCCTAATACTATATGTGATCCCCTTGGTGTGTTAGGTAGGAAAAAATATGAAGGTAATGTGGAAATGGATTTAAACTGATACTGTTTTGCGATGTCAAGTTTAGTATTTGTCACCCTCTTGTCAGAAAAGGTACTGTGGGGAGAGGGGTCAGTTTTCCCTTGTTGTCACTTTGATGTATCTCAAACTCAGCACTTTCTGTGGATGTATTGTACAAGGGAGAGGTTTGCTGACCCGGACTCCATGGCACTGGGAAACTGGAATAAAAAGAATGTGCTTGCAAAATTAGGAGTGTAAAGGTGCATAATATTAAATTACAAGGCGTTCTGCATTCCTGGGGATTCCTTTCAGTAAAATAACAGGTGCAGTGTAGTGGTGCTGCAGGTGTATAGCTGCTTTCAAGATGGGCTCCCTTTGGGAATTGGTGCAGAATTTGCCATTCTTCAGTGTAGCAGTGGCCAATTTTAGATCTCCTTTTTTTTTTTTTTAAATATGCCAGAGGTTTACAGGATGAAATTTTGTATTTGTTTTAGCTCATGCACTCAAGTAACTGCACCACGTCCCATACAGGGCATAACACCTTTATCTTTAGATTTTTTTTTCCCCCCAATGAGATTTTGATGTGAATGAAAGCAAGATGCCCCTTTGGCTGAAGCTGCCACAGAGTTAAGAGGATTCACATGAGTTTCCAGATTCACCTCTGAAGTTGTATACAGTGAGCTGTGAAGTAGGCTCCCATCTGTTCAGGTTTGTTCCACTCTGCTGAAATTAGGCCGAGTGCTAATAGTGCAGGCAAGAGGCACGTTGCTGCAGCCTGGCCTGTTTGGGTTCTCCCAGATGATCCAGTTGATCAGGGTGATGAATTAGAGTGGTGGGATCAGGCTCTTTTTTTTCATGATACAGACTTCCTTGAGAAAGGTTTTTTAACAGATGGTAGGGTTGAGGCAACAGTGATTCTAGTCCGTGAGAATCTGCAGTAATTTTGGAGTTTTATTCCCAACTCAGGGCAAGAAGTTGAAAAATCACGGCATTTCAAACACATAGTTTACATTTCAAGTTTATTTAACCCTGATAAAATGTTTGATTGAAGTAAAATATTTTTACATTAATATAGTAGAAATATTTCATTTTATTCAACTTACTCAAAGTACTTCACTGAGTGAGAGCTTTTCCCAATTTTGAGCCCTGTACTCAGGGAAAAAAAACCACTCAAGTTCTAGTGAAAACTTGGAGCGCTGGATGTCTCTGCTAGGTATCTAAAAATACCCTCTTGGTACATGGGCGATAACACATTTGTTCTTTAGCTTTTTAGTGGAGGAATTGCGATATTCTGCCTTGGGAGTTGAAGTTGCCAGAAGGTTGTAGGGTGCCAGAGTATTGCCAGGGTGCTCAAGCAGGAAACAGAGGTAGAGCTCAGATGGGAAACTGAGGTACCTTAATTCTGAGGTACTTAATTGCAGGTGCGCCTCAACCCTCTGGTGTCCACCTGCCACTGGAGCAAGATTTGCTATTAAGTGTTATGAAAGTTTTCACTGCACATGTTTTAGAATATGTTGGCCCTTCTCTGCTTGTCCTCAGTACTCTGGCATTCGATGGAAACTGGATCAGAAAGATTATTGTTGCAATGTGTCTGAGGGTGCCAGCAATGCTTCTTCTTGAATGCTCCTGTTAAATGCAGCTCCGTTTGCTTTGTTTCAGTCTGTTGGCAGTGACTCTTTCAGCTGATTGTGTTCAACACTGTTCCTCCAGTTCATTGGGGTACATTTATGCTTTTAAAATTATTTTTGTGTGTGTGTCCTGTGCAACAACTGTGTGAGGAGTAAGTTTCTCCTGGCAGGAAGGTAGGGAGCTGGGTGCTAACTGTGTAAAAGCAGAGTCGCTGCCAGAAGAGTGAAAAGGCTATGGTGTTATCATTTACAGTCCTAGCAAAGCATCCTCCAAGCATTGTGGGGATGAGGGAGGGTGCTGATGGGAAATAATATGGTAGTTGTTTAATGAAATAACAGAAATGAGGGATGAGGAGCTACAGCTGGTAAATGGATCTAAATCATAAGAGATACGGATGTCAGCAGGATACGACAGCCCATGACAAGAATTTATCGGTGGTTGCTGGTGGTGTGTATATACACCGTGTATTTATGGTCGCTGTGCATGAAGGCTATTGTCCCCCAGCGTAGGAGAGCAACAGCTCTATAGGTGTGAGAATTAGTGCTTCTAGGAGAAGACACTGCCATCCAGTAGTGTGAAAAATTACTCAATGGGATTAAGGACAGCCCAGCAGCTTTTTTCTGGTTTTAGTGTTATTGCCAAAGAGAGGCTTTTTTCTTCTTTTGTTTAATTCTTAACAGCAAGTTTGATTCAGCAGTGGGTTTTAGATGTATTCACTGTGGTGTTTTGTGATTGCATTTTGTTTTTATCTTGATTACTGCATGCCCCTGGAGTCATTTTTGTATCTTGTTTCTTCCAGTCCTGCCTCTGTTATGGATTGGAAAGTTTCTTTTTATTTTTATCTTTTTTTAAAAAAAAAAAAAAAACCAGAAAGAGCAATATGGTGTAAAAAATACTAGTAATGAAAGGAATTTGACTGAGAGACAGCACTGCCCTGCTTTTCCCTTTACTAGCACTGTTGCCATCTATGGGAAGAATTCCATCTTATTTTGCGATGATTTGCTCAGTTAAGAAAAGGTGAGTCTTGGGCTTAGATCCAGTTCCCTGTTTTCTCATAGATTTCTCTTTTGATTTTCAGCTGAACATCTGGGCTGCATCAATGAAAGTAAGACACAAACTCCTCTGGGGAGCTTGGCCTTAGCATGACATTGCTCAGTTCTCTGTTCTTTAAAAAGAAATGGCAATATTACCCCATTTCAAAGCAGTGTTGTGAGAATAGATGCATGGAGAGATTTGAGATGCTACATCAGTGTGAGCCACGCAGGAGAACAGAATAGGCTTTTAGACGTTTGTCTCAGCTTGTGTTTTGTAACAGACTCCTGATAATAAGGCTTTCTATTCAGCTGCTTTTTGATAGGGATATTACCTGCCCATCATTCTTTTGTTAACAGGCTTTTCTTTTTTCTTTTTTTTTAACCTTTTTCATGGCTTCTATATCTTTTCTTATGCTTTCCCATTGTCACTTATTAATTAGCCATTTACACTGTGTCTTGTTATGCTGAAATCTACTGGGGGTTTGTTTGGAGATTTTTTTTTTCGTATTTACCTACCAATAAATTGTTCTTGATTTGGTGATTTGTTCAACATAATTACTGATCCTTTGATCATTCAGTATCTTATTGGAATTGGGGACATTCAGATTATATTTAGCAAAATCAGCATGCTAAATTTCAGATTTCCATCATGATCTGGTTTTCTGATCCTGTTATGCCATTGGATGCTCACTTACTGGAGTCTTCTACTATGATGAACGTTTATTATCTGTTTCTCTCCTGTTTGTTAACTGCTGTCTCTTTGAGTAAAATATTTTCAAAAGACTTCAATTGTACTAAGATTTTTCTCTATGAAATGTCTAGCACGGTGAGACTATTCACTTGGTAGAGAAGAAAACGCAGCTTCATCGTAGTGGGAAGAGGACAACAGAGCTGAAGTTCATGTAAACCTACAGCTTAAGCGATCTCCATAGTTTAAAATTGAAAGAGTTTAGGAGGTAGATGCTTCTCCACTGCTTCAGTTTGACAACACAAACCTTCCACTTGTTCTGTCTCTCCCAAAGTGCCTCCCAAGCTCTAGTACATGCTCTCAGGAGAACGAAAGCAGCAAATTGCTGCCCCAAAGACCCTGTGGCTTCACGTCCTGCATTACTGTAGCAATTTATAAGAGAGATGCCCTGAGTCCATCAGAATCTCCTTCTTTTGACAATTATTGATTTTTGAAACTGCAGACGACTTCAAAAAGTCACCAATTTTAATTCAAACCATCATCTTCCATCACCTTTTTCTTCAGTTTCTGCTGCTTTAAAACATTTCCATCTTGCTATAAAGTCCTTTTTAAAAAGATAACATGTTAGTTACTGTTGAGAAGGAAGAAATCCTCAGGTTCAGTACCAAAACCTAATACTTTCATTGCTGGCAAGCCTACTTATTGCCAGCTTGAATTAGCAGCAGTTTTTGGAAGCCAACTGACCCCAACCAGCCCAGAATAGGCTCCTCAGTCCTGTTCCAGCAATGCCATAGGAAAAGGAAATGGGGTTCCCAGTGGGAGTGACTGAGGTTTTGCCTTGACTTTTTTACAGCCATTGTGTGTAGCAGGGGAGCCTGGCAATGTCCTGTGATGGGCAGAGCAGCAGGCTCAAAGTCCTGTGGGTCTTCACCATCTCTCTCAGTGAATAATGTAGTATCATTTTGTTCTCCTTCACACATAAAAAAGCAGAAGAGCATCCATTACAAAGATGTAAGGGAAATCTGCTAACAGCTATGCAGCCTTGAAAAAAATAGATCTAGAAATATGTGTCACCTTTATAGATGAATTTTTCTTTGTGCAAATGTATGACAACCCTTCCCAAATATTGTCTTTAGGTTACGTGCTGCTCCCAGTTCAATATTGCCTTGTCTGTGAATTGGACCTTATATTTCTTTCTAGTTCATTTGCTGCTGTGGGCAATGAGATTGGTGCTTTTTCTGCTATTTTTTTTTTTGTATTAAATCAGTAATATGTTGGCCTTCTTCAGGTTCTTACTCTGACAATATGATATTTGCCCTTATGTTTCTAGAGTGTCCCAAATTGCTCATAGAGTCATACTGATATCATTTTGCTTTCTATTCTATTCCGTATTTATATCCTTCTTTAGGGCACTATTATTCATGCTCACAGGTTTTAGTGTTACATTTTTGCTGACAACTCCCAAATCTATTTTTCAGTACCTACTGACCCAGTGCTGGCTCTCCCTTTGCTACGTGACTGTCTTTATGACATTCCTGTTTGGAATGGATGTCATCAAACTTTTTGAAGTTGAACGCAGGCAAGAATGAATTGTAGGAATGCAGACAAGAGTGAATTGTAGCTCAAAGAGCTGTCTCTGTATTACTTTCTATCTATATTTCTTACTTGACATTGTCTTTGATGGATGCATGCAAAGTTTTACTTGCTTTACTCTAAGATCTGTAACTAATATGAATATATTATTATTACTGTTTCATCATGGAGGCTTTAATAGCAATTAAGTGTTACAGTAGATGGTGCACAATCGTACATAAGAGGGCCTTACAATATAATTCTTATAATCAAATGAGTGAAGTTACACAACTAGTATAGATTCAGTGGATAAGGATTCTGACCAGGCAGCTGTCCTATTAATAACATGTGTCTAACTAATTCATTATAAAACTTTATAAAAAAAATAATAACAATCAGGAAACTTTTATGGGCACATAAATTAAGCTCCCAAAGTTACACACCCAGCAGTTTCTGTGAATGCCCACTTCCCCCTTGGCAACTGTGAACCAAAGGAGTAGTGGCATCTGCACAGCCTGGCAGAAATGCCTGTAAAACCAGAGAAGGAAACATCTGACCTGCCATCAGAGAAAGTCACAGACAGGTTAGTTGTATGGGAATATGAAGCTCTGACCAATAAGCTTATGATGCATAACAGTTTGTGAAAACTTTGCAAAGTGTCACTGGAAACTGCCTAGAGCATGTGAGTTACTGGGATTTGATGTTTTAGGGAGAGACAAGGCTGATTCTGGGTGACTTTGTGCATAGTCATTTAGAAAGATTGGGAGAAGTTTCATTAATTGTACTTTTTATACTATCATGCTTTAAAAAAAACTCCAAAGTTTTAGTCTGTAATTTTGAGGTGATTAAAACTAAATTCTACTTTATGATTTCCTGTGTGGTTAAATCCTGAATAGACAACAGTTTTCTTTAAAATTTTAACTTCAGTCTTTACCCTTATCTTCTCTTCTACTGATCTCTCTCCTATATCTCTCAAGCCTGTATTGTTCATAGAGGAACATAATTCCTTATCTCATCACATTCCTATTGAGAGATCTCTCTGCTGACTTCACTGAAAAGAAAAGATTGATCTTATACCCTTTGCCTGCATAGTAATTTGCTCCATCTGGGGGTTTTCTTTGGTTTCCCAAGTCTGGGTTTTACATCTAGCTCCTTTTGAAAAGGAGCTGTTACTTCACTTGTCTCTTCTTTAGACTTGTACATTGTACTTCTGCAAGTTCAGGATTCATTCAGGCTTTAAAATATTTGAACACAATTTGCAGAGCAGCTTTCAATCAGTCCACTGGTGGAACACCATTCCAGAATATTTTATTATCCAAAGAATTGCGATTAAAATTCAGAACAACTCTGCCAGTGGTAACAAGTTGAATGGCAAAGAGGGTTAGACATGAGAGGCGAGAAGTTCAGGGTGGTTTTACCCTGTTATTCTGAGACTTGGAGGGCAGATGCTGTGGCTCGCAATAACTGGCCTTGTTATATTCATCAAAACCTGAAGTGTTAACATGCATAAGGAGATTGCTAGAAGGTAGAGGGAAAGCACTTAATACCTGGGAAAAGCCTACAGAAGAGCTTTTCTTTGCTTGGGAGATGTCCCTACATGGACAAAGGGCCACATTGGAAAGGGACCCAGATTCTCCCTCATCTTGCAGCATTTTATGGGGTTTGCAATGGGGAGGCATTACTGAATATGCCCTTGTTGGTGGCATTTGCATCCTTCTCACCTTCTTTGTTTTTAATCTGTGCGTATATTTTCATTTACATTTTGTCTCTTGGCCTATTTGTTTAGTTTTTAATTTTCATTGAGTATTCCCTAATGATATTTTTTAGAGTCTATCTGTAGCTGCGTGTTGTTTACAAGGAGGATGTTTAGCACTGAACAGTGGGTGACTTTTACAATCTTAACCTTCCTGTCTTGTATGGTTGCTTGTGATGTTGAGAGTTAGTTTTTTAATGAGATCGCTTCAACCACACAACAGTTCAGCTTTCATCATTCAGGACTGAACATTGAGCACCCCTGCAAAGCCATGGTAAACTCAGCCAGTTCTGATTGTTTTGAGTAATGGCAGCAGTGGAAACCTCCCCAGATGGTAACAAAATATACTGTTCTCTTCAACTTGGTATAAATGAATTTATTAGGTTTTTATTTTTCTAGTAAATTATAATTGATTGATTACTTAACACTTTACTTTCTTCAAGATAAGTTCTAGCCCCGCTATCTTAACTGCTCATTAATTTACACTTTATGATTACCAAAAATTATAATAACACACCGAACATTTGGCAGCTGAGAATATTCTAAAATGAGCGCGTGGTAATTGTTTGTAAGTCCATGGAATTTAATTAAAGAGTGTTTAAAAGTCTTAGAAATTGATGACTGAAAATCAACTAAATAAAATGTTTACAAATGGGCACATAAATATGCATACACGGTTAGGAAGCAGGTTGTTTACAATGCCGGGCTCGTCTGTTTGCAAAGGCAACATCCAGTACAGCATGTCTCTGATAATTACATTTTGGCTTAATAAACAGAAATGGGAAGGATGCTTATTTTTAATTATGTTAATGCTTTCTTTTTTTGATGCATCTCACCAAGATGGTGCACAGAGAGATGTTTCACTTTCCTGTTTCAGGGAGAATTTGCAGAAATGGGGGTGTTAAAAGAAGGAACAAGTGTTAAAAGAAGGAACAAGTTTTCATCCTTTGTGTAAAATGTAGGACGTGTTTCAAAGCTGCTTTAGCCTCACGAGATTCCTGAAAGGCACATTGAATTGACTGCACATCAGAGGGATGTTTTACATTTATTCAGCAGTTTTCATTCCAGAAGGTTTTGTCCATATCAGATTACTACACTGATATCTCCTTGNACAAAATATATATATAAAAAAAATATATCTTTTCTGACATATTTAAAAGCCAGGGGGAGTTGAGGCTTTACACACGCTTTTAGTAACAAGGGGTTTAACAGTTTTTTAAAATGCTTTGCTAATAAAATTTTATCTAGTAGAGCAGGACATTGCCAGGGATTTACTCATGTAAATTGGCTTTCTGGGTGCAAATTAACTTTTCAGAAATGTCACAAAACAGTCAGAAATGAAATGCAGTTCTCTTCCAATTAGACAGAATTGGTTCCTACTTGTTATATTTCAGGAAAAAAAAAAAA